>CM034147.1:635497004-635742004 GCA_019776745.2 Taxus chinensis
TGTCTCACAATCATTCTAGGCTTCCCAACATCATCCCAAATTTGCAGGTATTCTTTCGCTATGCAAGCTCTCGTCCTCAAAAACCCACTTTTGGGGGACTGGCTCCTAACTTTAGAAACTTCCCCAGACTGTTCCTGAATTAGTTTCACAATGGATTATAGCTCATGAATGCACCTCCATATGAATTTAGACCTTTGAAAGTTATGGTGATTATGCACTTGACTTCGAAAGTTGATGATAACCCTTCTAAGCTTGCTTAAAACCCACCTAAGAAGACTCCTGAGCTAAAGCACTTGAATGAGATTATAATTTCCTAAATAAAACCTATGGTATGATGACACCAAAATGGACCACTAGAAACAGAAAGGAATGTGAGACTAGGGATAGGTTGATCTAGGGGTGTTTGGAAGGTATGACTAGAAATTTTTTGACACTAAAGGTAATGGTGTCCCTAATTTTCAAGTGATTTTTCCCATGCAAACCACAGGACAACAATTGGCTCTTTTCTGGGGATGGTTGTGGGGATTGGCACATCAAAAATACATGATAAATCCCATAATCAGGGCAACATCAAATGGCTATGCCTTATACATTGGCTTACATTGAGTCATTTAGAATAGATAACTTGGGTACAACAACACACCAAACACGACAAGGAAGAACTACGACGAGAAAAGGAACACACAATAGACAAAAGGAAACACACACCTAAATCATCTATGGTACAATGTTGTGGAAACCTGCTTTCATTTCGTGGTAAAAAAAAACTTTAGATAGGTTCCCGTTGCGGGGAAACTCCAATGGTGGTTCACCTAATATGGATAGGTAGAAATTAATTTTCTCCTCCCGTGCTTCATGAATCTTCATGTCCCAAGCCACAATGAATTTAAACTTCAATGTGACTAAACCTTCAAACTCGCTTCACTTTTCCCAGAGTGGAACAAGATCTCCTATTTTGAATTCACGAGCTTTCTCCTTCGTTTCCAAACAATTTGTCACACCTTCAACTACTGGGTTTTGATTCGATCGCCACTTTAAATCTATCTTCTTTGAGATTATCAAGAAATATAATCCTTTTAAAATCAATAACAGTGCAGTACTTCCCATCATCCCCCACACGTGAAAAGCACTTTCGTGTCGACATCTCCACAGTAACTATAATCTCTGCTTCTATCCCATAGCGCATTTGATTGAAATGGGAACATGCTATTAATTTCTCGGCGGTCTCTGTCTACCCAAAAGAATCATAAATATTTTTTGCTTATAGTCCTGGATTTCATCTATAATTTAGCATAATCAAGAGGAGGAAAATAAACACGGTCATGTAAAAAGGCATGTGGACCCTATTTAGGAATTTTGTTAGGAATAAACAATGTAATGGTGAGGAAAACTTACCAAGTATATAAATAGGTGTCATCACACTCTTTGTAAAGGCATGATGATTGTATGAGTATGCATGATTGTGTGGGTGCTAGAGGAGAGAGATGTAAGAAAGATGGAATAGTGTTGGAGATAACCAACTATGTGTTCATGGATTAATCAGCTTATGGAGTCGACACAATGAGTTAGCAATGGACCATGTTATGATTAAAACCGTTTGTAGGATGTTATGAATTATAATTATAAAGTTTTATTCATTGTCCTATGCTGGTTAGTTTCCTTATGATATTGTGTTTCATCTGTTACACTTTTTTGGTTATCTTTTTCCTGTTATAATAATGGCTAAGTATGACTAACCACATCATGATAATTAACTAAAGAGGGACTGGGTGGTTTGTTCAACTTTGGCCTGAGCGTGTATACCTTTATCTGAATGAAGTGCCAACGCCTCAAACTAAGCATTGGTAATAAAAAGCCTACATTTTTGACTGATGAATTTGGATTTTTCTGGATTTTGGGGGGGTTGTCCCTTGTACAGATGAATTTTGAAGGAAGTTTTGATGAGGCCTTTACCAATAAGGGATGGATTTCTCTATGTTAGTGCCTTTGCAATTACTTCTTTGGAAGTTGATTAGGAAATGCATTTACATTTGGAATGATAGTTCTAGATTAGGATCTGGTATGATGAAAATACCTATCAACGATTTGCAGGTTATTAAGAAGTGAAAAGGTTGTGATTCCTCGCCCATGACTAAATGAGAGTTCATTGTTCCTTTGTTTTATGTTACAAAGTACTCATGGTGAGGTTTTTTTACACTATGAAGTTTTTATAATAAACCTTCGTTCAATGCATTGTGTTAATCGCCTATTTTTAGTGAAACTAGTGTGTGATTTAGATCAAAGGTTAAAATTGTGTTTTAGATCTGAATCGCTGGATATTCCAATTTTTTATTTGATTTGGGAAGGATTGATTTAAAGTGTGTTAGGACTAAATTTGTAAATATTTTCTTAAATTTAGTATAAAGTGAGATACCAAAATGGATAAGATTCTGGATTGATCAGATTTGTATTTTGCTAAAAATTGGATTAATAAAACGGAATATCTAAAGTATAATACTTTGGTTTTGATAGGACTTAATTTACTTGGATTGGGGATAAAATTGATATTGTAAAGTATAAGATATGACTTGGGTGTGATTCGATATGCTTAAACTTGGATAAAGTGAAGATCCAACGATAAGGTTTTGTTAATTTGGTTTTTGGCTTTCATGAATTGCTTAAAACTTGAATGAAAGTGATAGTATATGTATAAGGCATTTGATTTAGTTTGGATTTGGTTTGGGTTTACTTCATTATTTGGATAAAGTGAGATCCAATGTATAAGACTTAGATCTTGGTTCAATTGGGATTTGCTTTTCAATTAAAGACTAGGATTTTTGGTGTGAAATAAAGACTAAGACTTTAAATGGTTTGGATTGACGTGGCCTTACATATACAAAGGAGGTAGAGATTTCAGATTGTAATAGGATCTATTTGGAATGGATTGGCTAGAATTTTGAATACGGCGTATCAAGTAGGAAGAAGATGTAGATGTGATAAGAATTTTTTTTAATTATGAGTGAATAAAGGTGAAATATCCAAGGTTATTATTATTATAAGAGGTTTGATTTTATATTTTTTGATTTTTGGATGTGAATATCCAAAGGAATAAATTGTTATGTTTTTTTTTTGTTTGTATAACACAAGTTCAATCCAAAGGGATTTTTGAAAAGGCCGTTTGATTTTTGTCTTAGGATTGATTTGTGTTTGTGGAACACACCTAAAAATTCAAACTAGATGTAATAAAACGAGTAAAAAGGATGTGTTTTTGTGTTATTATATAAATTAGAACTTTTAGATAAAAATTTAAAGAAACCTTTCATTTTTTACAATAGAAAACTATCTCAAAGTTTTGTATAACATTTTGGCTTTAAACAAGGAAAAATTGTATGTAATCGAAACGTTTTATGAAAATGCACATACAAGACTACTATGAATGGGTGCTGCAAGTTTTCTCTCCAAATAAACGGAGGTCTTTTGATATATCTTAGTCTGTATACCAACCTGTTGGGGACATAATGGCTACGGGGCACCCCTAGAATACTAAAAGAGACTCACTAATTCTATTCTAGCTACTAACCCCGCTTAGAGGAGTGAAGTGACTCACCCACATAATGCATAGCTTTGTGAAATAGGTGGAAAGGTGATGAGGAATGTGTGCTTGTGAATGGTGTCCTTATTACTCCCCAAAGATTAGGAACGAGTCCATAGACTTCGTGTTACAACTATATTAGTAAATCCGCAGTAACCCCAATCTATGATAGCATTACTGTAAGTAGGTGGACCAAAGTGAGGTAGATATGAAGTTATTGAGATAAGTATCAAGTGAAAATGTAATGCAAAAGTGTTAATGCATGGCGATGAAATCAAATCATGGTGTGTTTAAAGTGGGGATGAAATCCACATCCACAATTGTGTAAATATAAGGGTATGAGATGGTTACAGAAAGGTCTTTCCAACTTGAAAAGTGTAAATCATAAAACATAATAACCAAGCAAAAATGGAACGTGTACCTTGAATTGATTTAGCAAAATTTTTAGCAATTTTTAAAATTTCTTTGGCCAAGGAGAGTTGCATACACACAAGTTAGAAGTTTTTTCTTGTTTTGGTGAGGGTTAAAATCCTCTTTAACGAAGCGGTCTTATATAAGAAATATTAGTAGTTTTTGCTATAAATTGAATGATTTAGATACATAAAAACAACTTCTAACCATAAAATATATTCGTTGTTTCTGATTCTCAAGATCATCTAAGAAGCAAGGAGAAGAGCATACATGGATTTTGATCATGAAAGAAAATAATATGATTACCAAAACAATTAATAAAAAGAATCATTATCGCTTTTGATTCTCAAGATCACTCGAAGGCATAAGAGAAGAGCATATATGACTTTGATTAAGAAAAAGAGAAAATGATAGAAAGGGAAACACGATGAATATTAATATCTAATATTATATATTTATAATTTATTAATAAACTTATAGAAAAATTCCATAACTTTATAGAAAATAGAAGGGAAGTAAGGAGAAACACTATAGAAATTTAGAAAAAAAACATAAATTTACATAGAATGTTAGAACAACTACTTTAACGCTAACACGTCTATTTTCACGCTAACGCAGGTAACACAAACACACTATGTAAATTAACGCTAACGCAAGGACATAAATTCTAACATAGGTTACGCTAGTGCATCTATTTTCACACTATCATATATACTTTCACACTATCATATATACTTTCATGCTACTGTATCTATTACCATGCTAACACAAGTAACAAAAACACACTTCATATCATACAAAAATGCACATGTAGTTGATGCTAGCACACTTTAATGCAACAGAAACACACTTGTCATCCATAGTAACACACAAATTTTGATGGAAATGCAGGGATATCATCACATACGCAAATTTAAACTTTAAAATAGAAGACAAGTTAAGCATAAAAAAACACAAAGTTATAATGGTAACACATCTATTTTGACGCAAACACATGTATCAAAACATAAACACATATTTGAAAAATAAATGAGAGAAAAAAAAACACATGTACAAATTACACAGATGTAGGTATATGCATGCTAGCGTATGCAGATGAATAGAGGCACATATCTGCTGACAGAGACACATGTTTGTTAACAAAGATGCATGCAGGGGCACTAAAACACACTTTCTTCACTGAATCACACTTCATGAGAAACACAGACACATCTGATTCCATGGAAACACAATGCACCTATAGATGAACAAAAAAAGTTAGAAAAACGGCCAGAATGAATTTTTTTTCAAAATGCTCATAACTCAATTCACCAAATGACATGTAAATTGGTCAGTAGCCTGCAAACACATCAAACAATATGAAAATAATATTAGAACAGATAAAAATTAAGAATGTTGGGGGGGGGGGCACCGAGCGTGCCAGAATGTAAATAAGAGAAAAACAAATAATAGAAGAAACAAGCAATGAAATGCAAGTAATCCTTTTTTTTTGTGTTTCCTTGCAACCCTCAAATGATATGAGATGAAGAATGGAATGAAGTGCGCATGATGATTTTGAATCATCCATGATGACGACTTGTATGTCGATGCTCTCAAATGTGACTTGTGAATGCAAGAAAGCTTCAATGCGACGAGAAAATGGATGAGTGATGTAGTCGTTGTTGATCTACTGGGAAAGCCTAAAACAACGTATGAATTTGAGTGGAAATTGACATAGAAAGACTTGGGCAAAGTTCCTTAAGCTTCCGGCAAGATGATTTTTGAAGGAAATGAGCCTCTTATTTATAGATGAAGGAGAGCGCCATGCATTGATGTAAAGAGTTGAATAAGTTACCAGGTTAATGAATGCATTTATTCAAAGTTTGCATGTTGATTGGGTCGTGCAGTTGGTTGAGTTGAATAAAAAATTAAGAGGCTTTACTTTGAATAGTTATCTCTTGAATTCTTCAATTGTACGTACATTTAGCTTCCTCTTTTGTAGGGTCCAGAAATTGAGGTGAGTGAGCTAGTGAAGTGGGGATGAGTGGAGGTGAGTGGATATTTAGTTTTTATTTTATTTAAAGAGCTAAGTAAATTAGCTAAGGAGTGTAATTATATGTTTTATGCATGATAGAATCAATTAAATTAAATCTAGTGAGATGTGAGTGAATATTGATTCAAATAGCAATGTGCATAGGGAAGTGTGTAGTTTTAGGGTGTCTACATTGATAGTTTGGTATGGTTCCACCCTATGTTGATTCATAGTCATAGTCCCAGTTGTGAAGTTTATTTAGGTTCAGATCTTCTAGTTTTACTATTGCATAGTCCCAAATTTTTCTAGAAGTTGTCTGAAATCAGCTAAGTGCCTTTATACATTTGTTTTGAGCTTTCAATTGCATGTTAGGTTGATTGGTGTTTGTTAATTCTTTCTATCTAAAATGAGTTGTAATCTGAGTTAGTATTCATATTGTAACATCTTTGTAAGATTTGAATCAACTCTAAACTAGTCTAAAACCTAATTAAATTGATGTAAAATTCAATTAAGGGTTAAATAACATGTGATTTTCAATAATGTGAGCATATTCAAGAGGGTAGGTATGGATTGCAATCTCTAAACTACAACTCTTGAACCTGTGGATATATAACTAAGTGAAATTCTTATGCACCAGTATGTTAGATTGAGGGGTCCAGGAAGGAATGGTGGATAAATTAACTATAACACATGAAATCCATCAAGTAGGACATCATGTAAAAGAGAAATTTATTCTTCTTAACACATTTAACTTGTTGTGACATATTAAAGGAAACAAACTCTCTTAGGGTAGGAATCTTGCCTTAATTATTAAGGTTAACAAGGGTATCCACAATTGGTTAACATATGTGATAGACTTCATACTAAAAATCCTAACCCATGACCTAAAACAGTTGATAGGAATGGTATTCATTTCTTACTTCTAAGACTAGTGCTTAGGTTTATCAACCCATTACTATTATGCTTGTTCTAAATATGTTTCTTTTACTAATTCAAGGTGGCCTCTTGATTATACACAATACTTGGGGTGTGGATTTACTAATAATTCTCAAAGGCTACCCCGAAAATGTAAGCAATCCTATGTTGTTTCAAGAGGGAGGCACCAAACCATCTATATAGTTAGGCATATAAAAGATGGGAAAGAACAATTCTGTATAAGGAAATACCTTGAGCTTAGTGGCAACATGGTATAGATTGGATCTCTTAACTTCTTGGAGATCATTGGCATATTCTGATGATTTTCCCATGACAAAATCTTCTTGAACAAAATATAACTCATCAAACATGGTTGTGTAATGTTTGAGATGAGGAGTGAGTGTGCATTTGGATTGAATTGAGTTTCCAAATGCACACTAGGACAGTCCTAAATAAGATCCAGTAGGGATCTGCATAGTTCTTTCCCATTAATTTGAATTTACAAAACATAATTCCTTGTTACCTAGCTCACTATTTGGGTCTTGAATTTTATTAGACTATGCTTGTAATATTTGTGAATGCTGAACAAACGATGCTTGATAATGTTTTTGAATTAAATGTATACCATAACTACCATTTGTGGGTATTAAATGAGAGATGGGATCAACATAATTAAGTCATTGTTTCATTACATTGATTTGGACCGAGTTAGTCCCCTCCACCCCCGCCTTTAATCCACTTGTCACTCTTTTATTAGAATAAAACTCGGTAATGGGTCCATTTGGGTGGTTGACATAATCTTTTGCAAAGATTCATTTTATTCCATGTCATTACTGGGATTATCACTTTTTTAAATCCCTTCTTGAATGTATGTCATGTGTCTCGACTCTCTAGGAGCAGGTGGAACCTTCTATTGACTGGACTGGATGTGAAGTGCTTCGAGCTATTTGAAGTAGGCTAGGTGGCATTTTGTGGTGACTGGACCGAATGCAAAGTGCCAACTAAAAATATTTATACAGTTCTCGAAGTGTGAAGTGTGTATGTTTGTTTATTTGCTAACAATTTTCAAGTTGTCTAGCAATGACCATCTAAGCACCATGTTAATATGATATGTTTTGAAATGTAATTTAATTAATAAAACAAATAGAATTTTATTCCATTTTCATCTTGGTTGAAATTATAAGCTTACGAACCTTTTTTTTATTGCAGATTTTATATTTTCCTATATACAGTACACACAAATTTGCAATGGTTAGGACAGTAAACAATGAATCAATGTCTAGTAAACACTAAATGCATATATTCTAATACACAAATAAAAAATGAAAAGGGAGGTACTAAAAATGTTGGGCAATGAATCAATAGTTTTAGAAAAATCATTTTTTGACACTAGCATTTCCAATATACATGCAAGATAATTAATTGCCAATATGCCTGGTAAATTTTGATTGAAGTAAAAATTTTTTTGAAAATATGGTGTATCTACAGTTTTATTTGCAGAAATTGTTGACTGTTGAGATTTGAATAACAAATTTAAATCATTAAAACATAACAAAATTGATTTTAATTTGTTTCTTTACTCTGTGATTGGTTTCCATTGTAATATGTAGTATTATTTTATTGAAAATAACTTCGGCAATGAAGACTACTTACATTGCTGTACAAGGCGGTGGCCAAATATAGAAGGGTCTTCCTCCCCTCTGTGTGTTGTGTTTGCTGCGAGGTCCTGCAATTTTCAAGATGCGGGTAATTCTTTTCCCTTCCTGCTTTGTTGCTATTTCTTTTCCCTTTCTTGCTTTAGCTGTGTGTAGCCAGGGAAATAGAGACAAAATCAGCCACATATAATGAGATACAGAGAAAGGGTTTCTCTGCTCGACTGTAATGGTTGTCTTAGGGTTTTTATTTTCTAAGTTTCTTTGGCATTCTTTGAGCAAATATCTTTCACACAAAATTAGTGTATTTGTCTTTTTATGCAATTATATTTGGTTGAGGGATCAAAAAGTAGAAGACCCAGAAGTTGCAACTGAAAGATGCTAGGATAGGGGTGGGGCAGCTAGCTAACCAGACAGATTCAGAGCAAAAAAATGAAGGGGATTTGGAGGGCACTTGAGCTGCAACACGTTGACCCCCTAGAGAATCTATATATGGCCTAAAGTATAAAATGGAGAATGGCCAAAGAGGATAGAACATAAGCTAATGTACTACAAACGTATTCTGGCTTAGGGAATGATTGCCATTGTATGGACTAAGTGGTTGTCTTTCTTGCAGCTGATCACCGATAGAAATGATGTGTTTAAATAGTTTGAACTTTGAATCATGGTAAAATGGTTTGTCCTCATTGCTGGTAAATCTGCAGTACTATTGAAAAAAGTTGTAGGCGTGTTGTATATGTGACAATGACTTATTGCAATGATGATTGATTTTACAATACATTAATACGTGTAATGCTATTGGTTGTATCATGTTTAAACAACTCTGCACTGAATAGATTATAAGCTATAAGATTCTCAATAATATAAGATGATATGTTTATATCCATATAAATTTACCAATATCTGGGCCTAACATTATTTATTAAAGATGACTATGATAAGGTCTTTAGGTGGATGGGCAAGATGAACATGGAGAAAAATGAGAACTAGTTCACATAATTGCTTCTATTTAGAGTGTTTGAAACTGCATCATATTCCTTTTATCTTTGACATTGAAGAGAAAAGTTAGGAAAAATTGACCTTTGGTGTATCTCTGACATGTCATGGATGATGCTGTCTACCATAAGTATTTTTGATGTTTCACTATTAATGAGTACCAAGCAATTTTCAACGTCTTTGATCTATATGCAAACGACAAGACTTAGAATTGGACATCAAGGCATGCCCTCTGCTGTTCTTTCCATTGCTACATGGTTGTGTGTGGCTGTGTGTTTCATCTCAGTTGGGAGATTCATACCACATGGTAAAAATGTAATGTTTACAAAATCGAAGGCTTTCAATTTTATTTCGCTAGGGGAGATTAGTTATTGTATCTTTGAATCAAATGATGGGAATTCTTACAAATAAAGAGCGTATGTGTTATGAATCATGCATGCTATGCATCCATTATCTGGGAAATTCTGAGCAATAGAGTTATTTAATGCCTGGTGGTACTGGCTAGCGAGTGATACTCTTACATCCAAAATCACTCCCAAAAGTTTCAAGAATACTCTGAACATCAAATTTAACACCATCAACTCCAGATGCTGCGAGGTAGTTCTGTAAGTCACTGTAGAATAGGAATACCCTTTTAGGATTCATAAGGCCAAGTCCTTGAATAGAAAGACTATCTGTTTCTGCCATATATTGGAAGGCATCAGGAGTAGATGCAAGGTATTACATTATAGAGTCATAGCTTTTCATTTCATCGATTCCTGGTTGAACTCCTTCGTAGTATCCTGTAAGTGCATGCCATACATACACATACCTGTGAAGGGAAGGATAGCCAGGTTTACAAGCATACCCAAAAAATTTGTGGCTCTGAAATCACCATTTTTCTTGCTTTGACCTACCATTTCCTAACTATGAAAACAACTTCTATCGACATTCTCCATAAGTTGCAATGACTTACTTCAAATTGTTTTTCTTTGGCTATCTGGACTATATGTTGAATGCCCTTGGCAGGATCTTCTTGCCTTTTACCTTCTTCAACATCAATTTGAAATTCGATATTCTCTTTTATGTGATTTAATCAGCTGTAAGGCCTGAAAAGCACAATTAAAAAAGTTATAGGAAATATTTTGTTCTTATTCATCTGTTCGGAGATTTCTAAAAATTTGGATTGTTAGTATTTCAGAAGTTTAGCAATGTAAATTATCTTACGTCTTATCAGAGACATGTTCTAGTTTTTGAACAGATTGCCAACCATCATCAATGATAATAAACCGTGGTGGTGTGCCTCCTTCTGACAGGCTAGAATACATCAACACATGTTAGAGGTGTAGTCAACTTTTCCGGTGATCAGGATCTAAGATGTCTCAAGAACATTTGAACTATGTGAATTAATCCCCTACATGCACTAAATAGTTAATTCCACACAAATGGACAAAACAGAGGGGAAAAAGATACTTCCACAGACTGATAGGCTGATAGCTAATGGATATGCAAAGTGAGAAAATTTGCATATTGATTGATATTTTCAAGTCTTCTCATAACTGAAGTAGAAATTAACCAGTCTTGTCTTCACTTTGTTTTAAAAAGAGACCTTCAAAGGAAATCCATTTTATTTCTATCCCATGTACACTTTGGACATATTTTCTTCTGTTCTCCTATTGTTTGCTTGCCAGAAGTGTGCCCTTTCAGAGAAAGCCTTCCCTGTGTCAGCCTTGGATGATAGGCGATCTGAGCACCTGGCTTCCTCCTAGGATTTAATGTTCAATCAGTCTCTCTCAGCCTAATTCATTCTCTTGATAACTTCATCAGTCTCTGCAATGGCTCTTAAATAGTGCTTGGCGAGGATGATGACATTTCTTGTGCTCCTGACTCTGACACATGCTAGAGCCTTGTTCTCCATGCTCCCTTCCCTGGTGTCCATTGGTGGTTTGTTTTGGCAAGGGCCCTTCCCTTTGGCAGGATTCTCTCTTTACCATATGACCTCTATAGATAATGGCTTGTCTCAAGTTTACCTATTTGGTTTCATTCGCCTTCTCTCTTTTTGGTTTTATTGCTTCCTAGCTTAGTTTTATATAATTTTGTGTTAGTTACTAGTCTTCTTTTAGTGCTCTTGATTAGCTATTGTAAATTACTGTACTTTGGAAACACCTTGACGTACATTGGTCATCCATGGACACTATTATGACATCTTTCTTTCTTTCTTTTTGTAGCATCAACACAACTTCTTCAGGAAGTAGTTTGGATTTTTTTTACCTAGCAGAATGATTACTTGCTTTAACTAACTTATACATTTTCTTGTCAGGTATGCTCTGATCTTTCAAGAGGCCCTGACCTTCTTTTGTTGTTTACTGCTGCAACTGGTCTACAAGCTCTTGGATATGAATTTGAGGTATAGTTGTGCCAGAGAGGTACCGACCTCACTTATTTTAGTAAAAAAAGCAAAAATTAAATGTAGAGCATAGATAGCATAGATCTTGATATGAGAAATATAAACATCAAAACAGCTTATGCATGTAAAGATCAATTTCTCATGTCTTTTGTAGGAAACAATGTGATAATTAATAAAGCGGGTTGTTCTTTATTTGCTGAAATGAATTTGAAGCTATTCTTATTCAGAGGAAATGAAAAATAATGCTAGTACTATTATATATAAACAACTTGCATTTACAACTTTATTCACTGGAATATGGGCCAATGCGTTGCACTCTGGGAGAATTTGGGAACATCTGTTCATATCCTGCAAAGCGGTTTAGAACTAAAACTCAAAGTAGATTGGTTGAAGTAAGAAATTTTTGATGCTTTCAAGTTTTTTTTTTGCTATTCATGTTCTGATCAGTTCACTGTCTTTGGGACAGGGGAAAATGAAATTTCCGATTGCTTCTTAGATAGAAAATGTATGTGTGAGAATATACAATGCACACACTCAACACTCCCCTGAATAGTTTGGCCATTTATTTTTTTGATGTGGAAAAAGCATACAGTTGATTCCCCATATATAGCAGTAAATATCCATCTTAAGGATTTATTGAATAAATATATTGTTCTTGCATACAGAATCTATATATGTTTTTTGATTTTTATTAATTTTTTGTTAATTTTCTTCTACCTTCTTGTTTATAAATAGCTAGGAAACACACACACACACACTCGACACTCCCCTAAATATTTGGCCATTGGTTTTTCTGATGTGGCAAAGCATATGGTTAATTCCCCATATATAGCAATTAAAATCCATCTCAAGGATTTATGGAATAAATATACTGTTTTTGCATACGGACACTCTATATCTTTTTTTTTATGTTCATTTCTTAATTTACTTCTACCTTCTTGTTCGTACATAACTAGAACATTCTGTAGAATTATTATAATTTTTTTAAAAAGAGGGTAGAAAACTGCAGTTCATCAAGGGTATAACTTTAACACAGCCGTAGAGATTAACCCCCTACTAAGTTACTTCCTGTCTATGATTCTGAAGACTTGGCTGTTCCTTACACACGTAATATCTTCTCAATTCCCAACCAGATGCTTTCAGTAACTCTACTACTTATTTGGAATAGGCCATGCTCATCTTCCGCCACGTTACATCTTTTTGGAAGGCTGCCAAAACTTGTTGAGTTGGTATGAGGAGCTCATCTGTTGAAAACTTTGAGGGTCAAATTCAAAGTCAACCAAATGGCATGGGATTCATAATTGGATTTCCTGTGTAACATTTGGAACACTGTAGTTTGTATCTGAAAAGAATTCTATGCTAGTTTGACATAGTCATTTTTCACCACTTCTTATGGGTTCTCTATTGCACAACATTGGGAGGGTACCATACCAAGGTCACATAGTAAGCCAATCAATCAGTTTATTCTGGTGTTTAAGATGTCCAGGACACAATAATCAAAATTGTCTTTCTTTGCTTCTATAACTTGCTGAAGGACTGGTATACTAAAATATTTTTTGTAATTTCATGTCTATTCACTCCGGATCACCAATGGAGGAGTGGGAAAATCTCACACAACTTGATTTTATGTCATTAATTAACTTGACAAGCATTACTTTTGACAAGACTTGTTTTAATTTTTCCCAATGCAATTTTGATGGTGTGCTTGCAAATACTCTTGAAGTTAAAAGTTTGGTTTTCTAGGTGACAGTCCTTATCCAACATCTATTAAGAAATATCTTTGTTCTTTTATTTGACGACAATTTTCCCTAATTTATTTTTCTTTCATTATACCTTTTAGTGGCAAGTATCGTAGAATCCATTCTCTATATTTTGAAAGGAAAATAACTTAAGCTCCTGTTTACAGTCTCAGGCAGGAACCTTTTAATGCAATGCCTCAAATATGGACCATTCATGACAATGGGATGGGTGTGCGCCTCAAGGATTATGCATCAATTCAACATATGGAAATATTAAATGATTGGAAGGAAACCTTTCATCGTGTTGATGTGGTCATATTTGATGATTACACCAAGCCGGGTATCAGGACCGCCCCTACCATTGAATTGGTTTAAGTGAAAGTTGATTCAAATTGTAAGTCAACCAATTAGCTTTTGGGATGGTTGTTTGCTATGAGATATTATGATTTCTTTATTTTCTATGATATATTGAATATGATAAAATAGAAGGGACACTAATAACTAATAGACATCCATGAAATCAATTTCTATTATGGCTTCTTTACCCGTTTCCCCGCTTTCCCGTTTCTTGCTTTCCATATAAATAACATGCTTTCTACGCTTTTACGGCAAGTACTATTGCTGCAACTCAGCCCTTGTTTGCATTCGAACCTTTCACTTAAATTACATTTATCCATTTGAATCTATATATGTGAGATCCTTTGATAATTCGTCCTTACAAGAAAGGAAGACAAAATAAACTTTAGAGAAAAACATGCACCCTGGGTTGTGGCAATTCATAAGACCATGCCATAGATTTTGGACAGTTAAGGAGGTGATTAAAGGCACACATAAAACTGTGTAACACTAAAAGAAATGCCTCTATTTTAAATGAAAACATCTGATTTAAAAGCTTCTAACAGCGTATCAACGCAAATACCAATAACCCGTCCACGATGCTACACACTACCAAAGACAATACATTGAAAGAATCATGTATAGAATATGGATATGTACACATAAACAACATAAACTCTATGGCTTTACATACTACTCTGAAAACTAATGTATTTATTATATTTGTTTTCCTTTTTTTTTTTAAGAATTTTCCTTTTCCATTACTAATCCGAAGGTTATTTTGAATTACCATTTCCTGATAATCCATGATCTCGGTTTTGCTGTAATTACCATAATTTTTAAAGAATATATCTTCCTATAAGACAATTAAATTTCAAAGGAACCAATATCCGTACAAAACTTTAAAAACGATATGTTATTTAGATGGGTTTTAACACTACAATGTAATGACCTTTTTCCTTTATTGACTAGAACTTTGTCTCATGTTCCCATGCTTTTTATTCCACATGATCTATTCCACATCTAAAATGCGCAGATCATTCGTTACAAACAATATATTCCTCCAATGCAAAAGAGAACAAAATAGTTAAGCTACCATAATGTAAACACTATCTATAATGATTCTCTCTTAGGAACTCACAACAACTACTATGCTTTGATACCAAATTTTTTGGTATGAGCTTACACAATTAACTAAACATAAGAGTAATATTATCTCCCTATTATATCCAACACATAGATTACAGATATATATATATATATATATATAAGAAAATGCACTCCTATAATCAATGAGGCTACTTAAACTATTAACCTTTTATTCTATTTTTAGTGAGTTATTTAAAACAATTTACATAACAACATAATATTCGTAATAATATACTAAATATTATTAACCAAATGGAAGAACTATAATAATATTCGTAACAACAAGCCTACAAGCATGGATAAATTTCTACCCCATTCTTTTTCAATATTTAGGGTGTACTCTAACCCCTTGCTTTAGATTTATTGTCATTTTCATTTTAAATTTTACATAATGTTCAATTGAATTTACCATGAGTATTGACTACACTTTCTTTCGTTTGCGGGGTCTTATCCTATCCCTGATGAAGGAAACCACACAAACAACCTTGAAGGAAATCTAAAGCATGCTCTAGAAAAGAATATATTCCAAGGAACTACACACACACACACATCTTTATCATGACACACAGATAAATGTAACTCCTATGTTCCTTACACTTTCCTTCCCTTAGGATTTCATGGTACACATTTTTGACTATTCCATTTTACACACTATAGAAATCATATGACCCACTACTAGGCACAATATTCTTTCGAGTCTCCAAGGTACGGTTATATTTTCTACTTTATACTACTGTATCCTTATTCACCAACATACACTGACGAAAAATGTATTAAGTGATTCACACATTTACTATGTGCATCTAGCCTTTAAATTATACATTTATATACATGATTTATAATTAGTCATCGACAACATTTTTTTTGTTTGATAATATGTTTATCCTTCTTATCTTTCTTAATTTTCTTTTCTGGATTTACACCTTACAATTCTACACACTAACCTTCATCATGTTTAGCTCTGATTCCACTATTTTATCTTTATGGAAACTTGTACAAAAGTGGCCATATGAGATAGGAACAACCAAACAATAGTGTCACCTCTTGGTGATTTCATCCTCCTTTCCCCACATTCTAAATTTTTTAATGTAGCATCATTCGTTTATTTGTCTAGTACCTTGGGTCATCCTTTCAATTTTTAATGATTGAAACTTAAGTGAAGGAATCATATATACAATGTCTTATTGAATCTCATTAGGGGAAACCATCCAAGAGGCACATACTATTACAAGGAGCTAATATTTTAAATCTACTACATCGTAGACTACATTTTTGGATTTCATACTTTAGTTCATAGGATGATTTAGCTTGAATTTTAATATTAATCAAAGGAATGAGATCAAATGAATACAACAACAAAAAATAAGCTCTATCATGTAAGAAAAAGTAAGTGTAAGAAATAGTGAAACGAGACTCACTTACCGTGTATTCAAAGATATGGATTGATTATGTGCTGATGAATTGGAAGGAAAGGGTGATTCTAGACCATGTAATCTTTGTATTAGAAATTGTAATGTGAAAATCTCAAGAACACAAGCACCTGTGAGAGGACACATATGCATACATGCTAGGATCTGTTATGGGTGTTTGTTTCTACGATGTATATTTGTTACCAATTCCTTATGTGTTACTTCTTGTTCCTTATTATTCACTATAGGTTGTGTCAATTTAATACAAGTTTTTAAAGTATTTATGCATATGTTTGAGTCAAAACTACCTCAACAGTTATCCTAAAGTGATTTTCATCAAGCATTACACTAAATTTTAGACTCAATGAAGCTCTACTGTTTGTGTGTGTGTGTGTGAGAGAGAGATGAGAATAGTGTCCCTTTAGCTAGGATCCCTTAGTGCTACTCGCATAATGAATGACGAGCTATAACTAATTTTTCCCAATGTGAAATGTCTAGTATGGAATTAAGGATAAATTCTCATATGCATTGAAGTATTAATTAAAATTATGTACTCCTTGATGTAATAGATATAAAATATTAGCTTTTTGTAGATGTATATACCTCTTTACTTCTTTCCCCTCTAATAAGGTCAAATAATAAATGTATATATATTGTTTCTTCTCGTAATTTTCATGATTAACAAGTGAAATGCCTACAAGGGTTAGTAAATATAAACATGAAATATGTATCATCTAAAAATTTTAAAAAATGAGGAAGGATAATAGTAGCACCTAAGCACTCCTTTCCCTAATGGACAATTTTGTACATGGTTCCAGACAGATAAAATGATGGAATTAGAGTTGAACAAGATATTGGAAAGTTTAAAGTTGTAAGGTGTAAATCCAAAAAAGACACTTGTAATCAATATAAGAAAGATAAAAGCAATATCAAATTAAAAAAGTGTTGTTAATGAATAGTTCTTTGTCTTTGGAATCATGCATATATCTAGAGGCTACAATTACATAGTAAGTGTGTGATTTAGTTACTATATTTGGTATTCCCAATTTATAATTAAATTAACCATCTATTATCTATGAATACTACATTCCCTTTCTTGAGCCATGATATGTGTGTAGTGCCCACTTCTCTTTGACACCTCTTTGATACAAATCATGATACTTCTGATTATATTATGAACATGATTATGGACTTTATTATAGTATGATGTTAAATGTTAGATCATAGATTATTGTTGACTTGATTCAGTTATGATGCATGATGATTATTGGAGACATTTTATACGTTGATGATGATATACTGTTGGACATGGTTATATGATGGATGTTGTTCGGACTTGTCATATTTGGATATTGTGAGTAGACCTAGAAATGGAAAATTATTGGATGATGATATAGTTGTTGATAAAACTATAAATGATATTGTTAGATTGCTTTAATGTTGTTGTGATTCATATATCTAAATTATTTTAGAATTTTAATTATATTTATATTATTTTGGATGTTCTGATATGGCCACAAGGCTGAAGCAGGTATTTGTGTTTTGTAGGTTAAAATATCACAACAAACATTGGTGGATTGGAGACCAACCACATTGGAATTCTAGATGAATTCAACAGGGTCACAATGGCAACTGTATTTGTTTGTGTGGGTTGTTTGTGTTAGGGATTTCCCATGGGGTGGATCACCTTTAAATGTGACCAAGGGATTTTATGTTTTTATTTTATTTGGTCCCTTTTGATTAATTTTTGCATGTGTTTTATGTGGTGCAATTACCCTTTCATCATTTATTTAATGTGGTTTTAATATTGTGAGTAATCATATTGTTTAGTTAATTAATTAAAAGATGTCATAAGAATGTAATTAATAGAGTTGTTGGCCATGTTTTAAAGTGTTGTAAGAATGTGTAAGTAATGTGTAAGTGATGTGTAAGTTAAGTCTTGAGTGTAAAACACTCCACCTTCTTAAAAATTCGAATTTGTCCTTGGAGGCTGTTTTTTTAGGCTTGTAGGACAAGTTGAACTTGTCTCATAACTCTTAAATTTAATTACCAACCATAGCTATGGCTGGGGAGTTGAAATTAGAATTTTTTAATGTATTTTGGGAAGACTTATTGTAAGTTTTAATTTTACTTTTCTTACATGTTTTAATTTCAATCCTTTGGGGTGTGGGTTGCATTTGAGTGTCTAAGTGAATTGTCATATAATTCACCCACTTATTTATTAAGCATTAGAGAATGAAGTTTAATTTTTGGGGTTGGGGTTGAGGATGTGTGATGTGGCATTCTACATGGATCCACCTCATCCTCTTCTCTTCCCTCTTCTATAAAATTTTAATTGCTTGCCTTGTTTTGGGTTGCTTCACTTTTGGAGTCTTCATTTTGGGTGAATTTTCTTACTGTTTTGGGAGTTCATGCTTGGAGAATTTTTTGGAAGATTGTTGCATGCTTGTGCTTGGCTATTGTGGATTTCTTGCATTGGGGTAAAGCTTACTTTTTTGGAACTTGGAATGACTCCATCATGGAGAGGTAGGAGTTTGGATCTTGAAATTCTCTTATTGTATATATGTAAATGTTCTTGTGTGAATGTTTTGGTATATATTGTGGGCTTTTGGGTAGATATCCTAGGAATGGTGTAGGAGAAGACCATGGGGTTATTTTTGTGGGAGGCACAAGTGGTTTTAGGGAGGTATAAGGGTGGAGGGACTGGGGATTCGAGTTCCACCTTACAAAGAAATAGCTTGCATTTCTTTACTTGTTATGGGGTGCCATAAGAGATTGGGGAGACATAAGAAAATGTGAGGAATAAGGGGTACTTGGGGGAGGCATAAGGACATGAGAGGGTTTTGAATAATACACACATACACACACACACACACACACACACACACACACACACACACACACACACACATATTGGTGGGTTGTTCTTAGGTGGTGATACCCATTTTCCCCTTTGGGAGGAATAAGCAACATCCCCCATAGCTTCTTGCTCCTTTTGCTTGCTTGATGAATCCTTTGTATTGTTTTTCAGGTTTTAATGTAGTTGTAAAATACATTTTGTTTGGGACTGTGTTGCTTTATGAAAATGTTGCTTGTATGTTTGTGGAAGCCTATTGTTGCCATGAGTTGGATCACATATTTTATTGCATTGTGGTCAGGGCTCGGGGGCCAATGAAGAAGGATGAATTCTCCTCTTCATTGGATGTCTTGGTTGGGTGGAGAGTGTTACATTTCCCCTACTCTTGTTGTGATCAAATTGGAAGAATTGGGAGTATGGATGTTTTTGTTTTGGAGCTGAGAAAAGATAGTTTGATAGTCCCTTGTGAAATGAAATCTCATTGTAACCTTTCCCACTTGAATTGGATGAACTTGTAAATGGTTGTAATGGAAAGATATTGTACTGATTACAAGTTGTATAGTGAAATGTAAAAGAGTTATACTCTATTTTCTGTTTTGGAAAGAATGTGAAAGAGAGATACATGTTTTTGTATGTTGCATTTTGAAACCAAAGGGAAAGGAAGTTGTAAGAGTTCATTTAAATTAATGGAAGGATGTTGTACTGATTGCAAGTTGTATAGTGAAATGTAAAAGAGTTATACTCTATTTTATGTTTTGGAAAGAATGTGAAAGAGAGATACATGTTTTTTATTTTCTAAACGCTAAATTTATTTCAAATAATATCATTTGTATAAATTAGTTGTTCAAATTTTTTTATGATACAAAAAATTAATCATCATCGTTTTTTTCATGTAAAACTTAAAAAGGTCACTCACATTTAGATAAATAATTATTTTTGTCAAACTAATTGTAGTCTTAGTTTCTAACTCAAAACCCTAGATGCACTGACACATCACTCAGATAGATCTGAGTGCTCACCCAAAGTGCGCAAAGGTACCAGGTCCCTCTTTGTTACTGTCTTACCAAGGTGTTAACATGCATGTTGATAATAACCACAATCAAAGTATATATCTTATTATAATAACCATATCACAATTTCAAAACAAAAATAATAAGGAAATAATAAGGGTTCAGATAACAATTAAGATACTGCCCATAAGACCCATCAGAAGTGTACTTGGAAAACTTCTCTACAAGTGATTTCTTCTCCTCCAAATACTGCCAAAATTTATCCTTTGGGCCATCTAGAACCCTTATCTCAGAAAATACAATTGACAAAAGTATAGTGCCCCAACTAATCTTATCCCCTTTTTATGCTTCCTCAATAATACTCTCAGCTAGAAATGATTTCAGGTTATACACAATACCTTTTTCCATCCTCTTTGCAATATATAGCCATATTTTATTCACTGCACCCCATATTTTCTATTCATTAATTTATTTCAATAACAGTGTTGCAATCTTAATGATGGGATTGTTTACCATAGATATGGGAATTGTGTGATCTTATTTCTAGTATTTCAACTCCTTAGCAATGGCTTCTATGTTTACATCATTCTACAGATCACTAGAAATATCTATTCCCAAGCTCCTTAATCCAGTAAGCCTTCTAATGAAAGGTGCAGTGAACCTAACCCTTCTGCTAGCGAAATAAAATAAGTTCTCATGGAACCTTGACATTAGCCACTGGTAAATTCCTTCTATTTTTCCAAAATATGATAACTTGTAAACTAATAAAACCCCAATTTTCTCCAAGGTCTTCCTCCTAGCATCATCATAGACTAGCTTATCATTTGTCATGCGCAGATCTATCTTCTTTGTTAGCTCCTTCTCGATTTCATCTGAATTTTTGTTAGTGCATTGGTTGTAATCACTCACCTTGCTCCTCCTTATGTGTGACTCCTAATCTCACCTCATTATTACACCTTCTGGGTACTACATTTCTAAAAATTGTTCTCAGGAACATCCTCGACTTCTATTTCCACCTCCTTATGCTTCTTGCTTTGAGAAGCTATTCTAGGTGCTCTTTTGGGTGCCATTATGATTTAGAACACTTCCTGCACTCTATTTTGATCGCTATAACTAAAACCCACATGCCCTATCTTTTCCTCAAACCCTAGATCACAAATATGCTCTCTACACACCTTTCCCCTTACTCAAACACCCTTCTAATGGAGCTTCATCAATGGCCATGCACAAAAAATCCTTGTTTGATGTCTTTAAATTCTATTCATGAACATTTGCACTCAAATCACTCTTCGTATCACTCTCTATAGCTCGAACACTTCAACATGAAAGGTAAAAATGATATCGTAAGTTGTTCCTTATATGAATTTTTTGATTTTTCCCACATTAATTGCTCTCCACCTAATACTGTACTCAACATTAATTACACATTTTTTATTTTTCTACACTTTTCACTTATTTTTTTGCACCCCAGATGTAACCTTCTAGAGAACCCACTACTTCTTAGCCACATACTTCCTTATGTGCACCTTCATGCGTTGAAGTACATCAACCACTGTTGGGCACATGAAAATGGAAAAGTATTTGAAGTATGCAGAGGTTCGTGTGGATGTGGAAAAGGCTATAGGATAAATGCACAGAAGTGATACAAGGGAAACACACAGAAGGATATACTTAGTGAGCATGATGGAAGGACAGGGTTTTGCGTGTGGAACATGGAAAGAGATACGCACGAGAACTATGACAGGAAGAAATAATACTTAGTGAATTTTTGGTATGTGGAGCTAAATATAGACTTGGAGTACGTGACACCCAAGGAGGTTCGGGAATTCAAGAAGAGTCTAATTTTTAGGAAATAACTTGTAGTTCAAATAAGCTCATAGATCTAATAATAGGATCAGAACTAGAGTTAACTATATATGATCTATTAATAGGCTGAGCTTGCATGCTTCTATGGATATATTATAGTGGGTGCATGGCTATTCTTAGCATGAAGCCTATTTTGAGAGTGCATGGGAAGTGAAGGGAAATTTCCCCACCCTCTATTATATATATATGTATGTATGTATGTATGTATGTATGTATGTATTAATTTTCAAGATTTATACATTGAATGACTTGTAAGGTTATGATGTTGGTTTATGAGCGCACCTAACTTATGACAGTCATAAATATGTATTCAGCTATTGTATGCGCACCTAACTTATGACAGTCATAAATATGTATTCAGCTATTGTGGATTAATATAATGGATCATTAGGGTTGGATATTTATTTGTGATGTCTTTGTTATTGGTAACTATTAGGTGAATTTGATCTTAGTGGTTATGTGAACTGTATGTTGACTTATTTATGTGTGTTTCACAATTGAGCTCATAGATCTAGTTATTATAGTTATGTAATATATGTCCATGCATGTTAAACTCCTTGACAAATATGACATACAAGAGGAATGCATGTTAAACTCCTTGACAAATATGACATACAAGAGGAATGTATGTATGTATGTATGTATGTATGTATGTATGTATGTATGTATGTATGTATGTATGTATGTATGTATGTATGTATGTATGTATGTATGTATGTATGTATGTATGTATGTATGTATGTATGTATGTATGTATGTATGTATGTATGTATGTATGTATGTATGTATGTATGTATGTATGTATGTATGTATGTATGTATGTATGTATGTATGTATGTATGTATGTATGTATGTATGTATGTATGTATGTATGTATGTATATGACATACAAAAGGGACTTGGTACCTTGGAGCACTTTGGGTGAGTGCTCAGACCTATTTGAGTGATGGGCCGACGCATATATGGTTTTGATAAATAAATACATGCTACATTTTAGTTCCATTTTCAAGACCTCTTTTCAAGTTGTTGCAAGGATTATGCACATTGATGGATTATTGGTTGAATCTTGCAACCATGGAAGATTGGGTTATTGATGCACATGATCAATTTTCTCGAAGATATGGTTCTAGACCTCATTTTAATGCACACAAGTGGATTGAGGAACACCTTTATTATGAGCTTTATGAGTCATTATTTAGTTACTTCCCTATAGAATTGTATGAGTGGTTGTCTACATATGCATCGACGAGGAGATTGTATTATAGATAAGGGGTTTGGATGCAAGAATAAATTAGACCTTTTCTGACGTAGATGAACCTTGGACGTGTGCTGTAGATTATTAGTGGGATATTTTTGTGAATAATTACACTCTAGAGTATATTGTTTCCATATATTATTTCCCAAAAGTTACATATTTTGAGTTTCTGCGGGAGCCCAGAGGATCTTACCTTCATGTTATTTAGAAATTAATATCTTGAGGGTGGTGTTGAATTTAAAGCACCTCCCTATGGCTAGATAAACTCACCACTGTGCATAGGGGAAGGAGTAGTGGTTAAATATGGTAGACCTTGCGGTAGATAGGTAGAGAGAGGAAAGGTGGCTTAAGTATAATGAACCTTGAGAGTGGAAATTAGTGAAGCAACATGATATTGAGGAATGAATGGTGTTTCAGAGAGAGATAGATTATGAAGGATTTGTAGATCACGTAGAAGATGTGGAGCCAGAGCATATAACTCTCCCCTATTTGGGTAAGCATGACAGAGAACATGTCTTGACTTCAAATGAGAGCACGTCAAGAGAAAGTATAAGGACCGTAGGCATGAATTTGATCCCACCTGGAGACCTTGCCCTTACATTTTGTGTTCCAGTTCTTGAAAAATATATTGATAAGTAAGTTAGTGTTGTTAATAGAGTAGCGATATATAGATTTCATTTTCCATTGACTACAGGAGTTAATTAGATATCACATTGATTTATGGTAGCATAGACATCATATTTTTTATTTAGGGGTTCAGTTGGAGCTATATTTTCTGGTGCATTATTTACACAGAGTGTGGGCACACATAATCTTAGTGCCATGTCTGAAAGTACTACCACTTCACAAACTGTGGGATTCCATTTTAGTATAACTATTAGAACTTAAGGAAGTACATCAAGTCACCCATAGCTTGTTAGAGGAGGTGGATCAAGAGGATCAAGAGGCTTGGGATCAAGTGGATTTGGTGGTTCTGGAGGTGGAGAAAACACTAGAGGTAATACAGGTTCTGGATATGGTGGGCATGGTCTGCACCAACCCCAACAGGTTATCTATGAAATGTCATTTCACCTTCCAGAATATAGAGGCATTGAGGATGCAGCAAAGCATGTGCACATATGTTAGATACTATGAAATGCAAAGGGGATCACAACTCCTGAATGTAAGGAAATACAGTTTGATATGAATTTGCAAGGGTGTGCGCATAGTTGGTATATGAATTATGATCCGAACCAGACTACTATGGATTACAACATGTTGTGTGATGCTTACTTAGGAGAGTTACATATACTTGAGTTTGAACATAAAATCATTAGTGCCCTAAAAGAGATTAAGCAATGCATGACTGAGAGTGTAAGGGAGTATGATACACGTTTTAAAACCTTGTTATCTAAGTTATCCTATGATATCAACCCTAGCCAACATGCACAGTGTTTTTTTGGTGGTTTTCTCACACCTTTCAGAAGGGAAATTTCTCATAAGACTTTTACAGATCCACGCGAGGATTTAGAGGTGGCTCTATACACTGATGTGGTGGGAATCATAGACATTATAGTCAACCCAATTTTGGAAGCATAGATTGCATCCATGGAAAAGAAGTTGGAAAACATATCGGCCAATTCATCTCATGAGATGCACATTGGGATTTTGTGTATAGATTGCGAGGTTGAAGGACATACTGAGGATAATTTTCCTCATAATTCATTGTGCACCATGTTGTTGGATTGTGAGATATGTCATTTGGACCTTGATTTGAGTAGATTTCCCCTCTTACAACAAGTGGTCCATAAGAATTCATTTATGTACTGTAATATTTGTAAGTCTCGTACTCATGAAGCTATTAACTGCAAAATAATCAATCATATTCATGAGGCTATTGAGAGTGGTGTGCACCAGACCAATGTAGCAAGTGGATCTAAGGATTAGGGATAACAACATAATAAAGGGTGAAATAATGGTGATAACTGGAATAGAGGATTTTTGGAGGATATAGAGGTTGAGGTCACGGAGGTGGAAGAGGAGGATTTCCTAGATGTACTTAATTTACATGTGGATCACCTGATCATTACCAACATGAATTCCCTTAGAATATAACTTGTTCATGGTGAGGGAAACAACACAAATTTGAAGAATGTCCTAATTTTTATAAGCACATGACTAAACAACATAGGAAAGAAAAGGTCGTGGCTATGATTAAAATACAACATGTTGATGGAATTCAATAGATACCAAAGGTAGGGTTGGAATCTAAATTGCATCCTTTGTTAGTCACTACCCGTGCTGAGGCAATGCAAATGTGTGAGAACCCAAAAAACAATCCTGTTATTGAAAAAACAAGAAATCGTTAATGTTAATTATCATGATGTTGAACATCAGAATGAAGTCTATCTAGAGACCATGGACATTATTAGAAATGTATAAGGATAAATTTAGGGCTTAAAGGAACAGGCAACATGTGATGGATAGAGAAAATAAGGTTGACCTTTAGAAAAAAGACATGGATGATTTAAAATAAGTATGTCAAATGTTGCGATAGGAGAAAAACATCCCCTTGCTAGGAGAATGGTTGAGAGAAAAGGTATCACGAGTAGGACATGAACACAAGAGGTAAATTCTCCATGAAAATATGCCTCCCCATAATCATGAGTATGACAAAGAAATTACCTTGAATGTAGTCATAGATGGATGGCTCTTGAGTAATATTTTGATAGATACAGTTACATAAGTTAATGTTCTCACGTTGGATGCTTGGAATCAGATGGGAAGACCACCTTTACAGCCTTCTACAATTGTTTTGTACATGGAAAACAAAAATAGGGATAACCCTATTGAGGTGTTAGAGGATGCTACTATTGTGATCCAAGGGGCTAAGTTTACTGGAGACTTTGAGGTATTTGAGCTCGCAGAGGAAGATATTTTTGTAGCATTTCTTAGGTGCCTTCGGTATTATGCAAATAATGTAGATTTACACTTAAACAAGGGGTACATTAGCTTTAAGAATAAAGAAGAGAACTTCATTATACTATTGATAGATTCTAAGGCTTATCCCTATGTTGAGCCTTTGAGTGAAGAATACTTAACAAGAATTTATGCATGCAAATTCAGAGATCCTGAAGTAAATAAGCCATTAAAGGAGGGCATGATACATGGAATGATGCTCATTTAGTTAGTAACACCACCAGTGTTGCTTGTGACAATTGGGTGCATGGAACATATGGGGGTAGTAGGATGGGATATTAAGAATACCCTCACTTGCATAGTTAGGCAGCACGATGTTTGGCACTTGGGTCATAGCCAAGTACCTCGGTATACTAGTGAAGGGAAGCTTGATGTATTCTTACACACCATGGAAGCCCACTCGAAGGATGAAGGAGATAAAAAGACTAGTTCTATCTATACACTATGTGGGACCGCAATGCACTGGTGGATTACACATAGGGATAACTTAATAGAATGGCGGGAAGTGAGAATCACCTTCTCTACTAGGTTTCTTAGGAGTAATGTACCCTAAAAAATATGTGAATTTCAGATGAAGGATTCTTCTTCGCACCACTTTCAGAAGTGTGAGAGACTATGGGCTGAGGGGAAATAATTCTTATCACCATCACTCTAGGTACACAAGTTCTACTCTACCTAATGTGGTTGTGCATATGCATGGTATGTGCATGCAAATTTAACAAGAGTAACAACAAATTGACATGATATGACCTCGGTTATGATTCATACTTTTGATTTTTTTCAACTAAGCCCCAGTTCAATGAAGCACTGCAGATTGTAAAGCCCCTTACCATGGGAGACAACGCAAATGCTGAAGAACTCTTGCTAGATATTTTTGGGTAATTGGACCTAAAGGAATCCCTTGACCTTGAAGAGAGTGAAGAATAAGAGATGGTCTGTGCATGGGAAGAAAAAGAGTAGGGTAAGCTATTATGAGTAATAAATGGTGAAGATGATGAGGATAATAATTTGGACATAGATAACACTAAGGTTACGCACATGGTAATGGATACAATAGATGCAAAGGTGCACACGTATCATGAACCTATGAAAATGAATAAATTTAACATTGGGACAAATGCAGAGCCCAAAGAGGTCATCATTGGTGACTATTGGTTGGAGCAGGAGGTTACTAAGATTATTGAGCTCCATTGCGATTTTCAAGATCTATTTCTAAGAGGATATCATGAATTAAAATTAGTACACCCTTATTTATGGGAGATGCAAATAAAACTTAAAGAAGGCACGTGACCGATTAGGAAAAGGCCTTACATGATGAATCCTAATCTGTGCATTAAAGTAAAAGAAGAAATTGATAAAATGTTGAAGTCTAGTATCATTGATCCTATTGATAAATATAATTAGGTGAGTCTCATGGACATCATCATCAAAAATTATGGGCAGATAAGGATCTATGTAGATTATAGGGAGTTGAAAGCTTCATGTGTAATTTATCCTTTTCCCACCCCATTTACAAAAGATATACTTGAAGGCGTTATTGGGCATGAGATTTACTCATTTACATATGGGTTCTCTGGTTATCATTAGGTAGGTATTGCTAAGGAAGACTAGGAAAAGACCACTTTCACCATAGAATGGGAAAGTTTTTCATACACTGTGATGCCTTTTGGATTGAAAACTGTGCATCTATTGTTTTCTCACATCATGGTACGAGCCTTTCAGGACTTCATTCATACGTTTTTGCAAGTTTATTTGGATGATTGGATAGTATATGGTTTTTTTAAGGACCATTGTGAAAACTTGAGACTTATGTTTTAAAGGTGCAGAAAATTGAGTATCTCGTTGAACATTAACAAGTGTATATTTGCTACACCCTTTGGAACTTTACTGGGACACATTATATACAAAGAAGGCTTGTTAGTAGATCCTGCTAAAATCATAGTTATCTTGGGCTTGGAGGATCCTACCAATCAGAGTGATGTACGTGAGTTCTTAGGGCATATAGGTTATTATAGAAAGTTCATTAAGGGATATGCTAAGATTTATGTGCCCTTGAAATAATTGTTGAAGAGTAAGAGAAAGTTTCATTGGGATGAGGCGTAGCAAATAGAATTTGAGACATTAAAGGAAAGACCTAATTTTGGGCCCATTCTATGTTTTCCTCCATGGGACAATCCATTCCATGTTCATGTGGATTCTTCTGGGATGGTAATTGGCATGGTCCTAGCCTAACCAGGTGAGAGAATAGTGGACCACCCCATTTGTTTTGCGAACTAAAAAAAATTATACAACCACTGAGCAAGAGGATTTATCTATGATTTACGTGCTACATGAGTTTAGAAAATACTTGTTGGATACCCATTTCATATTCTTTATAGATCACATGGCACTTAATTATTTGGTCTAAAAGCCTATTTTACAAGGGCCCATATGTAGGTGGATCCTAATATTTCAAGAATTTCAGTTTACATTTGTGGTAAAACTAGGAAAAAGCAACTCAGGACCTGACCACTTGTCAAGGATCATTTCTAGTGAGGAAACATAGAGAATTGAGGATACAATGCCAACTGAGCATCTATTCATATTGAATTACGTACCCACTAAACTCAAGGACATTGCAGTATTCTTGCACACTAGTGAGGCACCTGAGGGAATGAAAAATTTGGAAAAGAAGCAACTTGCAATATGTGCAATGCCCTATTAGTTGATGAGTGGAGACTATTATAAACTTGTTCATGATGAGGTTTTATGCTTGTGTGTTTTAGAACATGAGCGGGAGGGGATAATGGTGGAAGCTCATGTTGGGATTGCAGGTGGACATTATACCAAAGATGTCACCCTGTGTAAGATTTTGATGGTTTGATTATGGTGGGAGACTCTCTATAAGGATATTAAATAATATTTCAAAGTGTGTGAGCATTTTCAATGACTTGGGAAGCTAGGAACAAGAGATGAAATGCCTTTGAGGCCTATTGGAAGTGTTGAACCATTTGAAAAATGGGCAATTAACTTTTTGGGTCCTATTTCCCCACCTACACATAGGATTGGCTTGTGCTACATCATAACTTATACATATTATCTGACAAGGTGGGAAGAAGCAATGCCTACAAAGGATTGCACTATAGCTACAACAATGAAATTCTTATGGGAGAACATTATCAGTAACTGTGGATGTTCATTGAGTCTTACAAGTGATAGGGGTACACACTTTTTGAATGATACCATCAGGATTTTATTGGAAGAATTCATGGTGGTGCACCACAAGATAAAACCTTATACCCCACAATTCAATGAGACTACTGAAGTGTTCAATAAGATATTGGTCCATACATTAACAAAGCTTTGTGATGTTAGATAGAATGAGTGGGATGATGAAGTCTATGTTGTACTTTGGGCATATAGAACTACCTATAAGATAAGGCCACACCCTTTTAGTTGTTATTTTACGTTGAGGTTTTGTTACCTATTGAGTGTATGTTATCTTCTCTACGTATTGCATGTGCAAAAGGCTCAGATGACGAATAAGCGGTGGAAGAGTGCATGTGTAATTTGTTGTAGCTGGATGAGTGGTGTGTCATTTCTTGATGGAGTCAAAAGATAGAAAAAGCAAGATTAAAGGCATGGCATGACAGACACATCAATAAAAAGTAATTTGAGGTGGGAAATATGGTTCTCCTATATGATTAAAAGTTTACACGTTACCCTAGGAAGCTTAAAGTTCATTGGTTGGGACCATTTTTGGTAACAAAAATATTGGAGTTAGGTTCTTGTCAGTTACAAGTGTTGGATGGCACTTTATTTCCTGGTTACTTCAATGGGATTAGGCTAAAGCCCTACTATAAATAATTCTTCTTAGTGTTTAGAATAAGGTAGTGTTGTCATTTAGATTAGGAATTCCTTTAATGCATTTCTTTAATATGTGTTTCCTTTCATTGTTGTTATGCTTTTTCAATTTATTTTATTGTTTTTTTTTTGTAATAAGCATGCTTACACACCTATAACTGATTACTATCTATATGATTTCATGTGTAAAGGGCCACACATATAATTAGTGTGGGGTAGAAGGAAAGCAAGAGCGCATAGGAGTGAGTTAAGATTCACAAAGGCCTAAGTACTAAGGGAACCCACATGTCATTGTTGATGTTGATTGTTGAAGAATGGTGGTAAGGTGTCATAATAATATTGGTGATAATAAGGATGAGGCCAAAGGAAAATCTATGTATGCTAAGCATGTAATGTAATGTGAGGTAGGAAGCAACATGGATAGCTACATGGTATTAGGTTCAGAGGTTGATGTAATTTGGAGAATGGATCACCCAAAATGAGGTCTACGGTTAGAGTAGTTTACGCTCCAAAAGGTTGTAACTGGAGTGTGTGATGAACATGTGAGTTGAGAATGATGAAAAATGCAAAAAATGTGGGAAAAGTGGAAAAGTAAAATTAAATGCAATTGTACATTGGTGGTTGTCAAGTAATTAATGTGGGTAAAATTTGAATGCCTATAAATAGAATGTTGAGGTAATATCATTTTTACCTTACCTTATGCAAATTTTTTGAATGCTCTATATGACCTAGGGAAAACTTGAGAGATTTGGAGAAAAATCAAGTGCTGAGCTAAAGAATCATGAACCAAAGGGTGAAGGAGAACACGGTTGTGTAGAGTGACTTCATTTAGAGGGAACCCTACAGATTGAGATGGCATGGTGAGAATTTGGAAGGAAATAAGATTTCTCTGGTTATGGTTTCAAGAATTAGGGCACGGCATATAAATTTTAAATAGAAAAGTATATCAGTGTTGTGCCAAAGGTTTGTGGCAAGATATTTGGGGTACCGAGGACAGAAAATACCAAGGTTAAATTTTGATTTTACACGACTTAAATGACACCAAGGAGAGAAATAACCACATTAACAAAGAAGAAGGGAAAGGGAAAAGAAAATATGACCCCTACATTGGACGTTCAGGAGGAATGGTACTCAGAGATGTAGTACCTAGATAGAGTACTGATGGGAAAAGAGTGGGTATCTCATGTTAGGAGCATGGTCGTAAATGATTATAACCATCGAACATATTTTATAGCATGCGACATCAAAATAGAACTTGTTTGATTGACAAATGATAATTAAGTATATGATGACAAGGTGAAGATATTTTTGAATAAGGTCGAACTATTTTAGCTATACGAGCTTTCATTGTTTGGGAAGCCTGAGAGATTATATCAATGGTTGATGTCACACGTACATGAGGACTATTTCTATTTTTCAGGTAGAAGGATGTGCATTACTACACATTTAATTGATTTTTATAATGTCCTAATTAATTTTGGTGTTTATTTTGATGATGAATTAGCTAATGATTTCGAGGTAAAGAAAAATACAGTGGAGTTTGAGTACAAGAAAGGAGGGCATGCTTTTGATATTTTTAAGCCAAAATGATCCTGTCATGAGGATGGTCATACACTTACTCACCAAGCTAGGTGGACAAAAAAATATGGACATAAGTAAATAAAATATGGTTGTATATATGCAAGAAAATATTAGAAGGAACCATATATAAGATTTATTTCTTTATAAAAAAATATCATTAATGATGCACACGATGGTGATAAAATTATGTTTAGAAACATTTTACTGGTGATAGTGTTATCTGAGATTGGGGTGCCCAATTTACTAAAAGACAATACATGGGAGTATCATGAAGAAGATACCTTCCCTGAAAAATAGTTTTCTAAGTACACGTGTGATATGGTGACACCAGCATACAAGGCATGCATTGATAAATTGTTCAAATAGATGTGTTGTAGTCATTTTTATACCCTTAGAACAATAGTATAATCCCATGCACATCGGCCTATCACCCAGTGGGCGTTGGGTGCTCACCTGAGGCACACACAAGTGCCAAGCCCCTCCTTTATGTGAGACTTGTGATAATACATCATCTGTGACAAATACTTAAGTGTAAAGGAATGGAAAGGAACCATGTGTTCATTCAGAGAACTTAGGATGAGTTATCATATCAATGCATCCATTTAGTTAACAAAAGAGAAGTATCAAACAACATAAATAACTTATTCATAACACAAAAGAAATGCACTAAACTTGTGATCATGAACACATATATGCTTTAGAATAGATCTTTATATTCATGTTGATGAGTTCAGTAACCACATTACATTCATTGAGGCCATAATAGATTAATATAATATTTCAGAGAAAGGTCATGCATCAGAAACTATACTACATCTTTCACATTACAAGGATAACAGATCGGTTTCCAAGTGTCCAAGTGGTCCTCAAATAGATCATGCCTTCTTTGATCTAAGCTCTCCACTCTTTCCAATTATTTCCTTCTAAATCCTTCCATCTCATGCATGGAATATTCCATTCTTGATCCTACAGCTGTCAGGATGGTACCTTATCCATTCTGCATGCTAGACGGGTCACACTTTCCTCGTGTGCTATCTGGAACTCTAAATATGGATAAGTCCCAAAACCATCTTGTCTTACGCGCGCATGTCATGTGTTATTATAAACCCTTCTATAATCCTTCCCTGCGCACCTTCAACCCATGCACCCTTATTCAAATATTCCCCGCATGCCCATGCTCCTTTTTGTACTTAGCCAATATTCTGGGGCCCAACATCACCCCACACTATGCCGGTTCTCCATCCTCAGAAAAACCTCTCTTCTAAGAATCAATAATTGTGGGCTATGAATAGGGAAAAATTAAGGAATGAAGAATTGGGAGAAAGAATGAAATAATGGGGAGAATTAAAGATAACAATGCTTATTTTTAGAGTAGAGGGAAATCCTTATTTCTACCTCAATATTTTCCCAGGCATCAACCTTGTTCTGCACTTGATGACAGAGGTCTCTAACTAATGCACTCACCTCCTCAAAAATTAATTCCTCCCCTTTAGAAATCATTGTCTTAACAATACTTTCCAATTATTTTCCCAAGTTCTCAAGCGCATCCATCTCACGGGTGATCTGGGGGTATAGTTCCTTTAACTGGATTTTGATCGAGCCTCACAAGGTCTTGATAGCTTCTGAATTTTTTTCTACCTTGGCTAGGATTTAATATCTTTCTTTATTGTTCCCCTTATTATTTTCTTGAAAATAATTGAGTTCTATTTCATGAGTGACAACCATGATTCTTACCACTCTATCTCTATCAGTGCAGTTGTCATATGCAGCTTCTATGACTAGCACGATGACTTTTACCTCTGCAAGGAGTTTAGTAGATTGAGAAATAATCTTGACAACATTCATCTTCTCTTATTTCTCTTGGCATGCCAATTCTTATTCTTTAGACTCTAAGGCAAGTGGCTTCCTTTCCATTAAGAGTATGCGGGTCAAATCCTCCAGAAACTTCAAGGTTGATTCATAATTTTTCTCGGGTGGTGCTAGGTCATGATGCTTTAAAAAAATAGCATCCGTAATCATTTCAATATTCTTATATAGCTCACACACCCTTGCTTTCTCCTCTTTCAGTTCACACCTTAATTGTGCGTTGATAATCTCTTCTTGCTTTAAGTCCTTTCTCTTCTCAGTGATCTTCTTCTTCTCCTTCTCCAATCCGTCCTTCTGAAATCTTACTCTGTCATTCCTAGTGAACGGTATGGCCTCAATCTCAACTGAAACTTTGTTGAGTGTATTACAGACCTGCTCATCTAATAATTTTTGAGCATTCACCAAGGGATTTACTCCTTTTGTTTCTAGCACCTTCATCAGCACTCTCTGACTTACTTCAAACTCAAGTTCATCCACGTGGGACTCAAATGCCCAAGATATCATCTTCCTAATTAGGGGATATGTGCCTTCTTCATCAAACGAATACGTATCCAAGACTTGCTTCATTGGTATGGTGCTTTGGAAGCACATACATAACACCTTGCTAGGATCATTAATGTATCCTATTCCTTGCTCTTGTGCCACCACTATGCCCTTCCCCCCTGTTTGCATGGATTTTAGGAAGCTTACCGCTAAATTGGGAATCCTACCCATGCTTGCATATTTTTCCCAACGCTTTCTTTTTCCATCTCCTTCAAAATTTCATCTACCCTTCACTCCAAATCCTGATCTACCAAATCCCTAATGATGCCTACCACTTCTCTCTCCACGGCTTTCTCCACTTGTTCCTTGGTGAGGCTTGAGGTTATTTTGTTTTTGGTTCTTACCTCTTCGCTCTCTCCCTTGTCTTGATACTTTGCTTCCTCCTCATCTGAGTCATGTATATCATATACCGGATGGTATTCATCTCCTTTAGGATCATCATCATCCTTGTCACCAATGTAGGCATCTAAGCATTATGTATCCTCTGATTCTGCCTCTTCTACCACCTTTTCCTTCATTGTAACTCATGATTCCAGTATAGGAAATTCTTCTTTCTCCTTCTCCTTAACAGGAAACATTTTCTTTGGTGATTCTTCATGTGTGAGGGGATCTTCATGCTCTAGTTCATTTTCTTCTAGGGTCTTCACCTTAACTGGGGACTTCTTTCTATGCATGTAAGTACTAGGCTTCGTGACTTCTTCCAGCACACCCACAGATTGTGTGGTCTGCGCACTTGGTGCCTTTTTCTCCTGCACCTCTTCTCTTTCCCCTCTTCTTTGGCATGGCCTTTTTCTGACCTGTGTGGTCTTGTCGAATGGAGACATCACTCTCTAGATATTTTCCTTGCTCAAACTTATGCCTAATGCAAAGATATACCCTCGTTGCAGCCCTTTCGATGGTTTGGCAGTGTTATTGGCTTCATCATTTATACATTTTAGGTGACATACTTCTCCATGTATGTGAAATTCTTAGGGTACACAAGATTTTCGTGCACCTTTTGGTGGTCTTTTTCAACTTCACTAAGGTCAAAACTTAGCCTTTTTGCCTCCTTGAACCGGTTGACCCCTGCTTTGAAGTATTGTGTGGTGAAGGAGAAGAGTAGCTTGCACCTTGGGCTCTTAGTCCCATTTGTCAAAGGAAACCTGTCAATGCAAAAATGTTGATAAATCAAGAACTCTGAATCTCCATCCACGAGTGCGGGGAAACTGATCTAGGATACTCCACTCTTCCCTAATTGCATCACACATTCATTTATACCACTTCTCTAGGTGTACCTTGTGAGTGACCATCATGGTTTCACAAGTATACTTCTCAAAACTTTTCATAGGTGAGGGTTTCTCTTCTGGATACTCCCAAACAAACTTTTCTAGCCCATCTAGTACTCCAATCTATGAGAAGAAAATGGTGAGGAGGATGTTTCTGGATAATATATTTTCTCCTTCCTACACGATGCTTTTGATTCCATCCATAATAAAGGTGGACAAGTTATAGATGGTCCCTTTTGATATTTTCCGGCATACATTCAACCATGCATTGTTCACTTGTGTCCATATTTTGTGATCATTAAGATTGGTGACCAAGAGCACGACCATCCTCATAACTAGTTCTAGAATTTCTGCAATGTCAAAGTAGTCACGAACCCTTTTTGTAGTTTCAAGCTGCTACTGTTTCCTTGATGGCTTCCTTATCACTCAAATCACCATATATGGATTCCCCCATCACAATTTAGGTCAGTGAATTTGGATATCAACTGTGGTGTTATACACATTTTGTAGCTTACAAAGTATAAATGTTCTTCATGCACGTGTGACATCAACCACTTATATAGCCACTCAGGCTTTCTAAAGTAAGGCAACTCATACAATTGTAATATCCCTACCTTTTCCAACTTTACTTTCACCTTGTTGCTATAAATTGACATTCCATCTGATGTCCTCTTATTAGTTAGACGAGCCAACTCTAACGCCATTTCTTTCTCTGTAGTTCTCATGTGATGGTTATAATCACTCATGATCATATGTCTTAAGTGCAACACCCACTCGTTTCCCAGTAGCACTTCATCTGGGTGCTGCATTTCTATATTACCATTCCTTGTTGGAGCTTGTGATGGTAGTGGTTTGTTTTCCTTTTCCCTTTCCCTTTTGTTTCTTTGGTGAAATGTTCACCTTATTTGGTGTCATTCTTTCTTTCAGTCTAAAATTTAATCCTTCTTTAGTTTTCCTTGCTTTTCTCTAATACTTTTCTCAATCTCGAAGCTCAACTCTTAGAAGTAATTATTCTATCTCTATGCCCTAGTTTCCAAACCCTAACTAGGAAAACCTTCCAGAAGATGGCGGACTTCAAACAAAATTTTCTCATGCCCTGCACTCCTTCCTCTTGGTTTGAAGATCCACTCTAGCCACGCACTTAGATTTCTAGGATTCTTATTCCTTCATACAAATATCTCTGGATTCCCTAGTTTGCAAGAGAGCTTCAAATTCGTAATAGGAAGGTAGAAAAATGACTTTCACGACCTCATATTTAAAGTTTTTGATCTTCTCCAGCAATAAATGTTATACCACCTACCAGCATACTTAATATTAAATGTGGTTTTTTCCACTAGGCCGACTTTAAATGCTCTTACACATGTACCCAATCTTGCACGAAAAACCTTCTAAAACCTTCTAGTGCACAAAAATCTAATCTAACCGAAAAATCTTACTTGTGCATCTACAGCACCAAAGGAATTTCTTATGTCCTTTACCTGAGTTTTTCCCTCACCTACCTCATGTTGTTCCTGTGCTCTACATCCTTTGTATGTGGTCTTTGTTACAAACTTCTTGACACCACAATTCATTATCCACTGTTTCCACATGTGCTTTCTTGATCTTACGCACTTCCTTCTACCGAGTCACTCAAATTTTACTATTGGTTTATACTTTACTTTGCATTACTCCACCCCACACTAAAATAGATGTGTGGTCTTCTACGCATACACAACCTTTGAAAATAATGTGGTTACCAGTGCTCAAGGCGCAAAATGAAACAAATGAAAGGAACAAGCAACGAGAAATGGAAACAAAGGAAAAGAAAAAGCAATAAAGGGAAATTATAAGCTAGCTGGAAATACTACCTTATTTACAAACACCAAGAAGACTTATTTATAGAAAGGCTTCATTCTACTCCCATTAAAATGACCTAGTAATCTCGTCCCATCTAATGCTTGTAACTAGAAAGCACCTGAATCAAGGATGTACAAGATGATGTAGGGTCCCAATCAATGGACTTTCAACTTCCCAGGATGGTGCATATACTTGGAATCATACAACAAAACCATCTACCCAGCCTAAAATTTCTTTTTCTTGATGTGATGATCATGCCATGCCTTTTGTCTTGCTTTTTTTGTCTTCTGACTCCGTCTAGAAATTGATCACCTTTCGTCTAACTACATAAACTTATCAATCCTCTCTTCTAGCATTTTTTTATCATAAAATCCTCCTACGCGCGTTATACGCAACGATGGTAACATGAATTCTACCGGTAAAACATCCTTTGCACTAAATACTAATTGAAATGGTGTGGCTTTATTTAACCTTTTGTAGGTTGTCTTGTATGCCCATAGAATAGATGATACTTTTTCATCCCAATCTTGTCTTACAACGTCACTCATCTTAGTCAACGTGTGACTTAGTATTTTGTTTAATGCCTTAGTAGTTCCATTTTCTTGAGGGTGATAAGGGATAGTCTTGTGACGGACCACCATAAATTTTGCTAACAGAATCCTAACCGTTTCATTGAGGAAATTTGTACCTCTATCACTTGTTGAACTTAAAGGACAACCATACCTATTTATTATGTTCTCCCATAAAAATATAGCAAATGTCATTGTAGTGCAATCCTTCATAGGAACTACCTCTACCCATCGTGTCAAGTAATCAGTGCAAGTAATGATATACCATGAACCAGTCCTTCGTGAGGTTGGAAAAATTGGACCTACAAAGTCGATTGCCCATTTTTAAAAAGGATCGGCACTAATTATTGGTCGTAAGGACATTTCATCCCTCTTTCTAGGTTTTCTAATGCACTGGCAATGGTCACAGACCTTGTAAAACTCAACACAATCATGGTAGATGGTTTCCCACAAAAGCCTTGCTAGTAAAATCTTTTGTGCGGTAGCATTCCCTACATAGTTTCCTCCTGCAATCCCACCATGTGCTTCCTCCATAATTTTTACGCGTTCATGTTCCAATATGCAATGGTGCAGAACATCATCACATGCTAACTTGTACACATCTCTACTAATGAACATGTAGGGTGTAGTGCATATTGTTAATTACTTCCTCTCCAGAGCCTTCATCACTTCTGATGCCACACTTGTTTTCAATAATAATGTGATATCCTCCAAGTCTGAGGGTGTGCATCGTAACCTAAATAGTTTCACATCCCGCATGGTATTCTCAATGCTTTGCATGTCCTCCCTTGAGTTAATCCTTGATAAGCGGTTAGGTCTTGAATTAATTTTTCCTTGTTTTACAACTACCATAAACTCAAACTCTTGGAAAAATAGGACCCAATGGCATATGCGCCCTTGGAAAATGGGTTTGTTCACCAAGTACTTCAATGTCATGTGGTCCGTGTAGAATATAATTTTTGTTGCCAATAGATACTACCTAAAATTTTGTAGTTCGTAGATCATAGACAGTGCCTCACACTTGGTATTTGTGTAATTTTGTTCTACTGGTGTCAACTTTCTATTGGCAAAAAATAAGAGATGATCAACAATCCCTTCACTGGGTTATGCTAATATTACTCCCATAGATATCTCTAAGGCATCAACATGCACATGGAAAGGCTTATACAAAGAAGGAAAATGTAGTATGGGTGTCGTGATAAGCCTATCCTTTAAAGTGTCAAATACCTTCTATTGCGCCTCTCCCTTATGAAAGGCACTATTGTGTTTTAGTAATTCTTCCAAGGGTGTGATAATCTTGTCATACCCCTTGATGAATTTCCTGTAGTACCTCATATGCCTAAGGAATTTGTGCATTGCACTTTGACTAGTAGGCTCCCCTAATCCCACAATAACTACAACTTTAGCAGGATCCCCTAGTAAGTCTTCTTTATATATAATATGTCCTAACAGATTCCCAAATGGAGTAGCAAAGACACATTTCTTAATGTTGAGGGATATCATTAATTATCGACATCTCTCAAACATCGGCCTCAAATTATCATAATGGTCTTGTTAGGGAAAATTCATAGCACCCCCAAAATGACCTATGGATCTACTTTTCTAAGGCAATGTCATCTGGTGTGAATGCACAACATTGAGTTTTCCCTAAGTGTGGGACCTTTGCAAATGGGGAAATCTCTCCAGAGAAGGTTGGTTCCTCTTCCTAAAATACCTACCACAAGCTATTCTAGTGCTAACAAGCTAATCTAATCCTAATATAACTTCCAAGGAGACAGGAAGAGAAGGAAAATAGGAAAAAATAGAGCCTACACTAAAATGGTGATACACCAAAGAAGGAAAATGATGAACATCTATCAAAACTGCCATGGAACAAGAAGATGTGAGAAATGGAAAGGATGGACAAGTGCATCACAAAACCAAGGATGGATTTCACAAAAAAAAATTCTAAAAATCCATGAACATAGCTCCAAAACCTGTAATGAACATTCGAACATGCACAAATACTTGCACTGAAGAGAGGCAAGAAGAAAACAAGAAAAAATGAGCAAGGATGGACAAATGCATCACAAAACACATTTTTATTACTCCAGAAGTTTGCACAAAACATCATTTCATGGGTAAGAGGAAAAAATTCCATTACAGAGTAGGAGAGGAGTTTTAAACTCCATTTTCAACCCTGGGAAGAAAAGAAGGGAGAGGCAGAGAAGAAGGATGAACAACCTTTTCAAATGAGCCAAAAATGGATTTTTACCATGAAACAGAATGGAAGAAAGGAGAAAATGGGGGGAAATTTGATTTATGAGCTCAACCACCAATAAAATCCATTCAATTTTTCCTAAAAAGTGATGGGATTCATGGACAAACCCATACGCCAAAGTACATTGCTTTGCAGATCTAAAAAATGACCCATACTTCATTAATTTTGGTAGTTGAATGTCAGTTCTATATTTTTTGCATGCCATAGGTGTTTTCTATTTTTTATTTGAAAAAAAAAACAAAATTGGATAGTCCATCATATGGATAATTTCAATATCTTTCCAATGATATAAAGAACGTGAAAATCAGATCTTGGGATAGAAAGTTATGCCCCTCTGAAGATTTAGGGCAAAAATGGTAATTTCAGGGGAAATTTCAGGTTAGTGGGCCGAAACTTGAAAATTGTCCTATTTTTTGAATTTGGGAAAAATTCCTCAAAATTCTATATGCCCCACCACTCTGCTGCTATGTTTCACCCTCTGGCTGATCTGTGGGCCTCAGGATCACTTTCTGTCCTTTTGCACAATTGGGAAAATTTTCCAACAATCCCCCACCGGCCAGACCTCTACTCTGATGTGGACAATTGGTGCCATTTGATTGGTTGATGGGTCCATAGGTTCAATGCACACCTTTTTTCCTTTTGCAACTTTGGCAAATTTCACCAAATCCTCCTGCCGGCCCAACTCCCGTCGTTGACAAGACATGTGGCAGCTTCAAAATGATCTGCGGGCCTTCCAGCCAAAATTTTCCTTTGCACCCTTTGACCGAAGCACCAAAACTCCAAAATCCCCCCAATGCCTGCTGCCCCACCCTACCACATGGCATCTTTCCATTGACCGCAGACCTATCTAGGGAAAAATTCCCCAAAAAAAACTCCGCCGAGCCATAACTCAAAAATTACAAGGAGTTAGGAGAAAAATTTTACCTTTCTAGAAAGGTGAGAAAATTCTCTATTTGGTGAAGCCATTTCCAAAACCCTTTGAGTGTTTTAAATGTGTGAAATTTGAATTTTAAGCACAAGGAAGGAAAGAATGAAGGCAAGTTATCCAAAATAAGCAGGGGGCTCATTTTGGATAACAATTTTGGTGACTCAGAGGGGTCATTTACCTGCTAGATGAATGATCAGTGACCTTTGAAGTATGGAGTGAAGCCTGATAACCAATTTTGATATGAACTATGAAATTCTGACCTCTGAGCCACTTGGAAACCCACTGAACTTGGATTTTATCTTCACCAAAATTCCACTGAAATGGACTGTGCAAGAGTAATACAACAACACCAAAAAATATGTACAAAATTGGAAATCATACATACCCTAAGTGGGATATGTAGAGTGTGCACAAGCACTTCTTCTGTTGCAAGAAAACCTACCAACTCTACTCTAACTGGAAGCAAAGGTGAGCTAAACAAACAATATAACTGGTTGTCCAAAATAGCTTCCCGTCTTCAAAATTGAAAACCATGAAATTGATTTGGAGTTGATCATGGCTGGTTGGATGAGTGGAAAATCAACAAGAAGCTGTTCTTCTACCCAAATTAGCAAGGTGTCAGCTGAAAACAAATTAGATACCTCTTTTAACTTTGCTCTACATTTAGATTAAAGAGGTATGATAGCTGATCCTTGGCACTTTGATGCTCATACGCATGCTCTGAAGCAAGCATGACTATTGGAAACTCCTCTTTTGGCTTCAATGAAGTCAAATACCTGATTGAGAAAGGTATGACCCGTTGGATGTGCCAATTGCTTTGATTTTCAACTCCAAAAATGGAGTCCTCTTGTAGACCTTCTTGAATGGATGGTGTGGAAGAGATGATAGAATCCTCATGCTCTTTTCCTTCCTTCATGGCAGTATGGAACTCTTCTATAATATGCAGCTCATCATTATTGATTGCAACATCCAATGAAGTTGCTTTTGCATTATTGTAACTGCTGCAATACATTGTTGGCTCTAGAGTTCCTCCATTGTAGCTTTTGGAAGATCAAATTATTCCAACATTGATTCAAGAGGCATGCTGCAAACTGCAAGCTGTTGTCCTTGAATCCTCTCCTCCATGGCAAAAGGTTCTTGTTGTTGAAGAATGAATGATGAAGAAAGAAAAGTTGCATTTTCTACATGCTCCTTCTCATCAAAACATTCTTCTAAGTTTGATGGCAAATCAAACTCTTCAATGTCCTGCTGCAGCAAGGTCTCTCCCTTTTGCATGGTGACCTTCAAATCTACATTTTTTTCACCATGTGGAGCTTTATCTTCAAACATGAAGCTTGTCAGCTCGAACTCATCCCAAAAATCAGATTTTTGGAGAGATGAAGTGGGAGAGAAATCTGCAACTTCTTGTGTAGCCTGATCATGATTCAGTGCCTCTGAATTTTTTATGGTCACCTCCATGATGGATTCATCAATAAAATCAGGGCCCTTCGAATCAAAGCAAAAAATCTTCAATGATGCTTCCTTCATCTAGTTCCAATTCTGATTTTATTTCTTCCAGTTGCTCCTCTTCAATGGGACTTGGAGCTGATTGTTCTTCGTCCTACATGGTTGATTGTGTAACTTGGATTAGATCAACATTTTCTTCAAATAGAGTGCCAACATGGACACTACATTCTGACCAAACTAATTTTTGATATGCCTCTTCTTTTTTCTCTTCTTCTACTGCAACAAAATCAGTCCTAACCACCATTGACTCTTTATCTTTGGCCTCCTTTGTAGGCTTCACCAGCAAAGGAATTTTCTCAATCCCATATCTAAGATCCAAGATTAATAAGCTCTTAATCATTCCTTCTTTACTTGTTTCTTTCTCTTACTGTCCTTCATGACTGATTTTTGCAATTTCTTCTTCCCCACACGGAATTGGGAAGGCAATAGGAGAAATAGGTTGGAGTTCAACCAATTTTGCATTTGTTTGTGGTGGTGGAAGAGGTAGAACTTCTTGTTTGTTTGGAGGGAATGGATGCTTGGAAGGGAAAAGGATATAAGAATTGAGATGAGGTGGAAGACTAGGGGATGGAGAGATGGATTTCACATTTGGGGCAGCATGGGCTAGATTTGAAATTTAGCATTCAAAATGAGATGGTGCTACTTGAGGAATGGAAAGAGAAAAACTAGATGATGGTGTAGAAATTACCCATTGACAAGGTTGCTCAACACCAAATTTATAGGCCTCTATCTCCACTATCCATTGTGAAAGTTGGGGCAGCATCTCAATCATGAAGTCTAGCTTCTCTTGAGGGCTGAAGTTTCTTGGAAAAAGGCCAACCCATGGACAAGGTTCCCTGCAACCAATTCTGAAAGCCTCCATTTAAGCTATTGCTCTTGATTGCACCATGCTAATCTCCATTTTTTGGATCTTCTCCAATAGACCAACATCTCACATTTGATTGTCTTCATTGTATGCATATTCTTGTGCTTGATATGCTTCATAGCCAAACTGATTTTTACATTGCTTATATGGATATGCATACTGGTCTTGAATCTACTCAAAATTCTGATTTGAAGCATTTGTAAAACATGTTGGAGGTGGAATGTACTGCTATTGTAAATGTGAATTCCATGATGGAAATGAAGTCATGATTTTACAACTTCATGGGATGAAAGAAGATGGAAGAGATGGAAGGAAAAATGGATGAAAACTGAATGAAAATGAATGGAAAGAAGTTCTGCAACCTCAGAGATGGGTTGTTGACTAGACAGAGTCACCAGATGTGCTTGAGAATTCCTCCAAAGGCTAAAATCTTAACGAGAACACACCAACCTACACAAGATGAAATGGAAGACCTCTTGGGTCCCACCGGGCATGCCAAAATTATTAGTACAAATTCACAGCACCCCCAAAATGACCTATGGATCTACTTTTCTAAGGCAATGTCATTTGGTGTGAATGCACAACATTAAGTTTTCCCCAAGTGTGGGACATTTACAAATGGGGAAATATCTCCAGAGATGGTTGGTTCCTCTTCCTAAACTACCTACCACAATCTATTCTAGTGTAGGAAAGCTAATCTAAATTCTAGGAGACAGGGAGAGAAGGAAAATAGGAAAAAATAGAGCCTGCACTAAAATTGTGATACACCAAAGAAGGAAAATGTTGAACATCTATCAAAACTACCATGGAACAAGAAAAGGTGAGCAATGGAAAGGATGGACAAGTGCATCACAAAACCAAGGATGGATTTCACACAAAAAAATTTCTAAAACTCCATAAACATAGCTCCAAAACCTGTAATGAACATTCAAACATGCACAAATACCTGTAATGAAGAGAGGAAAGAAGAAAACAAGAAAAAATGAGCAAGGATGGACAAATGCATCACAAAACATGTTTTTATTGCTCCAAAAGTTTGCACAAAACATCATTTCATGGGTAAGAGGAAAAAAAAACCATTACAGAGTAGGAGAGGAGGTTCAAACTCCATGTTTGACCCTAGGGAAGAAAAGAAGGGAGAGGCAGAGAAGAAGGATGAACAACCTTTTCAAATGAGCCAAAATTGGTTTTTTACCATGAAGCAGAATGGAAGAAAGGAGAAAACATGGGAAAATTTGATTTATGAACTCAACCACTAATCAAATCCCTTTAATCTTTCCTACAAAGTGATGGGCTTCATGGATAAACCCATACGCCAAAGTACATTGCTCTGTAGATCCAAAAAACAACCCATACTTCATTAATTTTGGTAGTTGAAGTTTGAGTTATGAATGATCATTAGTTGGTTGAAGATAAGTTATGAGTTATTTTTTATCATGAATTTACGGAGGGGTGCCTATTGTGGATTGGGAAACTTTAGGTTGGTATATCAATCATATCACTTCTGTAGATGAAATCTCTCTAGTCTGAAAGATGGTTGCTACGGAACCTATTTTTGAAGCTATGTGAGGGGTGAGCTAGAGAGATTCGACAAGAAGGAGCTGTTATAGGTGTTATTTCAATTTTATCTGAGGAATTAGAGAAGGAAAATATAAGAGATTTTTTAGATGATCTATGGTTGTAGATGATAGAGTTGTGGATGACCATTAATTAGTTGAAGATGATTTTTAGGTTTTTTTTTCAAGTAATCATGTCAGATATCATTTGTAAGATTTAAAGAAGACTTTTATATTATTTTCTTATTTCCATAATAATATGGAAATGGTTTTATTTTGGTGCCTTGAGTGATGGTGTTATAATGGTTGTACTTGTTTATGATTAATATAATCTAGTTCAAACTCTAGTTAAAAGTGTTCAATAATAAAAAATGTTTTTTATTTTGGTGCCTTGAGTGAGGGTGTTATAATGGTTGTACTTGTTTATGATTAATATAATCTAGTTCAAACTCTAGTTAAAAGTGTTCACTAATAAAAAAATGTTTTTCATTAAAAATTATTCTTGTTGAAATATTCCTAAACAAAAAATAGGTTAGGGGTTTTGAACCCCTAACCTTTCCTAAAGAAATTATTAAATTAATAGATAGTGGCCAATCAATCTATGTGTTTGAACAATCATATATATAATCAATATTTTGTTGAAAGAATTGAATTTAAATTTTTCCTTTTAAAAAAAGTGGGGAGATGGGTTGAACCGTTGACCTCATATTCTAATGAAAGGATTTGCACAATATATCTACTAATCGAGATATATAGCTCATCGATTATACATAGCTAAAAATTGATATTTGAATATTCAAAATAATGCCACTCAAATTTTACAAAAATACAAAGACTTTCCTTTTAAGGTTTTTAGATATGACACGAGTTAGGGAAATAAGATATTATGAATTTATTTAGCCATCAATAGGGCTAGAGGTATTTGTATGGTCTTAGGGTTTGTTGAATCCACACCCAAGTGAGGGTTCTCCTTCGCTTCATAAGATATTATGAATTTATTTAGCCATCAATAGGGCTAGAGGTATTTGTATGGTCTTAGGGTTTGTTGAATCCACACCCAAGTGAGGGTTCTCCTTCGCTTCTAAGGGAGATTGAGAGATGAATGTTGAGCCAATGATTTTGTAGGGGGTGTTACAATCACCTAAAAAGGATGATTTGATCGAGGCAAGAGTAATAGATCATTGTTTAGAGTAAGACAAGGAAACATTTGTAGAGCTATATATAAGGAGCTTGCATGCTAGTATTTTTTGGTGCAATGTGTGTGTGTGTGTTTGTTTATATGTATGTATATTTATGGATGTATATCTATGTATATGTGTATATGTGTATATGTATATATGTATATATGTATCTATGTATATATGTGTCTATGTGTCTATGTATCTGTGTATATACACACATAAACATACATACATAAATTTTTTCATATATCATCTATGCATGTTTGTGTGTATGAGCACGCACGTGCATTTTATGTTAAGTTTACTTAGTTTATTCAGATTTATGTAATCTTTGTTGCTTATTCTACTTTGTACACTTCCTAAGATAGAGAAAGATAAGTGACACTCATAACTTGACACTTCCTAAGATTAGAGAAAGATAAGTGACACTCATAACTTGACCACTTGTCTCATGTGTGCATATCCATGTGGATGTTGTTACACACATTTCTATCATATGGTCGACAAAAAATTTAAAATACAACTCTTTATTTTTCTATATATAGACCACTTCTATTTGTAAATTGTAAGATATAAAGTTAGAAGATAATTTTGCTATTCTATATTGAATAATATAGTTTTTATTCAATTCTAATTTTCTCACCTTTGTTACTCTATGTGAGCCATGTCTCAGTTCATATTTGATCTTGGTTAGACAAAATTATAATATGGTATTAGAGTGATCTCTTTATCATATTCAAGGCTACGTGGAGAAAGGTTTGAATGTAAAACTTGTCTCTTGTGCTCTGCTCTTCTATGTGGTACCTTCTCCCTTAGCCATTCTTCCAATAAGGGAATAATATTCTCTTTCCTTAAAATTTTACATACTTCTTTGACCTCATCCAAGTCACTTCTTGGAACCTTATTATCCTTCTATTGCCTCACCTACCTTTATACATACTTCTTTGACCTCATCCAAGTCACTTCTTGGAACCTTATTATCCTTCTATTGCCTCACCTACCTTTATTTCTCCTTGAGATACTATATCTCCCCTTGTAAACTCCTAATCATGTTTATAGTGTCTTGGTATACTTCTTTTTGATGGGCAGGGTCTAGGTATTTTTCATGTGGCACCTCCTCTCTAGAAACTAATGTCCTTAGTCTGGGAATCTCTTTGGAATGTGTGGCCTCTACACGCATTGTCACTAGTATAGATTCTAGCTCTAACTCATGTGCCACTCTTGGAATCCATTGTGAATTAGCCCTTTTTATACTCACCATAGTAGCACCCTTATCTTTCGGGTGTTGTTGGTTCATATGCTCATAGATTTTTGCACACTCTTCATACTTACGCTTCTTCCCACACCATGAGCATTGTAATAGATCAAAACATTCTCATTTATAATGTTCTATGGATCCACAATTATAACATGTTCCCCGTGGGAACTCACTTCTTCCTCCTCCGCAGTTTCCATGACCACTGAAATCCTCTATGATAACTTCTTCCACACGCACCTGCATTTGTGTGCTCCTCACAATGGTAGTCATCACCCTTAGAACTATTGGCAAGGCTGGTCTGGCACACACCATGATCAATGGCCTCATGGATCTAGTCAATAAGCCTACAATCCTTAGTATCATGAGTTGTAGAATTGCAAATCTTACAGTAACAAGATACATTCTTCTGAATTGCATACTAACAAGGGACATCTACTCACAACATGGTCCCCGTGAAAAATGTTAGAGTCTACTACTATGGCGTGTACTATCTTTTGGGGGAAACTATCCTTAGCATGACCCTCTACTTAACAATCCATACACCACATTCCACTACAAGTCTCATGAGCTAAGTTCACAGATAAATTTTCCATCTGCTTAGCCATAGAAGTGATTTGAGCTTCTAGGAATGGGCTAGCACTAGTATCAATGCTTCCAACAACTTCAGCGTGAAGATCAGCTTCCAACATCTTACGTGGATCTATGAAAGTCTTATGAGATAATTCTCTTCTAAATGGTGTTATCAACCCTCCAAAAAACCATTGAGCATATTGTGAAGGGTGAATGTCATATGACAATTTTGATAGGAGAGTCTTAAACCACACATCATACTCCTGTACACTCTCTTTTATTCCCATTTGAATTTCCTTGAGGGTACCGATTCCCTTCTGTTCAAAATCAGGGATGTGGAATTCTGCTAGGAAGGCATTTTTCAATGCGGTGTAATCTACCACCATCTGATGGGGGTTATAATTCCTATAACAACTATGTGTGTTCCCTTGCACTGTCATTGCAAATTGACTAGCCTTCCGTTCTGAGGCTATGATCCCCTTCATGTGCCATAGTAATTCACACTTGTGAACATGATCCGTGGTATTCTCTATGCCCTACTAGTCTATAAAGTGTAAAGACATTTCAAAGATTACTTCAAAAGGTGGCTAAGGCCTCTATCCTCCTGGTCTAGATCCTTGGTTACCTCTAGTGTTTCCTCCATTAGACCTACTAGATCCACTAGGTCCTATGCCTCCCAATCCACCAATTCCACCGGGTCCTCCAGATCCTCATGCGGTAAATAATGGGCCCAAAGTGGTCACACCTAATGTCCCCAGTATCCCACTGAAATATGCTCCAATGGTCTGCGAGATCATTCCACTATCAGATGTATGCCCTATGTTGCTCCCCAATGCATTGCCCAAGCCTTGTGCATTTTCACCTTGTCTATAAATTCCTCCAAATATTGGAATAGAGTGTGCAGTCATAGAAGTTCCAAACAAGAAATTATACCTCCTGGGTTCCGACTAGTCACTCCCTCCTATACCAACTATGTTATCAACACTCCTCTAATTTGGAAAACCAAGTGCTAGGGTTTGGTCACTAGGTGGGTTCAAATGCATGCGAATGAATCTTCTCTCTCTATGCGATGAAATCTCATTAGAAGACAAAGGGGTCTATCTCATGCACTTACCGAGATGGGGTAGCACAGACTGCTCAGGTTCCATGTCCTTTGCATGAACCTCAACTCCTTCCCACAATGTCTACCTCTGTAGATCCATCACACTTGCAACCTCGCATTGTCTAGCAATCTCCCTTTCAAGTTCTTCACTATACTTGAGTCGTCTCTCCTCCCTTTCTTTCTTAGCTGCAATATCTACCATCTTCCTCCACCATAGCTTCCTTTCCCAGCACTCAAAAAGGTTTAGCCGGCCATCAAAAATGATTCTAAACTCAAGGTAATGATCAAGATCTTCATTTCCAAAGGAATAACACATATAAATGATCCTCTGGACTCCTATAAAAACTCAAACTCAGCAACTTCCAGACAAGAATATGTAGAAATAGTGTATCCAAGATTGTAGTTAGCCAGTGCTCCTTTCCACCAATGATCCACAACATGAGTCCACGTCATATTTGCATCTTGTAGCCTCTGGTAATCTTCTTGGGTCCACATGTGTGATCTATACACTAGCTTGATCTGGATGTATATGCTGAGAGCCATTCATACAGCTCTAGTGAAAAGCAACCGAAGAAATTTTCATATAACTCATGGTAGAGGTTCTCTTCTACCCATCTATGTGCATCAAACTCAAGCCCAGTGTTGAATCTCTGAGAAAATTCTTCCTCCATTCTCTTAAACCATGATTCAATACATTCCAGAGTTAGGCATTCAGTCATCACTCATTGCACAGATCCTAATGTATGTTATTTCCCACTACAAATTCGAAAAGAGGTCCCGGCAATCGGAACCAAGATGTAGTCATTTTTTAAAACACCAAAGAACAAGGGAATCCCATGCACATCGACATATCACCCAGCAGGTGTTGGGCACTCACCCAAGGCATGCGCAGGTTCCAAGACCCTCCTTTATGTGAGTCTTGTGAGAATACATCATCTATGAAAAATACTTAAGTGCAAAGGAATGGAAAGGAACCATGCATTCATTCAGAGAACTTAGGATGAGTTATCATATCAATGCATCCATTTAGATAACAATAGAGAAGTATCAAATAACATATAGAAATTATTCATAACATAAAGGAAATGCACTAGAATTATGATCGTGAAGACATTAATGCTTTAGAATAGAGCCTTATATTCATGTTGATGATTTCAGTAACCACATTACATTCATTTAGGCCATAACAGACCAATATAATATTTCAGAGCAAGGTCATGCATCAGAAACTATACTACGTCTTTCACATTACAAGGATAAACACAGAGCCATCCCTCTAAATATTTCATCACTTATATATTCCCTCTAATCCCAATCATAGACTCCTCCATAATATTTTTGCAAATTTTCACCTCTTTTCCACCACCTCTACTCTCTCAGAATCCCCCTTTCTACTACCTGCACATCTCTATATATAGATTTTTTCCTTCACCACCATGCCCTCTGAGGTAACAGATTGGTTGCCAAGTTTCCAAGTGGTTCTCCAATGGATCATGCCTCCTTTGATCTGAGCTATCCAGTCTTTGCAATGATGTCCTTTTGGATATTTCCATCGTATGCATGGAATATTCCATTCTTGATCCTACAACTTCTAGGTTGGCACCTTACCCATTCTACATGCTAAATGGGTCATGATTTTCTCGTGTTCTATCTAGAAATCCAAATATGGCTAATTCCTAACATTATCTTGTCTTACACGTGTGCACCATGTGTTTTGCTAAACCCTGTTCTAACCCTGCCCTATGCGCCTTCAACCCATGCGCTCTTCTCAAATATTCATCACTTTCCCACGTGCCTTCTTTTACTTAGCCAATATTCTGGGGCCCAACATGCATGGTACGTTTGGTACAAAGTGGAGAATTCCAACTAATTTTCCCTCTCTTGTAGAGGGATTTGTTGATTTTTCCATCTATAAACAATTTTCTATTGGGAGTTTTACGTTAGCTTATGGTACTCAAAGCCCATGATGCAAGATCTTGTTTGCTTTTATAGTCCAGTAATTTTAGAGTGATGAGTCCATGAATGGGATTATTATAGCATCCATATAACTATATACTTTGATCCTAAATACATTAATTAATTCGTGGGGATGTTCTAAATAGTTGCATCTAACGTAAAAGTGATGCATTTCTCCTTATTTTGTCTCATGTAAACTAATGATCGATGGAACTTCCACTAACTTCCTTGTTGAGTGATTTATGACATGTGCAAATTGATAAGGCACATTTTCTACCACTTTTGATCATTTGTAGCCAAGGAGATTGAGTCCTTCACCACTACGCCATTTTGGAGGATTTACTCATAACAATCTACAAACAAGGATCCCTTTTTTTAGTAGAATTATCAGGTGTCATGGAACCTTTATGAGGTTTTTAGCAGTTAAATTTATTGCCTACATTTGTGGTATTTGTTGTAATCAATTGTGTCTATAAGACACCTCCTTGAACTGTTACGTAGAGATATTTTTCACATAGTATTATATCAGTTAATATTTATTTTGAGTTTCTAGAGTATGTGATGAACTTATTTGGATCAATATAATTTATGTTTTTTTGAGTATTTATTCATGTTAAGAGCCTCCATCCCGAAGTAGAGCAAGTGCCCACTCGACTAGGCAGATTGGAGGATTGTTATGTCATGCATGATCTTTACATTTGCTAAGTTTCAGTTTCAGTATCTTTATTTGAATGATTATTTGAATGCAATATTGTCTTTCCTTGTTTTAGTAAATTTCTTTATTGTTATTTCCTTTGAGAAAGTATTTCAATTGATCAATCATTTCCTTTTGAAATCATTTCATTCTAGCAATGTGATTTATGTAGCTTAGATGCAACTTCTATACTCTATTTTCCATTTCAATAGTTTATAACTATATTTTATTTCCATAGTTGAGTAGTGTAGAATGAGAAAATGATACTAAACAAAACCCCCTCAAAAAAGAGAACCACCATAATACTGAGTTACATATCACTTCTCTGCATACAACCTTGAACACAACCCTAGTTTATAATGACATCAACGTTTGAACAAGTTGATTAAATTATTGGAAGTTACAACGACCCATCATTTTTGCACCATTACTAGGGACGCCATAAACAAAACATGAAATTATATTCATATTATATGATATGGGTGTTAGTGAAGTTGAGATATGTAAGTAGAAGAGACCCTAAGCCTTGCCTTCATAGTAAATATTGATGCACATGCCACGCAACTCTTAAAAGAGGTTTATACCTCACAAAATTCAAATAATATCTCAAACTAGAGAACGTGTAGTAAAAATTGATAACACTACTCCTGAGAGTGAAATTGAATCTAATACCACACCTAGGAGTGATATTGAATAGTCGGCATCATCTTATTTATAACTTGAACAAATTTCAGAAATGGGAGACAATGGAAATGATGATGATGGGATACCTTTACGTAGAACCTTTACCTACCCCATTATCTTAAATGAGGATGAGAAAGCACCTATGCAAAACATATCCCCATCCATTCCACCCATATTTTGAAGAATGTCCAAAAAAAACCCAAACCAATTCTTGTTTGAAATCAAATTCCCCTGCCAACCATATGACTACAAAAAAAAAGCATAAACTTAATCTCTTTCCTTCTACCCTCAAAGACTCTTCTGTGAGGTGGTTTATGGTATTTCCCTCTAACTCCATTCATTCAAGGGAACATATGGAGACTTCCTTTTTGGAAAAATACCAATACTATTGTATTGGAAGAGATAGGAGGGAAGAGTTCTTTTAGATGAAACAAAAAGATGATGAAAATATGGAAGATTACTTAGACAAATTTCTTTTTGTTCATAGGAGAATTGGTTATGAGTTGAATGTAGAAATAACCAAGACAACCTTTCTTACAGGGCTTGATGAGGAAACTAAATAATCCCTCTATCTCATGGGAGGAGGTGATGTACGTAAAATATCCATGGCATAGATTGATGAGTTATGTAGGAGCTACTCTCAAAAAAGGAGAGGCATTAGAAGAAGAAAAAAATCAAAACATGTCTTTGGTACCTCATAACTTTTAGAAGAAATGGCCAATATAAAATTAAATATTTTGGCACAATTAACTTCAACCATGGATGGGTTGACATCTAAAAAAAATGATGCAAAAGAACATTTAGACATATATTGTCCCAGATACAGAAAAATACATCCTCTGAAATAATTTCCTTTGGATATCACCAAAATGTGATTGATATGTGATGTCCCTAACCATGACACGAAATATTGTACTCTCCTACCTCAGTTAAAAGAGTGATTAAATTCCATGACTCAAATGATTGGAGAAGTAAACTTCCTTCAAAAATCAAATAATTAGTCTTCTTATGCCCCTGGACCTACTCAGAACCCTTGGATGATGACATGGCCCAATCAAAATCCTCTATCAACTTAAAGATAACCTAGTTAGACACCACCAAAATGGATGGCCTAACTAAATACACAACCATGGATGCCTCCATACAATCATCAAGGTTAGACACCATCGGCTAATACACATCCATGGCCAAACCAATAATGCTCACCCCAATAGAACTATAATTAGCCAAGGAGGTTCACATAGCAACAAAAATCTTTAATTCCTCCATAATAAAATTACTAGCAAGGGAAAGCAACACAAACTCACCTTCCAACCCATCTTGTCTCAAACCCCAAAAATCAACAAAAAAATTCAATTAATGAAGAAGGATAGGGTGAGACATTGCAAGTTAATGCCATTAATAACTTGCATCTGAGATCTAGAAAAATAGTGAATAATCCTCTAATAGTTATCATTGAAATACCATAGGAAAGTGAGAGAACTAGACATGCTCCACAAACACAAGACACTAGGGATGACTAGGAGAAAGACAAGAATGCACATGCATCTCCTTTCCTAGAGAGATTAAAGGAAATACAGAATGGGGAAGAAGTAACACTATTTTAGGAGTTGAAAAATATTAATATTGATGTCCCACTTTTGAGAGAAATAAGAGACATCCATGAACTAATCTAGACCATTATAAATCATTGCATAAAGACACCAGGAAGGAAGAGGAAATACCTAAAAATAGTCAAAGTAGAAGGTAATCTAGCTGACCTTGTTGCTGGAAAACTTCTTTCACCAAAATATGGAGACCCTGGGAGTCTGCTTATCACAATTTTTGAAAATGGTCATTCAATATCTAATGTTTTGGTGGATCTTGGTGCTTTCATCAATTTCATAAAAATATATACATTTGATTTATTGTCTTTGATAGGATTACATCTAATCAATAATATTATCTAATTAATAGATCAATCTATTGTTGTACCAAATGGATTAATTAAGGCATTATGGTTATGGTTGAATCTTGGGATTATCTAGTAGACTTTATAGTCTTACAGCCTAAAACTTAGAAGATGGTAAACCTAGTTATCTTAGGAAGACCTTGGTTAGCTAATTTTTTTGCATACACTAATTGTAGGTCAAGAAAAATGACTATTTCAAATGGGAAAAAAGAAAATAATATTTCTCTTTATCCTCCTACCCAGCCATATGTGGATGTTTTTGAACATGTGTGGGTATATTTTTTGGATACTAGCAACATGAGTTTTTCTTATGTGGACACCATTGTAGGGAGAAATCATATGGAAGAAATTGTTGAAACATACCCAATGTTTGATGGAGATGATATTTTGGCTACAAAAACCAGAAGTATGGCTATGGAAATGACTATTTTGAACTCAGGAGAGAACAACACCTTGGTAAGTTAGATTCCTAAAGACGGTTGTGAAGAGACATATGATTACCATGAAGGCCACACATCCACTAATTTTTATTTTCCTTTATCCAAGATTGTATCCATTGAAAACATGATTATTTTTCACATGTTAGAGTCTCATACTTTTCCCTTAAAATATGTGATTACTGAGACAAAACTTTCTATTTTGAAAGACACTAAACAAGTAACTATTGAGGTAGGAAAATAACTAACCATTGGTAAAAACTTAGGATACAACCAAGATATTAGGGTCATACATATCTTGAGGGGTCATTTGAAATGTTTTTCTTGGGACTATGCTGACATAAAAGGGATTCATCCAAGAATTTTCACTCATCATATTTATACTGAGGATGTCAAACCAGTCAGACAACGACAATGAAGGATTAATCCAAAACTTAGAGGCATTTTCAAGAATGAAATAGAGAAAATATTGAGGTTAGGACTCATCTATCTAATATCTGATAGTCAGTGGGTATCACCACTTGTTATAGTTCCCAAGAAAAATAGTAAGTAGAGAATCTGTATAGATTATAGGGAGCTTAACAAAGCCACTAAGAAAGATTACTTTCCCTTGATTTTTATCAATCAGGTTCTGGAAAATTTGGTAGGTAAGAAATATTTCTCCTTCTTGGATGGGTTCATCGGATATAAGCAAATTATTATAACACCTATTGATCAAGATAAGACCACCTTCAGTTGTCCCTGGGGTACATTTACATGCAGAGTTCTACCATTTGGATTTTTAAGTGCACCTACCACCTTTCAGAGAGTAGTTTTAGCTATTTTTTTAGACCTCACCAATGACTATGTTGAAGTTTATATGGATTATTTCACTGTCCATGGGTCTAATTTTGATAATTATTTGAGAAATATTCAAAAAGTGTTAACCAGATGTGAGCAACACCAACTCTCCATAAGTCATGAAAAATTTGTGATAATGGTTGATCAGGGAGTTTTCTTGGGTCATCATATCTCTTCTAAGGGTATCCAAGCTGATCCTAAGAAGATAGAAATCATTACTAAGTTACCCACACCAACAAATTAGACAGACATCAAAATTTTCCTTAGACATGTAGGTTATTAACGACGGTTCATAAAATATTTTAGTAATATTTCTGCACCAATGTTCTCTTTGTTGGTAAAAGACTATGTTTTTGAAAGGTTTCCTCAATTTCAACAATATTTTGAAGCTATAAAGGTGAAATAGACCATCGCCTCAGTTTTTAGAGGACCTCATTAGGGTCAGTCTTTTCATATTAACATTGATGCTTCCAACACAGCAATGGGAGTTGTTCTTGGAAAAAAGAAGAGGAAGAACAAATGTATGTCATCTATTTTATCAACAAAAACCTGACCCCATAGAGAGAAACTACACCAGTACGGAAAAGGAATTTCTAGTTGTTGTTTACTCTCTGAAATAATTTAGACACTACATTACTGGATATAAAATATTTGTGTATACAGACCATTCAACTATAAGATATTTAATGAACAGATTAGTAGTAGGGGCAGAATTATTAGGTGGTTAATTCTTTTGCAAGATTTTAACTTGACAATTATTGATAATCCTGGAAAGGCTAATATCATTTTTTACTTCCATTCGAAAATGAATGTTTCAGGAGAAGAGGAGGTGGTTCAAGATCACTTCCCAGATGAGAACTTGTTTACAATATCAGCGTGCCCTCCATGGTTTGCTGATCTTTCCAATTATCAAACTACGGTAAAGTTTCTAGCTTACTTTACTAGTAAATAACATAAAATATTAGTAAGAAATAATGTTACATATAAATGGTGCAATGGAATTATTTTTAAATGATTTCCTAACATGATTCTTCACAGGTGTTTTTTAGAATATGAAGTGTATGACATATTGAGAGCATGCCATGATGAACCTGGAGGGGGCACCAATTAGTAAAGAGGACAATTCGCAAAGTCCTTGGAGTTGGGTACTATTGGTCCTCTCTCCATAAAGCTGACAAGAAATATGTATGGCAATGTGATGCATGTCAAAGAATGGGGAAGCCTACTTTGTCTTTTGAAATTCCCCTCAATCCTTAACTGGTGTTAGGGACATTTGAGAAATGGTGAATTGATTTCATTGGACCTTTCAACCCCCCATCCTATGGAAAAGGGTACATGCTACTCTACACCGACTATGTTACAAAATGGGCTGAGGTTATAGCACTGACATCTGCCAATGAGGATGTTATAGCTGAATTTTTTGTACAACAAAATCATGCTAATCTTTAGAGCTCCTAGAGCTAATGTATCTGATCAAGGACCTCAGTTCATGTCAAACATGATTGAAGCCTTACTGAATATTTACCAAATCAAGCATAGGAAATCATCACCATACCACCCCAATCCAATGGTAGGTGTAATTCTCAAACAGAGAACTAGAATTTTTGGTATGTGGAACTAAATAGAGACTTAGATTATGTGACACACAAGGAGATCTGGAAAGTTAAGAAGGGTCTATTTTTTAGGAAAGAACTTGTAGCTCAAATATGTGTATGAAACTAATAATAGGATCAAAACTAGAGTTAACTATAAATGATCTATTAATATGTAGATCTTGCATGATTCTATGGATATCTTATAGTAGTGCATGGATATTCTTAGCATGTAGCCTATTTTAAGAGTGTATGAGCAGTAAAGGGAAATTTTCCCACCCCTATATATATGTATTGATTTACACGGCTTATACAATGAATGACTTGTAAAATTTTGTTGTTTGTTTATGAGTGCGCCTGACTTATGACAATCATATATATTTATTTAGTTATTGTGGATTGATGTCTCTATTACTGGTAACTTTATGGTGAATCTGATCTTAGTGGTTATGTGAACTATATGTTTACTTATTTATGTGTGTTTCCAAATTGAACTCATAGATGTAGTTGTTATAGTTATGGAATATATGTTCATGCATGCTAAACTCCTTGACAAAGTTGACATAAAAGAGGGACCTAGTACCTTCGTGCCTTATGGGTGAGCACTCAAATCTATCTGAGTGATGGGCCAGAGCTTATAGGGTTTTGATCAAGAAATACATGCTACAACCACTGTGCCTCATACCAAGTAGTTTCTCATGTTTTTTCCTACCTTGCATTACATCATGCAACCATCCTTCAATGATTGATCTTCAATATGATAAATCTTCCTCATTCCTTATTATCACCATCCTTCTCATTGTTTGTATCACCTTTTTCTCAAGAAACCCATACTATCATCCTAGAGCATACTCTTTTATTTCATATCTAAATTTTCACACCAACCAACTTATTCTTTCATGCGTACCTAAAATCCACCCCACACTAAAAATATTTTTGATCCTCTCCACATGAATCCAATATATATTAATTATCTTCTAGCATGCAAGCATGTTTATTATAACAAAAAACTGAGCTAAATTGACAAAGTATAGCAATGATGAAAAGAAACACATAAATAAAATTATTTGAAGGTAATTTTTTTTATTAGAGGTAAAAAGGGTTGAGGGGACCCTACCCTGAACATCGAACACTCTCCATGAGAGCAGAAAACATCATTACAATAACATGAAAAAACCATAATATAACTGTCCATAGTAATAAGAACTCTCTGGATCCCATAAAGTGAAAATAACAGCAACAAAAAACACAAATAAACTAACATCATAGATGAAAGTAATAGCCAGTAAAAGAGACAGTGAAAAAACAAATCAACCCATCACCAAGTCAGTTATAGGATTTTTCAAGCCCCTCCAACACCTTAGCTTATTATTTCACCAAAGATTCTATATTAACCTCTAAGGATCCCAGGTCAAAACCATCTGGGGTAACCTTTCTCTTCTTGCTCTGACTGTCCATGGAACAATAGGTATTGGCGAGCTGCCCCAGAGTCTGAAGGTGTTGCAGGGTCTATTTCACCATCAAAATGTTGTATTCCATATAACTATGGAGAATTTCCTTAACTTGATCCATTTCTTTGGTTGTGGCACTAAAGTTGGCCTTTAAAACCTCAATCTCTCCACCCTACCCAAAGCTGACCACTACCTCCACCTATTCTTTAATCTTATGCTAGTCATTGAATAAAAAATGGACCAAGATCTTAGTGAGCCGCATATCGCCCTTGATTTCCTCTATATCTGCTGCCATCCTTGCCTAGTGGTTTTCCCCTTTGATCAGACCAATGTGACCCATTGCCTCAAATTATTGTTCCAATTGAGCGTTAATAGGGATCGAGACATCCTATTTACTGGACTCACCCTTGGTGTTCGGTGGGGAGCAAGTGGTCTACTTTGATTTCAGGTCCTTAAGATTCTAGGCTGTAACCACCTCCACCTCTTCTTGGACATCATCTGAGTCCTCATCCTGGGAGTCAGAATCATCACTCGATTCCTTCTCCTTCAAGTCCAAACCAATGCCATCCGCATAAGCTTCCAGAGCCAACTTAAGGGAGCTATTTTTATCAATGTCTAGTGTCGTCCTTTTGACCAGGGTAAGGATAAAGCCTTGATGGAGAGGGACATAAATTCTTCTTGTTTTGAACCATGAAATAGAGGCACACAAGGAACGATACAGGAAGTAGGGGAAACTAAAATCCTAGCCATGCCTAAAATGATTTAGCATAGGGAGTTGGTAGGCATAAATACACTTGTGATGGCCCTCAAGGGTTAAAAATTGAATGAGAGAGAGATCCACCTCATCATATGGATTAGGTAAAGACAATTTAAGGTAACCAATAAAATGGGAGGTGAGATTCTCATTACCTTTGAGAAAAATATTGAATTCTTCAGATGCTTCCTTCTTTGGTTTGTAGACCTCCCTCCCCACCACTGAAATTCCCATCACTTTTTCCACCGAATCCACAGTAATCTCCATCCTGATCCCCTTCATTTCCACCACAACTCCTTTTTTGGTCACTTTTCAGGTGCTGGAAAAATCCTTGCTAAGATTTTCATAATGCCCTTCGAAGATTTTTCAGAAAGGAAGTAAAGCCCTTGCTATCAAATAGAGCCATAGCTTCAAGCATGACCCCTTTAAGATTAACAGGTTCAGTTCTAAACAAATCACCCCCCATTTGGGTGAACAACAAAAACCTCTTCACGAATAGACCCAAAATCCAAAACGCCAAAAGATTACTCACATGCCAAGAATTGAAGTTTCTACAAACACGAGAGACAATAAGAGATCTCCAAGAATACGTGCGAATCCCATTCCCAATCTTCTCATTATTGAGATATAAATGCAAAATCATCATACAGCCAGTGAGCTTGATGAGATTGACACCCCATGAAATGATCTTATACGTGTGCATTGGTGTCTTTTAATAAGTGTGCCCACACCTTGGGATCAAGAATTTCCACTTCCTTAAAAAGTGCCAACTTAAGCACATTAACTCCCATATTAGAAAATAAGTTTGCCACAACATTAGCCTCCCTATACACATGTTTGAAAGTGATGAATTTTAAAGATAAAGCCATTTTCTTAATACTCTTAATAGAGTTATGGTTCTAGATAGAGATAGAGCCTTTCCCATTTAAGGTAAATATAATCTAAGTTGAAATACTACCTTATTACAAACACTAAGAAGAATTATTTATAGTAGGGATTCATCTTACTCCCATTGAAGTAACTAAGAAATAAAGTTCCATCTAGTTCCTGATTCCAATATCTTTGTTACTACCAATGGTCCCAACCAAAGAAATTTCAATTTCCCTGGGTTGCGCACAAAATTTTAATCATCCTAAAGAACCATCTTACTCACCTCAAATGCTTTATTCCTAACATTGCTATCATGGCATGCTTTCTATTTGGCCTTTTTTGTCTTCTAGCTCCATCAGGAAATAACACGCTGCTCATCTAACTAGATTAGTTTTTTATATGCTCCTCAACATCTTATTCATCATCTAAACCTCTTGCATGCACAATATGTAGGGATGGTAACATAAAATCAATAGGAAGTAAAAATTTCCATGAAAAATACCAACTTAAAGGGTATGGCATTATTCAACCTCTTGTAAGTGGTCATGTATGCCCAAAGTACAACTAAAAACTTTATCATCCTAGTCTTTTCTTCCAACATCACAAATCTTCGTCAATGTTTTTCCCAAAATATTATTGAAAGATTTAGTAGTACCATTGGCATGTGGGTGATAGGGTGTTGTCTTTTGGTGTGCCACCATAAATTTTGACAATAAAACCCTAATGGTCTCATTCAAAAATTTTGTGCCCCTATCATTGGTAAGACTCAATGGACATCCATACCGACTAATAATATTCTCCCATAAAATGTCGTTGTTGTGGTTACCGTGTAATCCTTTGTAGGTGTTGCTTCTACCCACTGTGTCAGATAGTATGTACAAGTTATGATTGATGTGTGCATAGATTGATCTATTATATCATCTATATGGTTATTGATTTATTCCTAAAATTCTAATTTATGCTTGGGGGATGTTTTATATAGTTATATCCTAGCAAGGTTAATGCATTTCTCTTATCTTTGTTCATGCAAATTGTTGACCATAGGAATTACCTACTAACCACCTCTATAAGTAAATATGGTGACATGTGCAGGATAATGGTGAGCATTTGCTTCCAATTCTATAAATTACAATCAAGGAGGATGAGTCTTTAGTCATTATGCCATCATGGCGAACTTTTTCCATAACTAGCCTACAAACATGAAGCCTATTTTTAGCATTATTACTATAGGATTTCAGTGAACCTTAATGAGGTTGTTAGTGGATGAATTTTGTTCCTATAATCATGTAACTTTTTGTAACTGACTACTATGTCTATAAAGACACCTTGAGAACAATTTGTAGTAGTTGATAATAGCAGTTTACATTACAATTATCTACCAAGTAGTATTTATGCTTCAATGTTATGATGAACATATATCAGAACTTACTTGAATAAATATAGTTAATTTCATTTTGAATATCATTTGGTGTTGATAATACCTCCATGTCAAGGAAGAGAAAGGGCCCACTAAACCAAGGCGATTGGAGGATTTACGTTTCATGCATGCTTGTGATTTCTAATAAGTTCAAGTTTAAATGATTTGATTTTAATGTTTATCTAGATGGAGTTATCTATTTGAATGTAGTTAATTATTTCCTTGATTCAAGTATCATTCAATTATGATATTTTTATTCAATATGTGTGTGTTATTTCAATTCTATTACTTTAATTCAGTGTGTACATTTCAATTCCAGTTAATGTATTTCCTTTGAATGCATTTTTACTACAGCAATATTGTTTCAGTAGTTTAGCATTATGTTTTAGTAGATTAGAGGAGAAACAAGAACCACACCAACAAAAAACCCCTAAAGAAAGGAACCACCAAAACAATTGAGTTGCATAAGACTTCATTGCATACAACCTAGGACACATAGCCCTAGTTTTATAATGACACTTATAGAAGAGTCTATTGTTTAAATGATTGTAGAATATAGAAACCCATCAATGATGTAGTGCACACCTATCCTACGCGTGGGTGGGGAAATAGGATCCACAAATTCAATCTCCCATTTCTCGAAAGTTTCATCACTTAAAATAGGCCTCAAATGCATCACATCTCTAGTTTCATAATTCCTAAGGCGCTAACAATACTCACACACCTTGACATACTTTTTGGCATCCTTATATAATGTTTCCCACCAAAGGCCAACCATTAGAATCTTGCGCATGGTATAATATCATGCATAATGAACTCCTACAATTCCACCATGAGCTTATGTTATTATTGTTTTTCACTCATGCTCCAATAAACATCAGTGAAAAACTTCATCATGACCTAGCTTGTACAAATCTCCACCTATCAACTGGAAAGGTGCCGAACATATTGCAATTTATTTCTTCTCTAATGTCTTCATTCCTTTAGGTGCCTATCCAATGTGAAAAAATATTGTAATATCTTCCAACTCTGTGGGCACGTGGTTTAATCAAAATAGTTGTGCTTCTAGAATTGAATCTTCAACGCTATTTGTGTCCTCACTAGAATTGATCCTTGACAAATGGTCAGGTCCTGAGTTGTTTTTCCCTATTTTTAAAATAACTGTAAACTAAAACTCTTTAAATAATAGTATCCACCTACATATGTGCCCTTGTAGAACCTACTTGTTGACTAGATACTTCAGTGTCATATGAACTATAAAGAATATAAATGGTTTAGCCAATAAGTATTACCTGAATTTTTACATCGCATAGATCATAGAAAAATCCTCGTGTGCAGTAGTTGCATAATTTTTTTCAACTAGTGTTATCTTCCTACTCACAAAACAAACGGGGTGGTCATTTATTCCTTCTCTTGTTTGTGCCGACATGGTTCCAATCACCATCTCAAAAGCATCAACATGAATATGAAATAGTTTTTCCCATGAAGGAAAGCGTAGAATAGGTGTAGTAGTCATCCTTTCCTTTAATGTTTCAAACGTTATCTATTGTGCCTCATACCAATATAAATTTCCCTTAGCCTTCAATAATTCCTCCAGGGGTGTAGGAATATTTTCATAGCCTTTAATTAATTTCCTATAATACCATATATGTCTAATGAATCCGCGCACTTCACTTTGATTTTTAGGTTCTTCCAAACCCAAGATTACAACAACCTTGGTTGGATCTATCAACAAGCCTTCCTTACAAATTATATGTCCACGATAAGTTTGAAAAGGTGTTGCAAAGATGCACTTCTTAATGTTAATCGAGATTATCAACTACTTACACCTCTCAAACGTAAGTCTCAAATTCTCACAATGGTCCTTAACTAACCCATACACTATCCAATCATCAGGATACACTTTCCAAAACTTATGAATGAAATCTTGAAATGCATGTACCACAATGCGTGAGAATACTGCATGCACATTATTCAGTCCAAAGGGCATGACTATGTATGTAAAACTTCCCCATTCATTGGTGAAATTTATCTTTTCCTAATCTTCCTTCTTTATGTGCACTTGATGACATCTTAAAAATTCATCTGTAAAAGAGTAGATCTCACACCCAACAATGCCCTCCAAGATCTTCTCTATGAATGGGGTGGGAAAAGGATCAATAACACTTGTATCATTCAACTCTTAGTAGTCCACATAGATCCTTATCCTACCATCTTTATTAATACTTATAACCATCAAAATAACCCACTCTGAATCCTCAATGGGCTCAATGATTCCATATTTCAGAGTCTTATCAATTTATTCCTTCACTTTAACATGCATATTAGGATTCATCCTATAAGGTCTCTTCCTAATCTAATGTGTGCTTTCTTTAAGTTTCATTCACATATCCCTTACAGAAATGTGTACTCCTTTTAGTTCATGGTAGCCCCTCAGAAACAAGTCCTGAAAGTCACACCAGAGTTCAATAATCTTAGCCACTTCCTGCTCCAACCAGTAATCACCAATAATGACCTCTTTAACCTCTGCATCTATTCCAATGTTAATTTTTTTTGTCTTCATAGGCACATACCTTCTCATCTATTGTGTCCATCATCTCACGTGAAACTTGAGCGTGGTTAACATCCAAATTATTATCCTCGTCATTTATCTGGAAGACCAGTTTACCCTTTTCTTTTACTTATTAGGTGTAGACCATTTATTTTTCTTTAGTCTCTTCAATGTCAAGGCACGCCTCTAAGTCCAGCTCACCAAAAATATCTAACTGAAGTTCATCAGCCTTCGCCTTATCTCCCAAAGTAAGATGTTTCATAATCTACAGTGCTTCATTAACCAGATGTTTAATAGAAAAGTAATCAAAAGTATGAATCATACTTGAGGTCATCTCTTGCTAATTAGTTATTACTCTGTGTTAACTCTGTCATGAACATACCACGTGCACACACACATCCGCTTGAAGGTGGCGAAGAACTTATGCACCCAGAGTGATTGTGGAAATGGCCTCCTTCCCCTCCAGTCAAGAGTCTCTCACACTTCTAAACATCATGGTGCAAAGCAAAATCCTTCCCATAAAATTTGCATATATGAGAAGGTACATTAATTTCATAAAAACCTAGTGGAGAAGGAAATTCACACCTCTCTCCATTCCAATAAGTTATCTTTGTGTGTAGCCTACTAACCCGCTGCACTCCTGCAACTAGAGTATATACCAACATATTTATTCTATCTCCGTACTTTTTTCCATTAGGATTCCATGGAACACACAAGAATACATCTGGGTTTCCTTTACCAGTATACCAATGTACCTGGTTATGACTCAAGCACCGATATGACATGCGAGTCTGATTACGCAAGTAAATTAGTATTCTTGATTTCTTGCCCAACCACTTCATATGTTCCATACGCCCAGCTTTCACAAGAAATATTAGTGGGATCACTAACTGAATGGGAATCATCCCACTGTATTACCCCTTCTTTAGAGGGATCATTTACCTCAGGATCCCTATGGTTGAGTGTGCATAAATTCATATTCAAATCCTCTTCACTTAGAGGCTCAACATATTGAGCATCCTTTTCATATATCAAAGGTATAATGACATGCGCTCCTCCTTATTCACAAAGCTAATGTACCCTTTGTTGAAGTGAATTTTTTTGACAGTATTTGCATAATGTCTAAGGGCGCCCAAGTAATGATGGGAAACTATCTTCCTTTGTGATAGCTCTAATACCTCAAATTCCTCAGTAAACTTGGCTCCTTGAATCATGATAGTAGCATATCCTTTAATACTCCAATAGGGTTGGCCCTAGTTCTGTTTACCATAGATAACACATTCGATAGAAGGATGCAATGGTGTTCTACCCATCTTGATTCCAAGCATCGAATGTAAGTACATTAACTTCTAGACATGTATCTATCATAATGTTACTCAAGAAGTCATCCATCTGTAACCATGTTCAATGTAATCTTATTTTTCATACTCATGATTATATGGGAGGCATATTTACATGAAGGGTCTGCCTCTCACACTCATTATGTATGTGTAGTACTTTTTCTCTTCACTGTTACTCCTAACAAGGGGATTATGTTCTCTCTAATGCAACATTTGCAACATACCTTTTTTCAGATCATCTATATCCTTTTATGGAAAGGTCAACCTTCTTTAGCCCGTTCCATCACATGCACCTGTTCCTTCAAGCCTCTGAATCTCCCCTTGTAAATTCTTGATAACATCCATAGTCTTCTAGATAAATTTATTTCTAATGTTCAAAATTGATGGTACTTGGCATTAATCACTTATTGGTTTATTACCATTCATGCTTAATCCTTCAGGGCCTCACGTGTGTGCACGCGTAGCCTCAATGCGGGTGGGTTACTAACACTAGTTGCTACAATTTAGAATTCAGTACCATGTTTGGCATCCATTGAACATCCATCAGTGCACATTATATTTTAATCACGAGTTGTACCCATTTATTTCTTATGTTACTTACTCATGTGCTCATATAAATCAAGGCATTCTTCAAACTTAATCATGTTTTCCACGTACCACGAGAAAACTTATATTTATAATGAAAATTGCATACTGATAATTATCAGTTAGATCACCATAAGTTAAAGAATGTACCTCAAGGAAATCCTCCTCTTCCACTGTAGTGACTTTGGCTTCTGTATCCTCCACAAAATCCTATATTCTATGTTATCCCTATGACTACACCCTTCATCATGTTGCTCATTCTATGTTCCTTAGATCCACTTGCTACACTATGTCTGGTGCATACACCTAGTCTTCAATAGCCTCATGAATATGATCAATTAATCTATAATTAAGAACATCATGAATATGAGATATTGTAAATATTACAATACATAGAGACATTCTTCTTATGGATCATGCACTGCAAGAGGGGACATTTACTTCGCATCATGTTCCAAATGACATATCTCACAATCCAACAACATGACGTGCATACCAACTTGCAAGATGATATCTATCCTTGGTATTTCCTTCAACCTTGCAATCCATACACCAAATCCCATTATGCATCTCATGAGATGAATTAGCAAACAACTTCTCTAATTATTTTTCCATTGTTGTAATCTATGACTTCCAAGAAATGAGACTCACTCCAGTATCCACACTCTTGACTACCTCAGTGTACACAGTATCTACCTCCAAATCATCGCACAAATCAAAAAAGGTCTTATGGGATAGCACCTTTCTAGTCGGAGAGAATAACTCACCAACAAACCACTATGCACATGCTAACTAGGGTGTATGTCATAAGGCAATTTTGAAAGAAAAGCTTTAAAAATGCGCGTCATGCTCTTGAACGCTTTCTAACAAGTCTTTCTTGATATCCTGTAATTATGTTGATACTCTTCTATTCAAATCTTAGGGATATGAAACTTAGGTTAGAAACATAGAGTGCAAAGCATCATAATCCACTGCAGTCTGATGTGGGTCATACTTTCTATACCATCTATGAGTGTGCCCTTGAAGATTAGTATAAAATTGACTTTCCTTTCTATCTGGAGTGGTGATTCCCTTAACACGACATAGTATCTTGCATTTGTGTACATGTTCTACAACATCTTTGATACCTCTATATTCTGGCTAGTGAAACAACATCTCATAAAACACATTTTGTGGCTGATGAGTGTGCGGACCTTTTCCACTGGATGTAGAACCAAAACCTCCACCAATATTTCCTCCACCACAAGAATCACTTGATCCACCTTATCCTGAGCCTCCTGATCCTCCTGAACCACCTCTTGATCCTCCAGCAATGGGCGCTAGACTAGTGGATGTACTTCCTTGCATCTAAACCGTAGTACTAAATTGAACTCCCACATTCCGTGAAGTTTTAGTTCTTCCAAAAATGTTTCCAATGTTTTACACACCCACACTCTTTCCTGATGACATGCCAGAAATTATTCCTCCAATTTCTCCTCCAAAGAACAAATATGTTGTTTCCTGTGATGTCATAGATGTATGTGTTTCCTAATGTACTTCTATATTCAAAGGAAAATGATATCTACCTTAATCCACTTGATTACCTACATTTTCCTTCTTATCAATAATTACTTCTGGAACTCAAACACCAAGCACAATGGTCAGGTCATAAGGTGGGATCAGATGCATGCCCTACGGCCCTAAATATTTCCTCATCAGATGTTCTCTAAACAAAAGGAAGAGGGGATTCTCTACTGTGCTTTCCTAAGTGGGGAAAATCCTGATGCTCTGGCTCCACCTCTTCTGCATGAGCTTTAAATCATTCATGAGACATCATCCTCTGCAACTCCATAGACTCCTCAATATCATGTTTCTTCAACAATTCCCTTTCCCATGCTTCATTATACTTAAGCCACCTTTCTCTCTCTTCCTTTCTACCGCAAGATCTGCCATCTTTCACCACACCTAATCCTACCCCTATGCATAGTGGTATGTTTATCTAGCCATAGGTAGGTGCTCTAAACTCAGAACCACCATCAAGATCTTGATTGAGAAAGAAATAGTGTGAATGTAATATCCTCTGGGATCGTGCAAAAGTTCAAACTCAAAAACTTTCGGAAAAGAATATGTAAACACAACATACTCCAAAGTATAACTACACACAACACCAACCCACCAATGATCTATAGCACACGTCCAAGGTTCATTTGCATCAAACAAATCTTGATACTCTTCCTACATATAAATCCTTGGACTGTAACTCCAGATATTATTATATGCATATGTAGATAACCACTCATACAACTCTATTTGAAAGAAGAAAAACAATGTCTCATAAATCTCATGATAAATATGTTCTTCAACCCATGAATGTGCATTGAAATCAGGTCTAGAACCATATCTTCATACAAACTGATCTTTTCTGTCAATAACCAAATCTTCAATGGCCGTAAGATTCAAGTGATATGCCATCATCATGAAATATCATGGTAAACAGTTTTAAAAAGAGGTCCCATAAATAGAACCAAATTGTTGTCTTATTTTCCCACTCAAAACCCTAGATACACTTGCACATCACTTAGATAGATCTGATCGCTCACCCAAAGCATGCAAAGATATCAGGTCCCTCTTTGTTACTATCTTACCAAGGTGTTAGCATGAATGTTGATAATAACAACAATCAAAGTATATATCATATCATAATAACTAGATCATAATTTTGAAACACACATAATAAGGACAACATAAGGGTTCAAATAACAATTAAGATAAAATTCACCATACAAGTACCCTGAATAGATACATCAACAGTCAATACCCATCCATAATGATCCATTATATTAAATCATCAGAAACCATAGTTAAACACATCATAAATACCATCACAAATTCATGTGCGCAAAATCATACTAGCAGCATAACTCTGTTACATATAGTCATACACACTCTTTTCTAATCCATGTGAATCAATACATATATTGGAGTGGGGGACTTTCCCTTTACCACCGATACATTCTCAAAATAGGTTTCATGCTCAAAATATTCATGCATCGTTACAAAGATAGCTAAGGAAGCATGCAAGCTTCACCTAATAATGGATTATCTATAATTAACTTCAGTTTTAATCCTATTATTAGCTCAGACTCTGCATGACTCTTGATCTTCAACTTACTCAAAAAATAGCCTTCATGTAGCCATGAACTCTTCATGTCTTGCTCCAAAGCATGCTCTGCACTCCATTCTATTTTTAGCTTGTATATGCAAAATGGATAAGTCCCAAACTTTCTCTTACCTGAGCATGTCTTTCTTTCACCAAAATTTTACACACACCCACATGCACCCTTCATGTGTGCCTTGTTCTCATGCAACTTTGATACTTAGATAGTAATTTATCCAATCAACACAAATGTATCGTATGTTTAGACTATTTGTTTGACAGGTCCTTTTTTGTCATAAATTCATTGAAATTCGATTATATGGCTTGAACAATGATAGGGGGATTTTTAAAAACCGTGATTACTATAAACTTCATTGTTCTTATTTATTAAATATTTATTTATGTGAAAATGGTATTTAACTTATTTACTATTCATAAATCACAAATGTTGAATGGAAAAAATTATAGCATTTACAAGATACGGTTGAAAGTAGGATTCATGGCTCACAAGCTCTTGATAGTCATAAATGGAATGGAGAAGGATCTAACTGACATCCAAATAACAGTAGATAATTTTTTTGCATATCAACAAAAGGTGCAGGAAGATATGCCCGTTATTTTGCATAGCTTGTAGGATGATTTCCTCCTTCATATTGGGAATCAGGAAAGTCTGAGTGTGGCTTGAATGCAACTGGAATCAATACATGAAGGTACATGGTTATCAAAAATCATTGAATTGATTCTAGAAATAATGATGACTCCCTTGAAGGGAGTTGAAAAAGTAATATTTTTTTAAATTAAAAATATTAAGTCTCAGTTGGATGGATGTAATTGTAACTATAACTTTACTTTATTATTTAGTTTAATAGACATGAAAGGTTTATAAATTTCATTTCAATACTGAATTCTAAGTATAAAACTGAATAAGAAATCCTTGATTTTAAAACCCTTAGTGCTCTCTTGATTCATGAAGAGAAATTTATGACAAACTTTGATTCAAAATAGAATGTCACTCAAGCACTTCTCACTCAAAAATCAAAAAAATGTTAGAGTAGGTATTTACCTTAGCTCATGTTCCCCTAGATACATTATTTACATTATTGTATTTATCCTCACCCACTTATGTGTGTGGATATTTCTTTTTATTTATTTAGATATTAGGAGATATTATCTAGTTGTTAGGTATAGTTCTTTCTTTGATCTATGGTATTGACTAGTTCTTTCCTAGATCTATGGTATTGACTAGATCCTTGATGTCTAGTTCTCTCATAAATCTATGGACTTGACTAGTTCTTTCCATGATTTATGGCTTGATCTATGACCTTGACTGGTTCTTAGATTTTAATTCCTTACCTATATAAGCAAGGCCCATTCTCATTGTATTTCATTGAGTTCCATAATAATATATGATATTGTTGCTTATTTGTTTGCAAAGGTTTATGTAAAGTTATTCTGCCAAATTACTTTCATCTTATTGATCATGGTGTTTTATTTACATCTGTGTTCTTGGCTTGGTACGATCTGGTTATCGTTCCTTTCATGGTATCAGAGTAGGAGATTGCTATTGACATCCGTTTGTAAGTTTTATTTTGCAAATAAATTTTTTATATATTCATATATTTTGGGATTTACTCATATTTTTTTTCTGCGTGCATTTTTATGCAAAAGAGAGGCTTCCATTGGATCCACAAGGTGGAAAAACCCTAAGATTGACTGTAAACTCGACCATTTCAGGAGGCAGTCATTTTTTTGGTTTTTTTGTTGTGCAGGGAACCGTGGTGGCTTGCCTCAGGATTCATGGCAGGGGTCCACGAACGATAGTGCTTTTCACTATTTTAGGAAAATCCACAGACTACTATTTTGGGCGGTGAAGGTCACTTTCAAAACAGTCCAGAAATAGCATTTTTTACAAGAAGAAGTAGTTGGATGTGACTTTCTCGAAAACCAGAGACACCCCCGGAAATTGTAACAAACACCCATTGAAATTCTTAGCCCCTGGTCATATGAGGGCTTAAAGCTTGTGATTCCTACTATTAGGTGCTTAACTCTAGCTCCCTTTCATTTTATTTGTGTGGTGAAGGCAAGAGTATATTATTCTATTTTAGTGGCAACTAAAATAAATAGTAGAGCATAATATTGAAAAGCTTGTAACTTTTGATCGGTAACTCAGTTTTGAGTGTCATTTTTTACAAAAGTACTTGTTATTCTGTGCTCTTTCCATTCAAAATATTTATTTTGAGAATTGAAATATAATTAATAAAGTGCCATATAATTAGATTTTGTTGCATTGTTTGGTTCTTCCATTTCTTTTGGTGATTTTTTTAGGATAACATCTACTTCTCTACTTCTACATTAGATCATGTTTGAGCCATTAACAACACATAATTACCACACATGGAGAAACAACAAAGAATGGAAACAATAATTAAGTGGAAAGGATTATGGGCTTAGAAATTTCAGTACCAGTGCAAATTTGATGAATGTATGGGTTTAATAGGAACTTATGTAAGTGACAGTATTTTATTTCATTTGGAAAAGTGTGACTCTCCTTTCAAAATATGGGAGAAATTGGAAGATTTATTTGGTAAGGTGGATCATATGAGAGCCATGAAACTTGAAATTTGGATTACCTCTCTTAATCCTAAAGATTTTCCAACAATTATAGACTATCTTACCAAGTTCAAGCATTTGTTGACACAGTTGAAGGGGAGTGGAAGAGATAAGAAAGATGAAGAGTGTGTTTACTTGATTCTATCCAAGTTGAGAGGACCATTCCAAAAAAATTCTTATACCTTTTTCTCTAGCATGGATGCCTTAAGTGACACCTTCAAAATACCTAACTTAGAAACATTTTGTGAAAGACTTACTAGGGAAGAATCCAAATTATCTCACCTTGAGTCTTCCACCTCTCAAAAGGCATTAGTTACATCTAATCCTAAGGGCAAGGGAAAACCAAACAGTAAAACCAAATCCACACCTTCTCCATCTCAAAATACTCCTAAACCCCAAAGAAAACAACTCAAAACCCAAGGATTCATTCTAAATCCAAGAATAATTCTAGTTTTTCATGTTTTTTTGTGGGGATAGTAATCATGAAGATAATAGGTGTTATAAGCGAATGTAAGCCTTAAAGGATGCAATCAAGAAACACAAAATTTCTATCTCCACTCGACCCTCCTTCTAATCAGCATGGAAAATCACTTAATGTTGTTGGAAGATCTCATTCACCACTTGCAGACAATTGGGTTCTATATTCTGGTGCTTCTCATCACATGACTTCTTCCAAGGAGTCTTTTGTTTCTCTAGGTTTGAGTTCTACTTCCAAAATTGAGGTTGGAGATTCTTTCTTTCTTTCTATTGAGGGAAAAGGTGATATACAACTTGATGGTTATATGTTCTTTCTGTATATCAAATTTTTCATTCTGGTCAAGGGAAAACAGTGACTTTTACACCACATGGGGCAAAAGTAAGGACTTTGTTGGAGCCTTATTCACTTGTTGCTCAAGGTATTGTTGATCATAGTTCTAGACTATATCACTTTGAGGGTTTTTTATGACACTTCTTCTATAGGAACAGGATTGGTTTCTCATTTAGATTCAGAGAGTAAGCTTTGGCATGAAATATTTGGACATCTCAATTACAGATATTTGAAGGATTTGAGCACTCATGGTATGGTAGATGGTCTTCCTAGAGTTTTTTGTCTTGAGGGAGTTTTTCATGGTTGTGCCATTAGGGAAGAAACACCAAGATCCTTTTCCTAAGAATTTTTCTAAGAGAGCTTCTTCACCTCTTGAGCTTGTGCATAGTGACTTGATGGTTTTTCCTATCCCATCTTTCAATGGAGCTAAGTATGCACTTACATTTATTGATAATTTCTCAAGGCATACTTGGGTGTATTTTCTCAAGTACAAAAGTGATGTTTTTTCACACTTAAAAGTCTTCAAGGCTTTGGTCGAGAAACAATATTCTAGTAGCATAAAGAACCTTCGCACTAATAATGGGGGGAGTACTTCAGCAATGAGTTTTCTAAATTTTCGGCAACTCAAGGTATTATTCACCAGCATTTTGTTCCTCATACTCCATAATATAATGGATTATCAAAAAGGAAGAATATAACTTTGAAGGAATGGCTAACTTTATGATGCATTCTAGATATATACCTCCTATCTATTGGGTAGAAACAGTTAATTGTGCTAACTATATTCAAAATCACACACCACACAGAGCACTTGACCATTTGACTCCAGAGGAAGCTTGGTGCAACACTAAGCCAGATGTCTCATTTTTTGAGTCTTTGGAAGCCATGCTTGGTCCTTTGTGCCAAAGAAGAAAAGGAAAGTATTAGATAAGAAGAGTAAACCCTTGATCTTTGCAGGGTATTGTGAGGACATGAGAGCTTATCGTCTTTTAGATCCTAATACACATGATGTTCTTTTTTGAAACACATGTTTAGTTTGATGAGAGTTTCACTCCTCATGATTCTTCATCTTCTTACATTCCTTATTCTTCTTCATCTCATCTTGAGGATCCTTTCTTTAAGGAGATTGATGAGGAGGTTATAGATGCCATTGAGGATCCTATTCCCACTAATGTTGTCACTATGCCTAAGTGGGTTTGTACTACAGTTTCTAAGGCAACACCTTTCATGGAGGATCTTCCACCCACTAGGCATCATCATGCACATTCTACAAGTTCTGAAATTTTGTGTCAGGAATTTTCTGAGGATCCACAGTATTTTTCAAATGCTCATGGGATACCGGAGTGGGATGATGCGATGGCAGCTGAGTATTCTTATCTGATGAAGAATCATACTTGGGATTTGGTATCTCTTCCTAAAGGAAGAAATAATGGTTAGGTGTAAGTGGGTATACCAAACCAAATACGTAGCTGACGGGTCCCATTGACAAGTATAAGGCTTGTCTTGTTGCAAAGGGTTTTTCACAAGTCAAAGGTATTGATTACTCTGAAACTTTTGCACCTGTTGCCAAGATGGATTATGTACACCCTTATACTTGTTATTGCTGCATCACAGGGGTGGCCTGTATACTAGATGGACGTGAAGAGTGCCTTTTTACATGGAGATCTACAAGAGGAAATATATCTGGAGTATCCAATTAGATTTGTTCAGGATTCTTCTCTTATTTGTCAGCTCCGAAGTTCTCTCTACAGTCTCAAACAAGCCCCTTGGGCTTGGTATGAGAAGATGGATTGTTTTCTTCTATTTACTGGTTTTGTTCATTGCCACTTTGATCATACAGTGTATCTCTAGCATGTCGGTGAGGAATATTATGATACTTGTCTTATATGTTGATGATCTGTTACTTACTAGCATCTCTTCTTCCCACATTCAGAGTACTCAGAGGGCTCTTTCTACATAGTTTGACATGACATATCTTGGGCTATTGCATTATTTCCTTGGTTTGTAGATTTCTCATATGGATTCAAGGATTCATTTGAGTCAGCAAAAGCACACCCATGATATTCTTAGGCACTTTGATATGGCTGATTGCAAGCCCAATTCCATCTCCTTTTAATTCTGGAGTTACTCTTACATCCACATGTACCACACCACTTTGTGATCCTACGTTGTATACGTAATTGGTTAGGAGTCTCATGTACTTAACCCATACTTGCCCTGATAATTTATCTATAGTAGGGCTTGTATCTCGGTTTGCACATTCTCCTCATCAGTAGTCACTGGCAGGCTACTAAAAGGATTTTACCGCTATTTGCATGGCACTTTTCCACTTTGGCCTACACTACACTAGGGGCTCTACTTAGTTGGTTGGGTATAAAAATTCAGATTTGGCAAGTTCTATTAATGGCAGGCATTCCACTTTTGGCTATCTTTTCTATCTTGGTTCTTCTCCAGTTGCTTGGGCGTGTAAAAAGCAACATGCTATTACACTTTCATCTTCAGAGGAAAAGTATAGGGCAGTAGTTATAGTGAGTCAGTAGATTCTTTGGCTTCGTCAATTATTGATAGAGTTTGGATTCCCATAGGATTCAACTGACTATACTTTGGTGTGACAACCAAAGTGTAATTCACATTTCTTGCAACCTAGTTGAGCACCAGCGGACCAAAAATATTGAGATACACATCCATTTCATTCGTCAACACATTCAGGATGGATTTATTTGCTTGGAGTACATTTTCGACTCAGCAGCAGGTTTACAGACATCTTTACAAAGCCTTTTGCATCACCTCGCTACCTTGAGTTGTGTGGAATGCTTGGGGTTTTGGAAGTTGTTCTTGGGGGGTGTTCATGAGAACATCTTCCTTCTTCTTTTTCTTTCCTTGTAGTGAGATTCTCTCCTTATTTTGGTTCAAGATTTCTTCATGGATATATTGTACATGAGTACCTCATCAGGCCTAGTTATCAGGACTCATACTATAGACATGCCACTTCTATTTTGGCCACTAGCTTCACTTTAGGGGGGTGTTAGAGTAGGTATTTACCTTAGCTCATGTTCACCTAGGTACATTATTTACCTTTATTGTATTTATCCTCACCCAACTTATGTGTGTGGATATTTCTTTTTATTTATTTAGATATTAGGAGATATTATCTAGTTTTTAGATATAGTTCTTTCCTAGATCTATGGTATTGACTAGATCCTTGATGTCTAGTTCTCTCATAAATCTATGGACTTGACTAGTTCTTTGATAACTAGTTTTTTCCATGATTTATTGCTTGATCTACGACCTTGACCGGTTCTTAGATTTTTATTCCTTGCCTATATAAGTACGGCCCGTTTTGATTGTATTTCATTGATTTCCATAATAATATATGATATTTTTGCTTATTTGTTTACAAAGGTTTATGTAAAGTTATTCTTCCGAATTACTTTCATCTTATTGATCGTGGTGTTTGATTAGCATCTGTGTTCTTGGTTTGGTATGATCTGGTTACAAAAATAAACCTTCTAAGTTTAACAAAAATAAAAAATTTAACTTTTAAAACCTCCTAGTAAAGATAAGAAACTAGGAAATTTAAGAGTTAGTTTTGATGGTAAATGTCATATGTGTAGAAAATTTGGCCATAAGAAAGAAGACTATAAAGTAAAAAGAAATTCAAATTTCAAAAACCAAAAAGGAATCAAATCATATCAAAATCAAAACCAAAACAAGAATCAGAAAAATAGTCAAAAAATATAATGTAATTACTTTGTATGCTTCCTTTTGTCACTACAAAGGAAAATGAGTTGATGTTGGATAGTGGTGCCTTTAGGAACATGACCTTCAGATCTGATATCCTATATGACCTTATAGAATGTAATGATCAGATTCCATTTAGGTGATCATTCCATCCTCGGCGTTCAAGGACAAGGTAAAGAAAAGGTCTCTAATGGCTTTATTAACAATGTTTTGTTAGTACTTTAACTTAAAATGAATTTTCTCTCTTGTTCTCAATTGACTTAAAATAACTATAGTGTAACTTTATTGAAAGATAAATGGTTTAGTTAACTCCACTCCTATAGGATTCAACTAATTACAGGTTTAGTTCAACATACATGCTAAAGATTAATACATTATGTAATGTTATAATAAATAATTAAAGGAACATTACATCATCAATCAAATAAATAATGAAATAATCACAAAATATAAATAACACAAGTGACACATGATATATAGTGGAAAACCTGAAGGTAAAAACCACTTGAAAGTAATATTTTACTTCAGAGAACTTAGTTACATCTAGTAATATCACCTCCTTCTTTGAAACCCTAATCACAAGGGTTAAAAATTTTCACCTTTGATATTTTTTTGAATATATAAAATGAGGACCCTAAGTCCTTTTTTATAAGGTGATCGGATATGTATTCTGACCCACCTTTTCAACCTAACCAATTGATACATATACCTATGTTAGAATATTTATTAAATAGAAATAAAATGTTTTCACATTATTAAATATTAACCTAAAGTATATTTCCAAGGTATGAATATTTAATAATAGAAATAGAAATATTTCTTATTATTAAATATTTAACCTATATTATAATGTTGGACCCATATTAATTAAGTGGTGGCTAGCCCACTTAATCATTATGTTCTAACAAATACACCCATTGTGAATTTTCTTGGAGTAGAATTTGGCATAAAGAACTAACCCCCAAAATAAATCACTTTTTATGGATGGTTCTTAACAAGGGTATTCTAACCATTGACAATCTAATAAAAGAGAGGTTCTACCATTCCTAATAGATACTATGTTTGTAGGAAATATGTTGAAAATATCCACCACCTCTTCCTCCATATTTTCTATGCCTCAAGCCTTAGGAACTCATCCTAGTGAGATTTGGGGTGGAGTGGACCTCTCCGGTTAATATTATTCAATCTTGGGATCAGTGGCATCCCCCTTTCAAACATAGCTTACTCAGGAAATTATGGAGGATTATTTTCTCCCATGCCATTTGGAGAATCTAGAAGGCCAAAAACTTCATCATTTTCAAAAATACCAAGTGTACTAGTAAGAGACTTCTGAAATAACTAACCAATGAAGTCAAGGAAAATATTATGAAATTCAGGCCCCTCAAGAAACAAAAATTCCCTAAAAATGGTGAGAGATTTTTGCTAAACTGGAATGTTAATGTGAAGGACATTCAAGATAGTATTATCACTATAGATTGTTCCCTTGTTCAATGGATCCCTTATAAAAATTAGTTAAAGATAGATTTTGATGGTGCCTCTAAGGGAAACCCTAGTACTGCGGGAAGTGGTGGCATTATCATAAATCACTTTGTTAACCTCATTATTGCCTATGCTGGTCCTATGGGAACACAGTCCAACCACTACGCTAAGGAACTTGCAGCCTTATGGAGTATAAGAGTATCCAAGGATCACAAGATCGCCAATATCATTATTGAAGGTGACTCTTTCAATATTATTAATCATCTCAATGGTGCTAACCCTCCTAGCTCAACAATTAAGGACTTTATTCACGAGGACATAACTATTTATGGTCCCTTTTCAAATGTTAAATTTTTCACACATATAGGGAGGGAAATAAATCCATTGATTCCTTTGCTAACATTGGTGTTTCTAGTAATCAATTAAGATATTGGCTTAATAAATTTTGAAATTACCCAATTAGCAAATGATGTCATTACCAAGGACTCATTATCCATTTGTCCAAGAGGATAATACGTTCTATCATAGATGGCAAGTAAGATCTTGGCTCCATGATTGTCTCACATGCTTGGTGTGTTCCTTTCCCCTACATTCTATTCAAGGAAATAAGATATTTTTTCTTGTCATTGTTATCTGTGTTCTAGTGAAACTCACTAGTTTTCATTCTACATCTGCATAATCCCTGTTTTCTAGTGATGTGTCCCTTCTCACAGATATGGGTGGCCCACCCTATAGAATCGAGCCAGCCTACAACCCAGCTTAGCAAGATAATGAGGAACTATGGAATTCATTAGACATGGACAGCTTCACCACTTTCATGAAGTGAATCAAGAGTTTTTCTAAGAACATTTTTGTGTTTTTTGTCAATCATTGGAAGGAATGGTTTGTTACCTATAAAGGTAAAGATTTCCCTATCACTGAAAATATATTTTCTTTTGTAACGAATCTTGGTATGGATGTAATCAAATTATTAAGAAATAATTTTGACAAGGAGGGAGAGGAAATAAAAAAAAATGAGGGTTCTAAAACCCTTAAGTTCTTCAAAGCAGACCTTGTTTTTTCATCCATTCCTCCCCACTTCAAAGATGTATCCAGAATTGTGGTTAGGTATGTTAATCTTGAGGGTAGATTACATACCATTCCTCTCCACTACTTTTTCTTTTGAATCATTTTAGAAGGACTTCCAGAGTCATTTTGTCTTACTACATTCTTCAATCTTTCGAAAAGTCTATATTGGAGGTTCACACATACCAAAGCGGCCTTCCTCTCTATCAAGGTGTCATTTTAATTTTGCATTAGTACTATCAGGATTTTTTTGTAAATGTCCCCTCTAACCCTTCTTTACTTATTCAACCCCCCTATGTTCCAAAGTGAAAAACAAAAATCTTAGGCCACCCTCTCCACCGTAGACCAAATGGGCTCTTCAGAGCTCTGCTATAGGAAAATATTTGGCTATAGCTGAGATCTTTCTATCTATTAGCCAAATTTATCTAAATACCTTGGCCAACAAAGATGTGAAGACCCAACTACATGAACATGAAAAAATAATTAAGGTCATTGGGGAGGATGTGGCTCTTCATTTCAAAAAGGGGGGCGAAAGGCAAGTAGACTCCTAGAACCAACCCTGACATTGAAAGAAATATTGAAGAAATATGTAGCAATCAAAAGGGCCATGGAAGATACTTTGGAGAATATCATTAACATACAAATCAACCATCTCACTATGAAAAAGGAATTTCTTGAATTTTTCCAAGTACAAGTAAAACAAATTTGTGAGGTCACAATATTCCCTTTACCATTTGGAAAGGGGGTAAATATAAAAAATTGGCTATAGCCTCCAGTAGTAAGGATCACACTCAGCAAATGGTGCTCACTCTTTTCAAAGCTTTGTAGGATGTTTAAAAAAATTAACAAAGCTCTTAAATGATGTTTTTTGGTTTCCTCTATTGTTGGTCTTTCTGCAGGTTTTTGTGGGTCTACAGATGTTTTTTAGCTATTTTTTGACTGCATGTTGGTAGTTTGTCCCCTGCCTTTACTTTAACTTCTATATATTTGGTTGTTTGGCCTTGTATTATGGGGTGTGGTCTCTACTTTTCAAAAAAAACACTTTGATTATCTTGTATCATCTAGCCATTTGGCTTTTTTTTACTCTGGGGTATAGTCCCCTTTAAAACCATTTACCATTAATTAAAAAAAATCAAACTTGGGATTTATTCCCTCCTCCTGAAATACGAAATATAGTCAAATCTAGATGCCTATACAAAATAAAATATAAATCCAATGATAGTGTTGATAAATTCAAATATAGGTTAGTAGCTCTAGGGTTTACTTAAAAACACGGTATAGACTACGTTAAAATTTTGCACCAGTTGCAAAAATGAGCAATAAAAGGATTTTGATTTTCTTAGCTTCTCAATATGGTAGGTAAAACCATTCGATGGATATCAAGAATGCATTTATGAATGGTGACTTAAAAGAGGAAATCTATATGACCCAACCTAAAGGCTTTGAAGAACCTAGTAAAGAAATGTATGTTTCTCTATATGGTTTAAAACAAGCTCCTAGAGCTTGGTATGCAAATATTAACAACTTTTCAAATAAGGTGGATTTTCTAATTGTTCTTTAGATAGTGATTTATTTTTAAAAGTTGAAGGGAATCAAATTATTCTCATTGTATTGTATGTTGATGATTTACTTATTACTATTAATTCTAATAGTTTACTTTTCAAAATTAAATCTAAACTAAAACAATACTTTGAAATGACTAATTTAGGTTTATTGCATCATTTCTTAGGCATTGTTATATATCAGGATAAAAATATATTGTTTTATCTCAATTTCAATATGCCACTAATTTTATTAAAAGGTTTAATATGATGGATTGTAAACCTATTATTATTCCTATAGAAGCTAGATGTAAAGTATATCCTAAACATGCATGTGAAAAATTTAATCCTAATTTGTATAGGAAACTTATAGGCACTTTGATTAATCTAACTATTACTATACATACCATAAGAGGATCCATATGAGGATCACTATATTTTATCCAAAATAATATTGTGTTATATTAAAAGCACAATTAATTTTGGTTTACATTATACTTCTTCTAACAATGGATATTGTGATTCTATCCTTGTTGGTGATGTGATAGATCAAAATTCTACAACTGGATATATGTTCAAGTTTAGTGCAGGTGCCATTACTTGGAACAGTAAAAATTAGCCAAAATTCTTCATTTCTTCTACTAAGGAAAGTTATATAAGTTTAATGGAAGCAACGAAAGAAGCCATGTGGTTGAAGTGTATGTTGAAAGAGATACACATAGAAGCTAGAGGAAGTACTTATCTTCAATGTGATAGCCATATTTTCATTACACTTTCTAAGAATAAATTTCATCATCAAAGGACAAAGCATATAGAGGTTCTTATGAACTTTATTTGAGAGAATGTTATCTGTGGTGATATAGATCTCAAGTAATACCCAATTGAAGATTAAGTTGAAAATATGTTTACAAAGCCATTATGTGGTGTAAAATTCTACAAGTTTCATGCAATGGCCTTTCAAAGTTTCCATTGAGGGGGAGTGTGTATGGTAATTTCACCTCCTAATGGTTGGCCAGTTAATATATCCTCCTCTATTCTTCTATTCCATTTATAAAGCATTGTAAAAACACATCTCTATGATTTTTTTTTAAACTTATACTTTTACTTATACAATCTTACGTGTTACATTTATTTGTAAAGGAGGTCCTTGTTTTATAAAAGGCTAATAGAGAAATTTCTTTATATTTTTTCCATGATAAACTATGAGATGTAGTCTCATAAATCATGCTTAGCCTTAATCATAACTTTTGATTTACAGATTCCAAATCCTTTTCTACCAAATGTGATTTGAGCATGATGAAGGTGTTATAAATCCTTCAAAAGTGATATGTTAGTCTCAACCTTCACTAATGGTTTATGGAATTATAAATCCTATTATACAAAGGTAATGTTGGCATATGGTTACCCACTTAATGTTAAGGGGGAGTGTTAAAACCTAATATTAAGTTCATATAAACTTTAGTTTATAGTTAAATAATTCAAAATAAGTTATATTTTTAAATATTTAATATAAACTTTATGTTTATGTTTAATTGGTTAATTATTAACCAATTTATATTAAATCAGGGTATGGTTTAATCATACCCCATCACTTGATATAGTTTGTGACCTGTGGGGTCAAATAACTAAGGTCAAGGATCATATTATTATTCATCGCGGGTGAATGTTCTAGAGAGAAGTGAGGAAAGGGGATTTTACCAGACTATAAATTTTTTTCTAATAAATGGAATATCTCATTTTTTCTATGATTTTTCCCCCTTGGGGGTTTTCTACGTAAATCTCATGTTCACAATGTTATTTTCTTTGTTGTTTATTTATTTAATTTCTCATATTAATGTTTTCTTCAAATATTAATTTAATATGGTTTAATAATCCTCTTCCTGAAAAAAGTATCTTACCTCCAGTTCAATAGAGTGTCATCTTTGATACTTCTCCCTCCTTTGATTAATTATGCCATACTCTCAAATTATTTGAAGGAAAACTTCTATTTATGGGTAAAATAAAATATCATGATACTACATCATCCTCTTCTAATAGATTTCAAGTTAAATGTACATTCAATCCATCCCCTAAGCCTACTGAAGCTCAGGACACTGTCAAGGTTGTTTCCCCATCTACCACACTTCAAGTGCAAGCCCTGAAACATACATTTACTAAGTTACCTTACGCTCCTCAATTCCTCCTACCACATATTATTGAAAGCAATCTTATTACTCTTCCACTGCCACTCAATTTAGATTCTTCTCGCCCATGTGGCTACAATTAAGATGAAAATACATGTTGTGATTACCATCAATGCATTAGGCATCCTAAAGATCATTTATTTAATCTTAGACACCTAATTCAAGATATTGTTGATAACAATTCCATCGATCTTCCTACTTCATATAATTTTAAACCGGTCAATGATAATCATAAGTTAAAAATATTTAAAGACCCTTTACTAAACCATGACAAAGAAGCTACAGATTCTTCTATAAATCATACTTATCATGTTGTGCCACCTCCCTCATCGGGGCCTCTTGAATTTATTGTTACTACTATTGATTTACCACCACCATTCATCACATTCTTGGATCATTATTATCACACTACATTTTATTGTGATTCATTACATATCAATGCTTCTATTGGCACTTACCTTATCAATAATACTATGGTCTATCCATTGGCTCTTGCTAATGCATGCTCTGATGCATTTCTTATATATATTAAATGCCCAACATCATTAACTAAATTTATGTTTTCCAATTATTATGGTCATGTCATTCTTCCCATCATATTTGGGTCTCTTACCATCTTTAAAACATTCCTTGTTACCTCTGAAATCATCAGCTGTGACATGCTCTTAGGTCTTCCTTATCTCCACACCACACAGATTATCCCTCACATGCATCACTTGTATCTCAAGTTTCTCCATAAAAAAACAAGTTGTCACCATTAAAGGTATTTCACCTCATACACCATTGCCTTGACCCACTCATGATGATCTTTATGCATCAACAAAGACATTTCTTCCTCCTAAATCACTCACATCTTGATCCACTCCTACACACATCTCTCATATTCGTATGTGGCCTCCTCTACCTCCTAATTCAAAATATTATTCTACACCTGGATCTGCTATTTGCACATGACCTACATCGTAACCTCATCAACCTCATCGGTGCATTAGTCCACCTCATTGGCCTAAGTCACGTACTCGAGCATCCCTTTCTCACAAATGTTCTCCACCTCCTTATTCACATTAGTCTCATTTACATGCACATAGTTACTTTCATACACCACTGACCTTAGAACATTATCACATTCCTTCATCTCCTTATATTTTGGGTAGGGTTCCTTTTCCCTTTACTATCATCAGATAGTATTCTATCCCTCACACGCTTAAGGTTCATTGTGCTTTCTCCTCCTTTTAGCAATATCAATTGGCTCTAGCGTCTACTCTTCTACTTCATGCTATGTGCTTCATGTATACATCTTCTAAACATGTTCACTTTATTGGTGCACACATTGTACCATAATTACCTTATGACACACTCTTTCACTATAATTTACACTTGAATGTTGAGGGTATACTACATCAATGAACCTCACATTACACAATTCACGCTCTATGCTTCATGACATATATTTTCTAGCATCTACTCACATGTGACACACCCATTTCTCGATGATGCACTCTTGTTCTATGGTTCATTCTCGAATGCTAAGGGGGAATTTATAAAGGAACCTCATTTCAAACACATATGTTGGGGGGAAATGTGACTCCTTCCATTTTCACATCTTGCATGCATGTCATGACACCATCCTAGAATTTGCATATCTTTGTTGCATTTACTCTTGTTTTCTTATACTACTTACATGTCGCACTTTTCTTACTATTCTATCTATATTCTTAGTATGTTAATATATATTTTTATATTCATATGCATGCTCACTTGGTCTCTATAAGTGAATGAAAATCTCTTACATCCCCTTATATGATGTATGATTCTAGACACTAACTCCCTTTCCCTTCCCATTGAGGCTCTTGGGGGTATCTACCTTTACTACTCTTACACATTAAAATTTTTATTTTCACATTCTTTACTAATATTGTCACTTTAATTTTCGATGATATATACATGATTTGACATACTATTTATCTATCTAACATGCTAACAGGTGCTTCATGTGTAGCCTTTACCTTGTAGGACTACATGCAACCATGGTTATCTGATACATTTTTCTTTATCTTTTTTCTATTGTACACTATTGTTTATGGGTTATGACCTATGTCTTGAGTGATCATTGTATGCTTTTGGTCACTTCAGCCCTGATTTTCTTGTGACATTGTGAGAAATGTCCCGTGTTTGAAACCATATTTTTGAGGTCCATCTTGTTTGCACACTTGATTATTACATTTTCTTATTTTTCATTTTATCTACTTTTACTACTAACACTTGTACTATCCTACTTTATTTTCATGTTCCTTGGTTCTACCATGCACATCCCCTTACCCCTGCAAGTATCTCTAATTATAATATGCATATCAGTCTCTTGTCCTCTCCTTTGGGCCATATTCTCCTACAATTATCACATGTACCCCAAATGAGGCGGGCATACATTGGTGTTAGATTTAGTAGGGGAAATATAATCAATAGATTAAAAATCCACCATTAAAATGCCGAAGATTATAGATTATGATATGCAGTCGATTAGACATAGAAATAGCTTAAAATAGATAGCGAATTACAGAGCATAATGAGAAAGAGCTGAAAGAAGTTAATAAACAAGAACAGAGATAGATAACACCATATTTAAGTGGAGAAACCTGAAGGAAAAAAATCTACTGGTAAAGCATTGTCTTTATTAAGAATTCACACGAGTTTAACCCGGCACTTCCACTTCCATGTTATCCTTTTTCAGTGTCTACAGAGCTATATCTCTTGATCAGTTTATACAATGATCATTCGACTGTATCTTATAATAAGATCTTATTATTTATGTTAGTCTATAAAAATTTATACATTGTAGATATCCAATCCCGAGAGGGATCACCCAAATCAATGTGGGTGGGTGAATCAGTCGAGTCATTTCACTCTTAAATGTGAAAGACCTTCACAATAAAGTTTGATGAACAAAATTTAATACAATATTGGGGCATACGACAGTGGTAGATCCCACTTGACATTATCACCCCAACACTCCCCCTTAATGTTAAGTGGGAAGACAAATCATAGACATGCCAATTTTACCTTTTTTTGTGAAAAAAATTTCAAACCCTTGAATTAGCAACAGTGATTCAGGCTAGGATGCAAACAAGATAAATCCACAAGATCTTCCCATACAGAAAATTCTTAAGAACAATACTTTACATATGAAGACTTACATTAGACTATGAACCCTTTTATAAACTAAGGCATACCCATAACTAAATTTTTGCTAGGATTTACAAGTAACTTCACATAATGTGACACATTTACTTATTACAAACTAGATGAAGTATTGGAAGTTTTCATCAGATCATTAAGAGGTGGCATTGTTATGCACACTCCCCCTCAAGGGAAACTCTGATAGGCCCAATAAGGCATGAAATTTGCATAAATTTACAGAACACAGTGGTTTTTTGAAGATATCTACAACTTGATCTTCTTTTGAACAGAACTTGAGATCAATATCACCATTCAAGGACTTTCTCTCTAATGAAGTGCATATGAACTTCAATATGCTTGGTCCTTTGATGCTAAACTAGATTCTTTGCAAGAGTAATGCAGCTCTGGTTGTCACATAGAAATATCAGTACTCCATTTGACACCCATGTGCAGCTCATCCAATAGTCTTTTCAGCCACATAGCTTCTTTTACAACTTCCATAGTGCTTTTATACTCTACTTCAGTAGAAGAGATAGACATTGTTGGTTGCTTCTTTCTACTCCAAGTGATGGAACACTTGCACCCAACTTGAAAATATATCCAAAAGTAGACTTCCTATCTACAACATCACCCGCATGATCAAAATCATAGTAACCAAATAATTGTGCATCATTACAAGAAGAATAAAAGACCATAATTGATCATTCCTTTAATATATTTCAAAATCCTTGTTTCCATTTTACAATGATCCTCATAAGGTTCTTGCATAAATATTGAAACTAATCCCACTACATAAGAAATATCAGGTCTAGTAATAGTCAAATAAATTAGACTACCAACTAGTTACCCATACATAAGTAGGATCAAATTTAGCACAAGTTGGTTTAGGGTATAACTTAACACCAAACTTCAATAGGAATGGTGACAGGATTACAGTCAATCATGTTAAATATTCTAATAAAATTCATAGCATACTGAGATTGAGATGCAACAATAGACTTATGATCTTGAAATATAATCATGCCAAGAAAATGATTTAATAAACCTAAATCAGTCATTTCAAAACATTGTTTTAACCTTTCTTTGATTCTAACAATTAAAGTTCTATCACTGCTAGTAATCAAAATATCATCAACATACAAGACAATAATGATAATATGATTGTTTTCAACTTTAAAAAATAAATCATTATCAGAACAGCAGTTAGAAAAACCAAGATCCTGAAAGAAACTTGTTAATTTTAGCATACCAAGCTCTAGGAGCTTGCTTAAGACCATACAAATAATTTTTAAGCTTACATACATAAATTTCCTTTCCAGGTGCTTCAAATCCTTTAGGTTGAACTCATATAGATTTCTTCTTTTAAGTCACTATTTAAAAAAGCATTTTTAACATCCATTTGGTGAATCTCCCAACCATATTGGGCAGCCAATGCAAGAAGAATTCTAATAGTGCTCATCTTAGCAACAGAGAAAAAGTATCAACATAGTCAATTCCTGGTTTCTGAGTGAAACCATGAGCTACCAGCCTTTCCTTGAACTTTTCAATCTCTCCTAGAGAGTTATATTTGATTTTGAACAACCACCTAGATCCTACAATGCTTCTCTTAGAAGGAGGAGGGACTAGTTCCCAAGTGTCATTTTTTATTAAAGCATTGTATTCATCCTTCATATCCTGAAGCCATCTATCATATTGAGATGCTTCTTCAAAGGATATTGTGGTTCTACCTCATAGAGGGTCATCAAGGCATGATAAGTATGTTGACTTCTAGTTAGTTTTCTAAGACTATTAGGCTGAGAGTTTTGAACAAGATTTTTAGCCCATTTAGGAATCTTAGGTTACAAGACATTTTGGGATGACTCCCCCTCAATCTCCATCATATCTAGATTAGGATAATCATCCTCTTGAACTTATATTTCCATAATGTCACTAGGAGGATTATCATGATCTATTTCCAGAGCAGTAGAGGAGGGTTCATGAGAAACATCAGAGAAGGTTTTCTCTAAGACTTGAACATTTTATGTTTCAATAATGTCATGCTTGAATGGATCATAAACTCTCAATCCTTTAGTTCTACAGCCATAGCCAAAAAAAATACAAGAGAAAGAGGTTGGATCAAGATTCTTCCTTTTTTCTTTTAGAATGAAGATAGAAGTAGGACTACCAAATATTCTTAAGTTTGAAATGTCTAGTTTTTTTTTTCCATACCATGAGGATAGTTTATACTTTAGTATGTACTCTATTAAGAATACAACATTTTTCATAGCTTCATCCCATAAGAACTTAGGCACATTAGATGCATGAATCATAGTCCTAGCCATTTCTAATACAGTCATATTCTTTCTTTCTGCAATGCCATTTTGTTGAGGGGAATAGGGAGTATTCAATTCTCTTTGAATCCCACATGACACACAAAAATCATCAAAACAAAAAATTGACATATTCACCTCCATTATCAGTCCTAATTCTCTTAATTTTCATATTAGAAGCATTTTCAACTAGAGCTTTAAATTCTTGAAATTTAACTAAGACATCAGACTTTTTCTTGATAAAATAAGACCAAGTCATTCTAGAGTAATCATCAATAAATCAAATAACATACAAAGCACCACTGAGAAAAGGAACCTCAAGTGGACCTCTCACATCACTATGAATCAGTTCCAATAACTGAGAATAATTCGGATCATGATGTTTTTGAAATGGTTGAGCATGTTGCTTACCACGTAGGAAACTTTCACAAGTTTCATGACCTATGTCTTTATCTTAGGAAGACCAACAACAAGATTCAGTCTAGACATATCATACAAGATTTTGAAATTTACATGACCAAGTCTTTCATGCCAAAGCTGACTATCATTCCGTAGAAGAGGAAGAAAAACAAGACTCAGACACAAAACCATCAAAGATATACAAGCCATTTTTCTGAATGTCAGAAGCAATAACATTTTTAAACTTATCTTTTACATACCACTTATCTTGCAGAAAAATAAATTTATATTTTTATTTTGTTAGTTGAGAGCAAGAAAAAATATTATTTTTCAATTGAGGAACATACAAGACATTCCTAATTACACCATTTGATAGCTTAACATTGTCACAACCTTCATATCTAATGATAGAGTTATCTCCTAGATAGATATTCTCTTCACATTTAACTACATCTGAGAGGATACCAGGAGTACAAGTCATGTGCCTTGAGGCACCACTGTCAAGAATCCATTCATTGTCATTTGAAGATGAAAGGGCAGTATACAAGGCAATAGACTTCTCAGCCACATTCTCTTGATTTTACTTCTGATTTTTCTTATGAGTATTAGGCTTGTTGTTCTTAGCATTCTTAGCTGATTTGTTAATTTTTACTCTACAATCAGACTCTTTATGCCCAAATTTTCCACACTTATTACAAGTTCCATTAAATTTGACTTTAAATTTCTTATTGTTCTTAGCAGAATTAGTCTTAGGATTTGATTTAAATCTAGATCTGATATTAGAATTCTGATTATGATTGTTGTTATTTATATTATGAGAATACTTATGATTCTGTGAGAATAGAGCTTGAGAAGAAGTCTCTTTTGAATAAAATTTCTCCATGACTCTCTCTTCTTGAATCAACAAAGAAGAAAAAGTGTCCAGATCAGGCAAATCATTCTCATTCTGATACTTAGAATTAAGAAGTGAGATGTAATGTCTAAATTTTTCATGAATATTAATCTAAATTATAAAGTAACAGAATCTTATCTTGAAATAATTCATAGTTACAACCATCTAATTGAGCTTTAATGTTCTTAATTTTAGCTAAATAATTGACAATTTTCTCATCCCCCTTCATGGGTGTTATAAACAGCTCTAAAACTAGTTTAATGATCTTAGAAAACCTACTGCCTTCATGCATGGTTTCTAATTGCTTCCATGCATCTGCAGGTGAGTCCATATGGCCTATATGCATTAAGAATTCATCTCTAATGCTTTGTAATAGGATGGACAAGAGCTTCCTGAGATCTCTGAGAGAAGGAGATGAGGTTTTCAGGGGTAGCTTGTCTCCCTGTGGGACGTTTTTCTATACCAGACACAAGATCCCAGAGCTTCCTAGCCATAAAACAGGATTTTAAATGCACTTTCCAAATGTTATAATTTGTTCCATTCAAAATTTGAGACTTATCCATCAAAAAATTAGCAGAACTAGCCATTTTAATGCTCAGATGGAAATGGAGACAAATAAAGCTAAAAAATAGATCAAGGAAGCCAAACAGAGACAAAAACTAGCTACAAATCTTTTTAATAGTTATGTGAATGCAAACAGCTTGAATTTAATAAAAAATTAGCTTGATTTGATCGAATTTAAGATCAATTTGATAGAGCTTAGTTGGGGTCAAGTTTACAGGCGAGCTAACCAAGATCAAAATGAGTCAGGTTAGAGTAGTTCGATGAGTTATTTATAAAATTGAAGAGGGAGCTTAAAAATGAGCTACACGAGCTCAAAACGAGCTACTTTAATAAGTAAAAACAAGTTAAAAATAACCAAGGTGAGGGGTGACACGTGACACAGATCAACAATACCAAGAGAGACACATGTCGGCTTTAAAATAGATCCTCATGGGTGGATGTAAAATCTTTAAAAATTAAATTCAATGCCTTTTTCGGGTTCACAACAATAAACAAAATAAACACACATCAAACAACTATGACAATACTAACAACAATTGAAAAACAAATACACGTGTCGCTTTTCAATTAGCTTGCATTTCACAATACAACTAATAATTCAAAAGATAATTAATTAAAAAATGAACTGTATACATGTGTCTTAAATTAATTAGATCACTTTTTTGCACTCTGACATAATGTGAAATCAAATTCTTAGTCAAACAGAGCCACTTGACAAAAGTTTAATGGCTAAAAAATAGACACTTGGTGGATTTTCCACTAAACTTTTAAAAAAAAGCTTTGAGAGGGCTTAAAGTCCCAAAAATAAACCAAACTTAAAATAAATTTCGGGTCCAAAAAAGGTACAAGACAAGTGTCATAATTTAAGTGGCTAAGCCAAAGTAAAGACTGACACCTTGACACTTGCGAAGGCTGACACAATTAAAAAATATTAATATACGTGTCAAAAAGTAATTGGTTCACTTCACAAATCTAACAAATACTATGCCAAAAAAAATATATGGAGCCTTTTAAATGGCTCACACTTCGCAAGTCTGACAAAGACTGAAAAATGTGAAAAAGAGATGTACGTGTCCAAATGCTATTTGGTTTGCACTTTCGCAGTGCAATAAAAATGAGCTAAAGTAAACTGAGGACACGTGGATCCTTTTAAATGCTCACTTTTCGCAAGACTGACAAATGTGAAAAGGTGGAAAATTCTTATTGGATAACCACTGCCACAAATGAAAAAACTGAAAAATGTGAAATATGGAGCAATTCTATTGGCTTGGATTTCACAAATCTGACAAATGTGAAATAAAAGATACTTGGAGCAATTTTATTGGTTTACCCTTTGCATATGACAAAAGTAAACTAATCAAATGCTAAAATTGTGAAATACTTGGCTACTTGGAGCAATCCTATTGGCTCATATTTCAGAAATGACAGAAGGACAGGTAAGCCAATTCTAACAATGTGGAGACACATGTAAAACCCTTATTGACTCGTGTTTCATGACTGATAATTAGATAAACAATAAAATTGACACCACGAAGCAAGATGGAGCCTTCTGATTGGCTCGGGCTTTGAAAAGATAGAAAATTCTATTTAGAAGACTGACAAATGTGAAGCTAGCTAGAGAAAAATGATTGGCTCAAACTTCACATTCAAAAGAACTTCGTAGAAATAAAAAAAGTCAAATAAGACTAATAGAGCGAAGCCAGATGGCACTAGACGATTGGATCGTGCTTCACAAAGATAGAAAGGTGTCAGATTGAAGCCACTTGGCACTCTAAGAGTGGATATGGCTTCACAAATGTGAAAAAAGGATAGTGAAGCTATTTAGAGAAATTTTATTGGTCCAAGCTTTGCAAAACCGATAGGATCTAAAGAAAGACTGAAAATGTAAAGCCAGATGGCACAAAATGATTGGCCCAAGCTTCACAAAGACAAAAACTAGCAAAAAATAAATATTTTTACTGCTTAGAACAGACTTAGAAGCCCCAAACAAACTGGATCTACATAAATATTTTGGATCTAAAGTCAAAAAATGACCCAAACAGCTATAAATGGCGTGAAAACTTAAAATAAGCTCACAAACGATGGATTTAAACTGTAAACAACTAAAACAAGATGCAAAAGAAAATATCTAAGCATACACAAGCTCAAACATGATCTAAACAACCATTTAGCCAATATTTCACCTATATTTCAAAAAGTATTTGGGAAGGAATTGGAAATTTAAACTTGGTTATCTTGAAGATGACTATGGAACTTTTAAGATTTCGTACATCTGTAAATAAACTTAAAGCTTCTTCACCTCTTCAAGTTAAAAAATTCTAGATCAGATCCTACACAGCATAATCACCAACTCTGATACCATGTTAGATTTAGTAGGGGAAATATAATCAACAAATTACATATCCACCATTAAAACGCCAGAAGATTATAGATTATGATATGTAGTCGATTAGACACATAAATAGCTTAAAATAGATAGAAAATTACATAGCATAATGAGCAAGAGTTGAAAGAAAATAATAAACAAGAACAAAGATAGATGACACCATATTTAAGTGGAGAAACATGAAGGAAAAAACTCCACTAACAAAGCAATGTCTTTATTAAGAATTCACATGAGTTTAACCCAACACTTCCACTTCCACGTTAGTATTTTTTAGTGTCTGTAGAGCTATATCTCTTGATCAGTTAATAAAATGATCATTAACTGTATCTTATAATAAGATCTCAGTATTTATGTCAGTCTATACAAATGTATATGTTGTAGACAACGAATCCTGAGAGGGATCACCCAAATCAATTTGGGTGGGTGAATTGGTCGAGCCGCTTCACTCTTAAATGTGAAAGACCTTCACAATAAAGTTTGATGAACAAACTTTAATACAATATTAGGGCATACTGCAGTGGTAGATCCCACTTGACATTATCACCCCAACAATTGGGTGAACAAATAAACCCTACAACAACTTAAAGCTATAGTTCAAATGAGCACAATATAGAAACGACGCATGTATATAGTCATGAAATAATCCAGATTCAGACTTCAAATTCACATACAGTATGGACACTAGTGTTGATACCCAAATAGTATTGCCTGGTATTTACATCCTCCAATGGGGACTAATATCCTGGGGTCAGAAACATGTAATTTCTTAGCACAATATAGTCTTCAACATTCTTCATCACAGTTCTCCAGTAGCAGGAACTTACCTTCAAATAAAGAACGCATTCTATCTCCTATAATCAGTTACAATACTGAACAACACGGAGCTAATCAAGACGTACCATCTGTAATGGTTCTCATTTTGGAAGTAATCATGGAAGGAGAGAAAGCCAAGACCTCTTTCTCCAACACTCTTCTCTTTGGGCGTGAGATCACCAAAAAACCTTGCTCTTATCCTGAGATCACCCAAAAAACTCACCATCGGCAACAAATTCAGTAGAAATCGAGACAATTCTCTATCTCTTACACTCTTATACATCATTTGCACACATTCCTTTCACATACTTTCACACTTTTACTTACTTATACATACATTAGTTTGATTCTTCATATACAAAACTTTGAATACTTTCTCGATCTTATTTTGCAGGTCCATCCTTAATATGCAACAAGAAGTAACCTACGTCAACAAATACAAGCACACCAATAGGTACAAAATACACATATTCTTCACCCCTATGGTCCACTTCCCTTTTTCCTAGTCTATACGCTTCACTTTGTGACCAATTCATGCTTCACTTATCCACTCAACATGTTATTCACCACACTCTCTATGGGATCATAAGGTACACGTACGTCTAAGAATCAACACATGACTCTAGGAAACACTCAAACTCCCAAGGTTGTGCCAGGAAAACTGATATGAAATGGAAGATGGCTATGGAATGGATAACTAGAATGAATAGGTGAAATGGCTAGCAAGCAAGTCAAGGAAATTGAATGTAGTCTACGAGCACTATGGGAATTTTATCATCTAAGAAAATGAATTATTTCTTAACTTGGGTGGAAAAAATGGAAAGATCAAGGAGGATGGACACATGAAGGATTATGCCAATGTCAATGTCCCTAAACACCCTCTGAACTGTATGTGGGATACATGGGAATTTTCCTACGTTTTCCTCATAAAATCCTCTAGACAAGGTCATGTAGGTGTGAGAGGAAACGTGTGTGGGTAGGAAAAATGGGTGAATCACATAATCTAATCCCAACCAGGATGAATAATCTAGAACACATAAGTGTTATCCGTTTCAAATTTTAAAGTTTTAAACTGGGAGATAATTGCAGGTGGAAATTAGGTGGTTTGGAAAATGATGTGTTTGACTCCTTGATCCACTTTTTTTAGCTGTGGAGCCATATTTGGTTGAGGCACTTGTGGATCACACACTAAATCTATGTACTGCCTAGTGTCTTGAATGGTCATGTGGGATATGCGAACTACTAAAGAAAAAAAACAAACTTCCAAAGAATTCACAAGAGGGCAAGGCCAATGTTTAGGAAACTTGAGTTATGTTGATTCCTTTCTAATTAACTCTATGTTTCTAAATTAACAAACGGAAACACATGGATTTAAATTAAATCAATTCAATTAATTTCCTTGAATTTAATTAAATATATGTGTTTTCATCTAATTAACAAATATATGTGTTTTCGTACCAAAATTAGGTGAATGTCCCGCCCTCTGTCCCGCCCCCTCGGCCCTCGGCCCTCGGCCCTCTGCCTTTGCCCACTGTTCGTGCCCCCTCGGCCCTCTGTCCCACCCCCCTCGGCCCTCGGCCCTCTGCTCTCTACCCACGCCTTCGGCCCTCAGCCCGCGTCCTCTGCCCGCGCCGTGCGACCTCTTCCCACTCTCTGTACGCCTGTCTGATGGTTTCTACCCGCGCCGCGCATACTAACAGATCCCCCACGACTAAATGGGGAATATAAGATGGTTTTAATGGCAGTGGAAAACTCCAGAAGATTTCCAGCGAAAGTGACCTAGATCCATGCAGGTCCGCGAGCACTGGAACAGAAATACTCAAGGATCGGCCAGTAGAACGGGTTGGAGGAGGAACGGCTGTGGGTTCACCCCGTTCGTGGATTGATCTTGCCTTCACTAATGTCGGGGGTTCCAAGGACAGCTGCACAAATCATTTTCAAACTCTAGTTAGGGGTGCTCTTGTGAATATGCCAGGCAATGGCCCTCTCAATCCCTTGCTGGAAAGCTCTTCTTGTGGTGGGCTGGAACATGGTACACTGTCGTGCCCCCCCTCGGCCCCTTCGGCCCTCGGCCCCTCTGCTCTCTACCCACGCCTTCGGCCCTCAGCCCGCGTCCTCTGCCCGCAGCCGTGCGACCTCTTCCCACTCTCTGTACGCCTGTCTGATGGTTTCTACCCGCGCCGCGCATTACTAACAGATCCCCACGACTAAATGGGGAATATAAGATGGTTTTAACACTCCAGAAGATTTCCAGCGAAAGTGACCTTTAGACAGAGAAAATAAGCATGGATCCTCCTTCAAAGACGTTCTCAAAAAGGGAAAGGAATCCTCCATGAAACTTGCAGACATTACCCCGTGTATTACATTTGGGGAAGACGTTATTTCATCTGAGATTTACCACAAAGAGCACACTTTGATTTACAGATTCGGGGAACTGTGGACCAGCCTTCCTACTCTTCACGCATGGATCTCTCAGCATTGGACTCCAACTTTAACTGGTAAGATAGACTTACATCTGTGTGCTAAGGGAATTTTCATTGTGACTTTCTCTTTAGTAGCTGATAAAGAAAACATTGCTTCTAAACTCTGGTCCTGTCAATCTAAATATTTGGTCATGAAACCTTGGTTCCCAGCCTTTAACCCACACACAGAATCTTTCTCTTGGAAACCTGTTTGGATCAGGCTACCCCACTTACCTATCCAATTCTGGAGTAAGGACTGTCTGACAGCCATTGGCAATACCTTGGGAATTACGCTCTTTATAGATTCTCAAACCACTAATTACACCCATACTACCTATGCCTGGATCCTGGTGGAACTTGACACTGATAAAAATCTTCCTACTACTATAGATCTTAGAGTGCAAAATAGAACTTGGTCACAAACTCTTGATTATGAAGGTCTACCTTTCCGATGTAGAAGATGTTTTGGCTTAGGACACACCTCTACTACTTGTGGGATGGAAAAACGTCAGCATGAAAAGCGGAATTGGTGGAAAGATGCACTCCCAGAGAACCTAATTTTTGATGCTAAAAGGGATCTTGAATCAAAAGTGGAAACAGTGGCTGCATCCAAATCTGACCTTGTAACCTCTCTTTCCGAAAATCAAACTGTTAGCAGCATGAAAATTGCTCAAGTTGTTGAGGGTAACACGGAAAGTAATATGTTTGTGGCTGTCCCATTTGGGACATTTGTGACTAAGGAGAATACCCCTCCTTTGGCTCCTCCTTTAGCAGTGGAGACTCCAGCAGGCTGGGTCACGGTTAACAAAAAGAAAAAAAAAATTACCCTGAAGGAGCGCTATTCGTCTGGATGATTTTTGTTCACTGTTCAGCAGTTGTTTATTTGTTGTTGTGTTGCTGGTTGTTTCTTCTTTACATACTTCATTCTGCAGTTGGTCCTTATTGACATATCAGGATGCTGATCCTTTTCTTTGTGCTTATTTTTTCTATTCTGGCTTCTGAGCCTTGTTGTACAAGGGTATAGTCCCTTTCAAAAAACTATTTGCCAATAATAATAAAAAACAAATGAAAGATAATTAATTAAACCAAGAAACAAAGTTAATCTATTTGTTTTTATGCTTTTCCAATTATTTTTAAACAAAAGGGAATAAAACAAATAAAATCAAAATAATTAATTTAATCTAATGTTTTTGTATTTTTGTGTTTACTAGAAATAAAGAAATGTTCACAAGCAAACTAACTTCTTCTAATTTAAACGAAATTGCTTCTATTCTAATGCAGATTAAAATAAACAGTGAAAGAGCCGGATGTGGCTATTTCCTTATGCAGAGGATTTAATTAAGCTAATAAAAATAAAAAAAATTCCTATTTGTAATCGTGGATGCAACTTCTTCTTACTCTACCTCAAAATTATGGGAAGAAGGAAAACCTTCTCAAAAGAAATTATTCTCCTTAAGCTTCCCCAGTAAAACAGAAGCTTTCTAATCAAGAAATATGAGGCTATATGTAAATAAACTATAAAGAAACTAATAATACTATGTGGCAAGAACCTCCTCCGAATTCTTCCCAAGAAAATCCATTGGAATAAGTTGGAAGGAAATCCTCAATGGAAGCTTTGTTAATGTAATCTACTGTAACTATTATTGCAATTGAATATTTCTAAAAGAATGTAGTTAACCAGACTAAATCTTTGAAGAAAATTATAGGAATTTAAAAAAAATCCCAACCTGGAAATTTTGTACAAAGATAAATCCAATGCTATAAATTTATTCTTGATGCCCCATCATCTTCTTTTCCAATGTGTGTTCAATGCATCCAGATATTTGTGCCAGAAAGTGTGTAGAAAGAATGGGATACTATTGGATTTGGATGGTTTACAAGTAATCTAGTCATAATGCGAGCAGGAGAGAAACAAGGAAAAAGAATGGGTTTTATTTCATACTTCTTGGTGGGATTCTGCTAGCATAACAGTGTGAAATCAAATCAAGAAGCTGCAACCAATGCTTCAAGAATAAGCCTGATTCTTATAGAAATCTGATAGGGAAGTGGTCCATCCCACTTGGTAGCTAAGAAATGCCACATCACTTAAAGAAGGGGAAGTTAACTCACTAATAACAGTAAGTTAGGAAGGAGAGGTTTTTACTCATCTAGTAATCTCAAGAACATCTAATTTGGTCAAGATACATGCACTAGAAATGAGTTTGAAGAAGGTGACACGTGTGTAAAACATGATGGAAAAGGCTTGGTCAAATGCACACAAAACCACCATTTTGTATAGACCGGCGGTTGTGCAGCCTCCGCACAGGGAAGACTGGCGGTTACTTAACTATTGGGGTGGTTTCATAACCTTCAGTGCGGTTTCGTAACTTAAAGCTAGAAAGGTAAGGAAAATATTACAAAATGATAAAATAAATCGGGAAAAATATAGATAAGGAAACGCAAAGTAAGATAACATGCTACAAGAGAAAAAATTTACTTGAACACCATTGGAAAGATAGTTTTTCATCATTGGGGATTTAGCTATTCTAACAATTTTGCACCATGCAAAATCGGCTACGTACAATACGCATCTTCTATCTAATTTATGATATAGATTATTCACTCAACAACATAAATTGGGGGAAAATGTAGACAAAACATCTATACACTTGGGTATATTTCTAGGTCCTAAAATCATGCTAGCATTTACATGATTCCTAAGAAATAAAACTAGTAATTGACAAATCCTTTTAGCCTTTTCCTTGGTCTTATGCACTTTTATTAGCTTCATACATCTTACAGTCTTGCTGAAATTTGACTATTTTATCTTTCTATGGCTTCCAACACTAGTGCCTAGTTGGGACACTAGCTCCAAGAACTCCTATCTTCCTATGTGCTCATGTCCCTCTTTAAATTTTTCTTATCCTTTTGGACTCCTTTTACTTCATAATTACTTTTTACTACTTTGGGCTAGCCTTTCAGTTTTCAATTGCAAAATTCAAACAATTGAATCATATAAGTACACAATTATGTTTTCAAAATAAAAGGACCAAGCACTAACCATTATCTATCATCACCTAATCTTGTATTCAAAGGCACAAGAGAAATAAAAGCATCTATCTAGCACTCATACAAGGGAAAAGGGTTACATCACTTCTTCATACACAGTATAGGAGGGGAAGTTTATTCTATTCCATCCCACACATTCTATACATATGTTATATTAAAGATCTATCCCACTATCATTGTGCAACTTGCACAAGGGCATCCTAAGGAATCATTTCTACACACACACACACACACAATAACTACATGGATTTTGAGACGTAGTGCAACAATCAGTCATGATTTCACTCTTTGGGTGACCGTTGGGGTCAATCCGACTCCCCATTCTGCATTTTACTTTTTAGGTGTGATGAGGTTTGTGGGTATATACAAATGAACTTATTTCTTGCATGTTACAGGTATAGTTACAGATCAGATAGTGAATCCAAAGTGATAAATAAGAAATGATACCAAACATCCTTTGGCCCTGAAATATCAAAATCTACAGCATCTACCTAGACACCAAGGCCCATGATGTATTCACAAGGAAACTTTAATCAACTCACTTCCTTAAAAGTAATTAAGACTTCAATTCTACCTTTTGGTCTTCCAAATGACTTCCTTGTCAAGTGCACAATTATAAAAAAACCTATAATTATGGGTTTCTCAACTCAATTCACTAACCCAACTACTGTAGTCTATATTTAGACCCTACACTATTTCAACTCAACGCTAGAAATGGATAAAAAACAATCAAAAAGTCATATTACTTACCTCTTTGACTAAATTTTTTGACATGGCTTCTCAAGTACATTTTCATAGCTAGATTCATGAGTAGAACCATTTGGGATTCTCCAAAAAAAAAAATGAGTTCACTTTCTAGTGACCTTTAGGTATTTTGAGGTGTGTGCAAACTTATGGTACTCGATTCCTTATTTAACTCCATCTTCCACTAACTCTCTTCTTTTCCTTGTTTAGCCTCTTAGTAGCCCTAGCAATGTTCTTCTTCCTCTATAATTTATGAATTAGGGATTCATTTGATAATTGAATTTCCTTTTGGATACCATTTTATACTCTATTTACTTAATCCAAGGTCTTACTGTTACTTTTCTAAATTTCTCACAAAATACTCCTCTTAGTCACCAAACGAAGACTCTATGTATTGTGTCACTGAAAAGATATAACTGTTCAAAAATTATAGCCAATAGATAATTATTTGAATCCAGATACCTTCAATTTTTGTGAAAGGATGGTTTTAAGATGATAATTATAAGACTTCAATCCTTTAATTCCACTTCTACACCTTTATCTACCAGACTTGGCCACTCTAGGAAATTTTGTGTTACTCTTACTACTTAAATCAGTCATTGTCAGCAAAAAGTTGACTAAATGTCATTCTTAATATTTTTTTATCACTCCCTATAGGTTTTAAAAATAATATCAATTATTTCTTGTGAGTTTAAAAGTTCACTTTCCAAACCCACTCACCCAACTACCAAGTCTTTCTCTTTTCCATGTCAATTTTGTAGACCTGCAGTTTGCTATGTAGCTTGGAATGAAGAAATGATTATGAATGAATGGTTATTAAATTTCAACTTCTTAAATAGGTTACAGAGAGTGTTAAGATCCAAAATATCATACTACATACCCTAATTTTCTCATAAGATCCTTTAAGTAATTGATCGTCTCAAACCATGACATTTATGTTCTTGTTGCTGACCTGTAAGGAACTGTCACCAAAATGCTCAATAATGGAGCCTTTTCAAGGATACAAAACATGAGAATCTCCTTTAGATCACCTTCAATATGGTTACTTGTAATTTTGGGACTCTATCTCCCTAGTGAGGCTAAGATACAATGGTTTCCAACAACCCTAGTGAGGGTTTCTACTAAGTAACATAAAACAGTGATATAGTTATAAATGCACTCAAATTCAACGTCAAGTCTAAGTAATTATTCCTAGAGCCTATGAAAACACTACTTTTATTTCAATATTTGATAGTGAGGTTAGTGACTCACTACAACTATTATACAACCCAAGGATCTTGTGCTTTGCATCCATGTATAGAGTTAACTCAAACTTATATCAATGTCTCATAATCCTTATATCTTGAAGTTATTTGGAAAATATTATTAGTCATAACATGATTCATGTGACTATTATAATTCACTATTGTCTTAGGTTTCTTCTCACTTTGATCACACTTCACCCAAAAACCCATCAATGGACTTGTAACAGTCTTAAACACAATATGGCCAACCCCTTAATTCTCACATACAAACAATGAAAACTCTTCTTTTAAATCAATGTAATCACAAAAATCAACTATTAGCTATTATTTCTCCTTTAGAAAACCTGCACAGAGATATAATTTTCAAGATAATACACCAAAAAAATGGCAAAACTATCTAAATCTGTGTATACACAAGTTACAAAACCACAACTTGCTTGGATTTAATCTTCCTTTCAATGACCATCTGGATGATGTCTTGTAAACATTTATAAAAATATTTAAATATGCTATTAATAACGTTCTTAATTGATTATTGGTCTTTTAGGATCCCTTACACTACATATTATACTTTATTACAACATTATAGACCTAGTGTAGGCTAATACTCTATGGCCTAACACTAGTTCACCATCATGACCCCTCTAGGACCCAAATAAGAATTAGTACAAGCTCACAACATCCTTTACATGACATAATGCTTCAAGAAGTACATCAAAACACCAATTCAAGCCAAAATTTCCTTCAAAGGATTAAAATTGGCATTTTTGGAGGGAAATGACCAAATTTGAATTTGGAAAGGCCTTATTCAAACCTAATACACATAAATAACTCTAGAAGACTCCTGAGACATGAAAACACACATAAGAAGCCAAAATTGATGTTATCAAACTTTATACAACCTAAGAAGATGATGCTCCTACATCAACCTAGATTTATACACAAGTGAGAGGCACTTTTGTCCTCTCCCAGGTGCTTTTGTCTTTTGAAATTTTAGAGTCCAAAACTTCCATTCAACATTAATGACACTCTCTTTAGTCTATTTTAGTATTTCATCTTCCCATATCGCTTCATGTTCCCTCAGAAATCATCCAAGTCCCCATATCTCTCATTTTTTCTCATATTTTCATATTATACATGCTTCGTTGCTTATGTATTACCATCTATTAGCATTTTTACATATTTGATTACAATAATTACTCTATAATCAGATTTAATTCAATTTGTATTAAATCGGGTATGGTATTTCCCTAAATTATTAATGTTTGTATATGACATGTTTTTCATGTCATTCTCAGCTGATGAAAAGTTTCTTAGTGGTTTATTTGGACTCCAGGAGTTAGATTTTGTCTTGAAGCATTCTAATGGTGAATTGAAGTTATGAATTCTTTTCTTGCAATGTGTGTAGTTTCAATCACAAGAGTTTTTACTATCATGATGAGTATGATAATAGTTAAATCTCATAGTGTTATTGGTATTATTTTTTGTTGCTCATCCCATTGGGAGCTTGTAAGTCATCAAGTATTAGTTTTCATGTTTCTTTGAAATGTTTATATTGAGTATTTTGTGTCTATCATCTAGAGGAAATGGTATCTTTTTGTCCTAAATGTCTCTGTGTAATTTGTATGCGTCATGGTCTAGATATGAAGTATTATGGAAAGTATATCAAGATGTTGCAAGGTGTCTTATCATAAGGTCTTGTTCTAAGGACTTTACAGTAGTGTTATATTCATGAAGAGTGATTGCTTCAAATAAAGTATGGGATAAAAGTTGAGTCATTTATGTGAAGGTTTTAAGATGACATAAATTCGAATAGTGGTATCCATAAGTTATTTAATCCTCATTTCTAAGCATTTGAAATTCAACTGACATAGTTGAAAGATAAAATGTTTGCAAAGGAATGGTACAGATGCTTTTGATATAGTATACTTCATTTCAAATTTTTTCACAATGTTCAAGGATCCTTGAAGCATGAAAAGGTTATTAATAATGACCATGGGTCTCTTTAAGAGAAGTATGAATCTATGATTATCAATTTGAATTTATATTAAAGGTTTAAAGGTTCCTCAAGATAATTACACCATCTTACTTATAGAACAAGGAGCTAACCATATGTTAGCTTGAGGAAGAAGTTAAAATTTTGAAAATCTTGTCAAGAATATGTTATGGTGGTGTGTTTAATCTCCATGTACTTGAACCCTAAGTTATATATCATAGTACTAACATAGTTCTATAAGGTGTTCTTAGTGAAGATCAAAGTGTTGGCATATGTGTCTTGGTTTGAATATGAAGTCATGAACTCTTAAGGTTGGGTCCAAGGTCTATGATTCTGTCACTAACTTCATAGCATTAGTTTAAGCTCTTAAGGATAGTTGTAGTTATGAAATGATTGTCTATGTTATGAAGAATAAAGAATCCAAATGAAGTCATAGATGAGACTATGTATGAGCACTTGGATCTATAAATATGTCTTCAACAAGAGTATAAGACAAGAAAATAGTCTACTAGGTTATACTAGTGATGATTTCCATCTTGAATGAGGGTTTATACAGACTATACATGTATATCATAGTCAGAGAACATCTGAGATAGTGTCAAGACCTTGTATTGTTGAAAATAAGACTTCAAGTTAGATGTGTATCAATATGTTTTAAATTCTCTCGTAATATATTCTCATAAGGAAGAACATTACAGATAAGGATTTCATTTCAAGGGAAGCTTAAAATGGCTTGAGGAGATGGTATTGTCATGGAACAAAGAGGTAGAATTCTTACTTTAGTGACTTGTCTTGATCGCTAGAAGTAGAGTATCTGTTGGGGTTAGCACACCAGTTGTACAAATAATATATCATATCTAAGCATACATGCAAATAAAATCAGATATTCTATCAGAAGAAATATATAAATCAACACCAGATTTAATGTGATTCACCCAGTGTGGGATATGTCCACCAAGAAACAAGCCAATCTATTATCCAAATATTTAACAAGATATATAATGAAGATTTACAATCTTCCACACCTCTCATATGTACATTACTTTCTTTCCCTCAAGATTTTGCTTCTTCTCCAAGAATTCTCTCTCTCACAATTATTCTCACAATAATCATCAACTTTTGCAAGTTATTCTTAATTATTTTTTCTAAACCCTAGTTGTCATATTTATATATGCATATACAAACTTAGGGAACCTATCCATGCAATTACAATCAATAGATCTTCTTTAATACTAAAAATAGATCTAATTCCCGAGAGTTAAATAAAACACTCTTGCACATGTAAGTGATGTTGGCTCCTCCTTGCCTAACCAATGCTGGTCATAGGTGACCAATGCCGGTCCCTCCATAACTAATTCCGATTACTGTGTTTTCCAGCAAGTTTCATATTACATGCTGATTCAAAGTAATTAAGCTCCACAACTCAATAATATCCACTTGGAGATTAATTACTGCACCATACCTATATAACATCATTCTTGGATCCTTCCTTAGATTTGTTTCTTCCTCTTCAAGTCTCAAACTCAAATACCAATAGAAGTGGAGTGTAGCTCCAACTTCTCCTTTGCTAATGGCTTCATTAGCATATCCACAAGGTTCTCACTCGTATGAATATTTTCCAGATTCAACTGCCCATCCTCAGATACATGTCGTATGAAGTGATATCTCAACTGAATGTGTTTTGTTCTTTAATGAAACACTGATTTATTTTCCAAATGAATTGCACTCTGATTGTCATTGAATAATTTTCAATCATCTTGTTCCTTTCCCAACTCTTCCATGAACCTACTCATCATCTCCTTGCTAGTATTTATAGTTGCAACATACTCTACCTCTGTAGTAGACAAAGACACAACCTTCTATAATTTTTAAATCTAGCTAACTGTCCCCCCCACCTACTGTGAAAATATATCTAGTAGTGCTCCTTCTACCATCCATATCTCCAGCCATATCCTAATCAACATAGACACATAATGAAATATTCAAACCTCCATAGCATAACCGCATGCTAGATGTCCCTTTCAAATACCTGAGTATCCATTAGACTGCTTTCCAATGCTCTTTACCTAGATTAGCCATATATCTACTCACAACTCCCATAGCCTATGTAATATCTGGTTTGGTACAAACCATAGCATACATAACACTCCCAACTGTTGAATCATATGTCACTCATGTCATGTATTTGACCTCCTCATGTGATGAAGGACACTGATATTTTCTCAATTTGAAGTGTCCATCCATAGGTGTACTAACAAGTTTTACATTCTGCATCTTGAACCTTTCTAACACCTTGTAGATATAATCCTCCTAAGACAAATACAATTTCTTTTTCTTCATATCTTTGTGTATTTTCATGTCAAGGATTCTTTTTACAGCTCCTAAATCCTTCATAACAAATGTGTGAGCTAGCTTTCCCTTAAGCTCACCAATGTCCCACATATTAGATCATGCAATAAGTATATCATCCACATACAGTAACATAATAATATAGCTCTCATTTTCAAGCTTCTTGAAATACACACAATGGTGAGATTCACATCTCAAGTAACCATGCTCATGCATAAAACTATCAAACCTCATGTACTATTTCCTTAGATCTTTCTTGATCCCATATAGGCTCGTTTTTAACCTACACACTAATTTCATCCTTACCCTTGACTTCATACCCAAGTGGTTGTTGCATTATCTTCATCCAAATCACCATGAAGGAAAGTCATCTTCACATCTAGTTTCTCTAAATTTAAATCCTCTACTACAACTAAAATCAATACAGTATGAATAGAATTCATCTTTACAACAGGAGAAAATATTTCACCAAAGCAATACCTGCTTTTCTATGTAAAATCCCTTTACTATAAGCCTTGCCTTGTACCTTTTCTATCCACCCTCTTCTTCATTGATCATGTAAACCCACTTGTTTTGCAATTTCCTCTTACCTAATAACAACTTAACCAAATCCCAAGTCTAGTTCTGTTCCAAGGAGTCCATCTCCTCATCCATGCCATGCTCCCACTGCATGTGGGTCTCATCCTGCATTACTTCTTCAAAAAAATCTGGTTCACCATCATCAGTCAATAATAAATAAAATAGAGAAGGTGTAAATATTTCTGGAGGTTTACTTACCCTTTGTGACCTTCTCATAGGAGTTTTGGGTATCAGAGGCTCATTTTGAACCTTCTGGACATTTGTATCCAAATATGTCAGTGACCAATGCCGGTCACCTATAACCGACATCAGTTCTGCTAACTGATTTCGGTTCTTCTCTTTTGTAACTGATACCAATTCTGCTGACCAATGTCGATCAGGGTTCAATCGACAACAGTTACTGTGTAACCCTTTCGGTATTATTTTTAAATACAAGAGTTCATTTTCATTCACAAAATTCTCAACCGGTTCATCCTTGGCTATCTAATTTTGATCCTTGTACATTCTCTTTTCATTCCATTCAATATCAGGACTCCTAATAATTTTAGAATTCTCTAAATCCCAAAAATGGAATCTGAAATCACCAGACCCATAACCAATGAAAGTGCATCTCTTAGATTTTGCATCCAAACTTTTTCCTATTTTCCTTATCAATATGCACAAAATCTTCTGAACCAAAAACTTTAAGAAAATGAAAGATCTACCTCTTTTCTAGTCCAAGCTTCCTCTGGTATTCCTCCATCTAGTGAACTTGAAGGCCCATGGTTAATCAAATAAACCGTTGTATCAACTGCTTCTGGCCCAAAACTGCAAGGTCAATCTAGATTGTATCCTCATACTTCTAGCATGTTCGATGATTTATCCTTTTCATTCTTTCTACAACACCATTCTCCTTTGGTGTTCTTGGAACCATTCTTTCTCTGCGTATCCCATTCACTGAACAATAATCATTGAAATCCTTGGTACAATATTCACTACCATTTTCAGATCTAAGGCGCTTTAACTTTGAATTTGATTCAATCTCAACAAGGGATTTCCATCTTTTAAAAGTTTCAAAAACATTAGATTTACGTTTAATGCAATAAACCCATACCTTTCTTGTAACATCATCAATGAAATTAAAATAATACTGGGTATCCTCCATGAGAAGCTACCTGAGATGGTCCCCACACATATAAGTGTACAAGCTCCAATTTCTTGCTCCTTCTTAGTTTCCCCAACTTTGAGAAATTTCACTCTCTTTTTCTTTTCCAAAAACCCAATGCTCACAAAAATCAAGATCTAAATCTTTCAAATCTAATAACGTACCCTTAGCCTTTAAGATCTACATTCCTTTTTGACTCATATGGCCCAACTAATTATACCACATGCATGCATCTAAATCTGAATTAGATAATGCAGAAAAGGAATCAGTAATACAGGTAGATAAATATAATATTCCTACTTTCTTACCTCTTGTCACAAAAAAACACCCTTGGTGACTTTCCGAGAGTATCCTGTAAATGTAACCATACAACCAGATTCACCTAGTTGCCTTGCATAAATAAGATTCCTTCTAAGGCTTGGCACATGCCTCACATCTTTCAATACCCATGTATTTCCATTCTAAAATTTTAGATGAACTTCATCCTTTACCAGTAATATTGCAAGGTTCATCATCACCCAAATAAACATGTCCAAATTTTCCCTGGACATAATTTCTGAAATAACCCTTATTAGCGGTTGCATGGAAAGAATCTCCTGAATCTAAAACCCATGATTCGATTCTATTATCTAAAGAAAGAATAAGATCATCTTACATTACCTCTGCCACAACAAGATTTTCTTCTTTACCTTTGTCTAGTTGTTGGTTCTCTTTATCCTTTGACCAACAATATTTATTTGCATGTCCTTTCTTTCCACATTTCCAATAGGTAATTCCCTTACCTCTAGATTTAGATTTTTTATCCCTTGACTTTGATTTCCCATCAGTCTTACTCTTGGATCTCTCCTTCTTCTTACCCCTTCTTGATCTACATTCAAAACATTCCCAAATGATGATTCCTCTATACTCTTCCTGTGAATTTTTTCATTCAAGATTAAACTAACCACATCATCAAACTTCAAAATATTATTAGCAAATGTTGTATTACTAACGACCATTACAAAGTTATCCCAACTATCAGGAAAAGAACATAAGAATAAAAGTGCTTTCACTTCATCATAAAATTATATATCAAATGATTTTAACTGATTTACAATAGATTTGAAATCATTCAAATGACTAGATGAAGATCCACCTTCATGCATCTTAGAACTAAATAGTTTCTCCATAAAATAAAATATATTTGAAGCACTAGGTTTTTCATATAAATTAACAATAGATTTCATTAACTCTACCATATAAGTCACTTCTGTAATATTGGAAGCCATAGATGCTACCAGGCTCAATAATTTAGATCCTAAATCCTTTCTGTTAAGAATCTTCCATTCTTCATCAGTCATCTTTGTAGTTCTAGACTTCTCATCCAATGGTAAATACAAATCTCTTTGATACAAATAATCTTGAATCTGTATCTTCCGTAATTGATAATTATGGTCATCAAATTTCTCTACTCGGTATTTACTATCTTCTGCCATTGCTCTTCTCCCACTCAATCAGAATACCCTCTATAAGTAAATCCTACCAACACACAAAACCTAAAAACAAATCTCTGATACCAGTTGTTGGGGATAACACATCGGTAATACAAATAATATATCAGATCTAAGCATATATGCAAATAAAAGTGGATATTCTACTAGAAAAAATATAAAAAACAAGAGTTATAAATCAACACCATATTTAATGTGGTTCACCTAGTGGGGGCTACGTCCACCAAGAAACAAGCTAATCTATTATCCAAATCTTTCACAAGATATACCATTGAATATTTACAATCTTCCATACCTCTCCAATGTACACTACTTTCTTTCTCTTAAGATTTTGTTTCTTTTCCAAGAATTATCTCTCTCACAATTATTCTCACAATAATCATCAATTTTTTCAACTTCTTCTTAATTCTTACTTCTAAACCCTATCTTTCATGTTTATATAGGTGTATACAAACTTAGGGCACTTAGCCATGCAATTACAATCAATAGATATGCTTTAATGCTAAAATTAGATCTAACTCTCGAGAATTAAATAAAACACTCCCACATAGGTAACCGACGCTGGTTAGCCCTAGCTGATGTCAGTTCCTCACTTGACCGATACTAGTCATAGGTGACCAATATCGGTCCCTCCATAACCGATGTCAGTTACTGTGTTTTCCAGCAAGTTTCATGTTGTGTGCTAATCCAAAGTAATTGAGCTTCACAACTCAATAGTAGCTTTCTCTTTTAGGGTCTCCACATAATACAACATTATCAAAATAATGAAATCCTTGTCATGTATTCTCAAATACATGTGAGCATTAGGGCTCGTTATTTTCCGCATATCATCATGAGTCACTATGTTGGAAGCACAAGGGACTAGGGGGGGTTGAATCAGTCCTATGATTATTTTTCATTCATTTACCAAACCATACATTCATAAATTTATATTTTTCATATAACATTCATAACCTTGTGTGCTTATTGAGATATGCAACATCAACCACAAGAGCAAGAAACAAAGTACACGACACAATAGCACCATATGTAAGTGGGAAACCCTCATAGAGAATAAAACCCACAAAAACACAAACATTATATTTTCATGTTTCAAATTTATTGAAGAACCAACCCTACAAGGATATCTAACCCCTAATTTAGTAGAGAAAAAACCCTACAAGTAGAACCAACCCTATAAGGAGCACCAACCCCTAATTTAGTGAAGCATTAACTCCACAAGGATGCTACAAGCCCCTAAGAATGGAAGAAATTTGCACAGGTGAATCAGCCACGTAGAAGAAAATTTCATATCTGATATTGCTTGTACCACAACTGATGGAGATCACATATTCAGCTCACAAACCCTAGCTCATACCCTAGGTATTTAATCTTGCTCTTTCTTCTTCTTCTTCTTCAAATTGTAATGGATCTAAAATATTACTCTCATGTATTCAATCATTATTAAAATTTTCATAATATTAATCAACCTTAAAATCATCCACATATACCTGTAAATCACTCTCCTCTAGGTCACACTTCTTCCCTCCAAGAGCACTAGTTCAAAAATGAAGTGCAAAACAACACTTTTATATGATTTTGTTTATTCTAACTCAAAGGAGGTTGTTCTTGCACCTTTGGTTCAACCATTTTCACTAAAAACATCTCATAAATTTATAAAAACATTCACAAGTGACCCATATGGGTCAAAATAGTGAAAAAACCCTTGGAATTCCTTGCAACTATTTTTGTCATATTTTAAAATCCACCAAATTACCCATCATGGAATGCTTGCAAAATTCCCCAGTGAACATAAAAATTATTTTTAGTCATATTTTAAAATTAATCACACATGATTAAAATAATGTTCTCAATATTCATCAACCAATCATATTATTTCATTGTGTGACCTCTGCTTCTTATACTTCTCAAAACACCTATTTCCAGCACCCTTTAGGACCCTGTAAACATTATTTTGCTACTAAATCACTCCAAAAAATCCAAATTATTTCATGTAACCAAGAAATATAAATGGAAGAACCTTTAGAACACTTATAATAATGATATAAGTCATGAAAAAATCACTTTCTCAAACCTCAGCCATTTTTGTCTTCACCTAATCAAACTACCCAAATATATGATTTTCAAATATTAGTTGGTTAACACCATTCCAGACACTTTCAAGACCTTTAATTGATTACTTGGATTAAAAATTTATCCCTCTTCACATTATAGATGATAACATGCATCACCCAATCCATTGGTTTCCAACCATTATCTTCAATGCAGATCATGCTCCAACAGAAGACATACTCAAAACATCACAGCAGATCATGTCTTGTCCAGCACTAGAAAAATATTTTAGCCCTTAAAATGACCTAGAAACCATAGAAAAACTCATCATCAGGAGACAAAAATTATATCAAATTTAAATATCATTTAATACTTTTTCTGAAACAACTTGAATGACCTCCTAAATCTTCTGGTAGCTTCAATGCAATCTGCCATAGTTTTACTACAATGGCTTCAAACTGCCCCATAACTGCACTTTGACTCCGTTAACACAAATAGGGACTCTTCATTATGAAATTTTTAGGAATCACACATGACCTGAAACTTTCATGGAATGTCAATCATTTCTTATATTTTATAAATGGTAATTAGTCATAACCTAAATTTGGAAAATAATTGCAAAAACTGGAACTTTCATAAACTTGCATTCTTTAGGTGGGGCCCAGTTAGGGTTATCACATGGTTCTTTATCATTCTTATTGATGGAAAAATGTAAGAGTAATCTACAACATCAAAATCATAAATTATTTCAAAATTACCTTTTAAATCTAGGCTTAGATATAACCACTTCTTTGCAAGATGGTCCTTGCAGAGGTTTAGAAATTAGAAAGGTTCACTTTTGCAAACCACATTATCTTCTTACAATCCAGTTTAGAAACTGTGACAATAAAACAACCTCATTAGTTTTATAAAAGATTTTAAAAAGTATTACCTTAGAACCTATGAAAAATCTATCTTGATCCAAATAATAAATTTCACAACAAGCATTAGAAGGGACACTTATTTCCACAAAAAGCACATTGTTTCGGCGACCCAGTTTTGCAAAACTAGATCCAACATGCAATTCCCATGAGAGGATGGAAAACTTGTTGAAGTACTGGGAGCTGAAAACATCATCTGTCCATAAATTACACATGGACATAGCTTTTATTCCCTTAACATTTCCACCCATAGGGACTTACCTATGCCAAAGTGCATGTTTCTCACGATGGTCTTCCCAAGGTGACATGTCTTCTCGATCAACCAGGGAATGGACCTCAAAACTGCACCTAGGGGATGAAAGGTGGTCATGTGGGTTTCCATGATTTATAATACTTATTAGACATTTCTGACATCTCTTATCCTCAATCCTAAAACCTCACCTCAACGATGATGACCTCATGAAGGACATCAACCTTCATTCCACCTGTATGACCATGGTGCTGACATCATGAAAACCGATCCGAAAACACTCAATGATGACTCCAAATAAGCACTTGAGGGCTTTCCCAAGTCAACCATGTCATATGAGGACACCTTTACAGGGTCAACAAACCATTTATATTTTCATGATTGGTGATCTGAACAACATTATATCAGGGACGTGGGGGACATGACATCCATGACAGGCATTTTCCATAAATGGGGATTGACATCAATGCCAACAAAACCACTAAGTGGCTAAGAACTCCTCCTTTGAGAGGGTAACTTGGAATTCAAATAACTTGAGCTTCCGGTGGAATTTCATTTTGGTGAAATTTTATATGATCCTAGACATGAGAAATGAATTTTTAATCCAATGATGTGGGGTCTCATGACTTAATTGACATCAAAATGATCCCTAAAAAATTCTCTTTCAATTTTTTTCTGGGACTCCACTTGTACCTGAGAAAAACTTCTCCAATCATAAGAGACAAGGTATTGTGAAACAATTGATTACACCATCATGTAGGTCTTGGAAACATATTTCAAAACATGTTTCATTTTACTTCCAAATCCATGCAGGAGCTAATTCAAAATCCTTTCTTTGCAATCCCACAGCTTTTTTAGGCTTCTGTACCCTAGGCTTGTGAACACGAATTTTACTCAGACTGCTCCAAGTCTTTCCATGAACTTCTCCAAACACCATTCCAAAATTTCTTCTCATGACTTCCCTAAGGTAATACATTCACCAATCATGATGAATTAAGTCCTTCTAGCTCTTCTCCTTAGGGGGTTGATCCAGCCTTGTAAGGCCAACAATACCCTTCCCTATACTGCCTAAAGACACTTTTCAATGTATTACTCCTAAAAATCACCTAGGGGGGATAATAGAATTTCCTAAATCACCTAGGATTATAGTTTATGCCTCACAACTGGTTGACAATTCATTTGGATTCCCCCTAGTCCCTAAAACACTTTATCAATGTATTATACCTTATCACTTGCTATTTGAACTAGTATGCCTCTGGGTTCTTAGATAATGATACAAACATATTAAGAATTCAAAGCACCATAATGTATTCATGTAGACAACATTCAATTTTCCACTTGATTATGGATAAAAACTTGACAGAAATTTTAACTCTAGACTTAGTAACATTACATGGACTTAGAGCAAAGTGAAACATGACATTTGAGTAATCCAAATCACAATTCTCTAGGCCATATCATTCGTTGAGTTCATTGCCTAAGACCATTGAAAGTCTCCATATATTTCGTAAATGCTGAGTATTTCAATAATCCTCTCACCCTTTAGACTGAAAGGATAACACTACACATTGCAATATTTTATTCATATTGAATCATTCTTCACTTTTAAAGTTTTAAACTGACCTGTAGCCTTCCATTTATCACTATGGTTGCTTCTTAGAGAGACAACCCACTTTCCTATGAAATAACTTTTCATTTCTACAAAAGTTACCCCTAAAGAGGCAACACCAAATGATGATGTTCTACGAAGTCAATTGGGGCTCAGAAAGTATCCTCCCCTCCTGTAGCTACTTATGAAAGCCAGGTTCTTTCACAATTGGGGTATGTGTACTTGGTAGGAGTGAACCACGTGCATATTCATTAGGAAACCTTATTAGTCTTGACCACTGAGATAATAAAACACCTAAAGATGTTATGCAAATTCACTTCAAATAGTTTCATCGTAGACAACATTCTTGCTTGACATGACCTTTTTAAAATATTAAGAGACACCTTTGAGCACAAGAAACAACTCATCGCATGAATAATTTTGAATAATTCTACAATACTCTACGCATGTTATTCAAAGTGCATACTCTATGCTCTAAACATTGCTGATGGATTTGAGAAAAAACTTACACGGTCAACAATCCTGTTGCTTGAGTACTGATAATGAATAAACCTCTCACACTTGAGATGATCTATTCATATGGCAATGAGTGAAGATTTTGATCAAAATCTGAGTTTCACTGCTCCAATTTCTATCCCCTTATCCTTATCAAATTTTACAAGCTTTAGCATGCTTCATCATTTCCTGCAACTCGTCTCTGTATACACCTTTGAAGAATCTTTATTTTTCGGCTCAAGGAAACTATTTAGAGGGATTACTTCATCATCTTAGAGAATTGCTGAATTTTATCACTCCTTGTGTCCAGAGAAGTTTCAGCTTCAGAGGTCCTCAAAACATCCTTGCTTTAATTTGTTCATCATGGAAAGATTTTTCTTCTTCAAATGGGGAATAGAATACCTCAATTTCATCATTGTATCCACCAACCATTAGCTCAAAATGGACATCATATTTTTCAGCTTTCCTTATCTCAATATGGTCTGAACTTTACATTGGTTGAGGTTTCCAAGTCAGCTTCACGCTCATCTTCCAATATTCATGGATTGTATTAAAAGTTCAAGACTGATCTCTGGTTCTTTTGTTTCTTCCACGGCTCTTAGCAGTCCTTGTACAGACATTTCTTTCAAACCTTTCATGGGCTCATCCGAATCTCATTTTGTCTTTCCATAAATGGCTTGGCTGAGGTCATCTTCATCTCTAAATGGGAATGAGAATAAATCCTCATCATGGATAAGCGTATAAGCTGATTTTTCTGCTTGAAGATGATCGAGAACCATTTCCTCTTCTTCATGGTCTGTCATCATCTAGAAATTCATAGCTGCCCTCTTGTAACTCAAATCTTCTCAGTGCTTCTTCAAAGTCCAAATATCTTCTAGGAAGGCATGTCTGGCCATATCAAGATGGGAATATCCTCTTCCTCCTTAGTTGTCACAAAGTAATTCATCTACCTGCTACCCTGGTAAAAAATGTTAGCTTCTGGGCTTCCAAAATTTCATACATAGTGTACCTCATTTTCTTCTCAAGAAGAAATTTATCCATGTCCCCCTTCACTGGTATGGTTGCGGATGACCAATTCATTTGAATTTTCCCTCCCAAGTCTTGGTAGAAATTTCTACTCAGCAACATTTCTGGATGAGGCTAGGACGTCTACTACAAACATCATCGTTGAAACTTTCTTGTCTAGAAATTTAGCAAGAGACACATGTGTATCTTTGACCTTCCCTAAAAGTGGGACATTTTTTGACTCCAAATAGTAACAAGAGCCACTAGGTGGAGCCATGGTGAGCTTAAGAGCCTTGGTGACCTTCAAAGGCATCATGTTGTCTGAGGCATCAGAATCTATTATGCAATTATTTCATTACATATTCTCTAACAAGAAGGGAGATGTAGAAAGGATCAACCGTTATTAGTCTTGGATGTGCTCAAGGAAATCATGTTCTATGAGGGATGTAGTATGTGGAGTTTGGAAACATGCCTTTGGAACTAGAAGCTATAATATTTGGTGTTAGAATACCGCTCTTGATGTATTGGACATATCTCTCAAATTATTTAAGGTGAGTCCGCAAATATTCAGTCTCGGTAATTTGCACCTTGTCCCTGTTTGCATATTCTACAAAGTCAAAGGAAGCAGATGTGGGTGAGGCGTGATGAATAGATTGATTTTGGAGTTGAGGACAAGTTTTGAAGTAGAAGTAGATGTTCTAAGGAATTGAGGGGATCTTAAAAGGTACATTGGGAGCTTTCAAAGTAATATATTTTACAGGAGTGAGATTTAGTATTTAGGACTTGGAAGTGACATTAGAAGAGCTTACTTAGGATTGTCGGGCATTCTTCCTACTTGTTACAGGGTCAGGCTCTAACAATGTAGACTTCATGGAAGATGGAAATGGGGATCCTCAACTGGTTATTTTATTTTTTGGAGTCACCATGGGAGGATCATCAACCTTCTTTTCTTTTATAGCAGTGGAGGGAGATGCTCTTTTCTCGGACTGAGAACGAGTGAATATCACACCTGAGAAACTGGGTACATATTCTTCATCTTCTTCATAACCTCCAGAATACTCACAGAATCTAGCTTTTTGTATCATTCTCAAACTCAACACTTTCTATGAAATATTCACCTTCACTTTCTTATTTAAGCTCTAATTCACTTTCTTGGATTCTATAACTTACATTGACGGGTGGGGCCTCCAAGGCAAGTATTTGAGGTGCTCCTGCAATCTAATTTTTGTTTCTTCTTTGGGAAGAAACTTGTTCGAATAATTCCCTCTTTAAAGATGCTATCTCATTTGCCAGCTTTTACAGCAATGGATTGGTTAGATCTCATCTTCGAGGATGTTGGGCCTTGCCCTTTAATGGATTCTTGATCTCTATAGAAGAGGATGATATCATCATCACAATTTAGTGGCCAAACTTTGTGCTTCTACAATGTATCCCTCGGTTGAACTCTTCGTAAGAGAAATCCTACCTCTAGTGATTGAGCATTGACAAAGGATCTCTTGACATTTTTTTCAGATGGAAAATCCTCTTTAGGTATCCTACGAAGCAACTGTTCAAAATGAGCCACAAAGTCTCTCATGATTTCATTTTATCCTTTCTTTATTTGATCCAACTACACCAAAAGGTCCTGACAATATTCAGGTGATTTAAATCTCTCTTCGAAGGTGCATCCTTGATGTCATTCCAACCCATGATGGATCGGATAGGCAGGAGGTAAAACCATTCTGCTATTTTTTCCTAGAGGGACTCCACAAACAGTCTCACATCAATGTCTTCGTGTTGGACACCAAGAATTACACATGATGTCATGAAAGTAGCGATGTGTTCTTCCGAGGATGTTGTCGTGTTGTCACCTTTGAACTTTTGAAATTTCTTACGGGAAACCCATAGGTAGATTGTGAAGAGGGTGTTTAAGAGTGAGCGACCATGTATTCCTTCCCCATGGAACAATGGGTTGAGGAATTTATTCTTCATCCGCCATTGTTTCTTCTTCTACTACTTCAGCTCTTACTTCTACGAATTCTTCTTCAAATTATTCTTCTTCTAGGAAGTCGATGTTCAATGGTTGTTAAAAAAATTACAGAATTTGAAGGATTTTGGATAGGATTACTAGGTGAAACTTCTTGAAGAGCCAGATGAAGAGGAGGCTTGAGAGAAGAAATATTGATTATCTCTAATTCATTCTTGTAGATTTTGCGAATCTTCGAAATTGAAACCAGAAACACCTTTCAACCTTTTCAACCTGGTGTATCTTCCTACAGCCAGCTTTTGGAAGCTTTTGCAGTCGGAATACGAAAGGACATTGTGCAATGTGAAAAGTCACACGTATAGAAATCAGCAGTGTATCTCTCAGAAATGGAATTTCTTGAACTCTCTTTTATGATTTTTTCAATATTTGATTTTTTTTTAATTTTTTGGACCTTGCGGTCGTATTTTGGGTGCAAATGCTACTAAATCTGCACCACGATGGGCACCAAAAACTGTTGGCGAGAAAATTTTTCAGGTGGAAAATCTTGTGGATTTCTTGCCAATGCTCTGGGAACCTAAGTCCCTATACTTAACCAGTGCAGCTTTCGTATGTGCATGCGCATAAAAAGGTGAATTTCTGTGGTGGCCTTTTGATCGGGGATCCAATAGGGGCACTCCACTGACCCCGCGGAAAATGATTGCATATACCTATAAGAGATGACTTTTGTCTGGAAGTGGGAAAGTGAGTGAGAATGGAGGTATGAGAACTAATGCTGTAGGTAGAAAATTAGATTCCTGCACACACACTAGTTAGAAACTTCATCACATGCAATTATGAGAAGAAACAAACCCTGTAAATGACAACAAGACCAAATAGAATTTGATGAGTACAAAGTGTCATGAAATCCCTTAATCAAAGAAAGCTAGAAAATCCTTCTTCTTGTATTGATGCTTGAACAAAAGTTTGTACACAGTGTAGGAATTGAAGAAATTTGAGAGGGGAATAGAGTAGAAGAAAATGGCTATCTCCTTTTCTTTCTCTCAAGGTAGAATGCACTCTTGAGTCTATAAGATGAATCACCAACCCCTTCAAATGGGAATGGCTTTATAATTTATAGAATAGAATATGACTCTTCATCTACCTCATGACCTTTCAAATACCTTAATATGACTTAAGACTCTTCATATTCCACTTCAAATATTTAAGTCCCTTTTATAATAGTAAGGTGGACTTAATTTACATTATGTTTCTAAAGTCTCTTAAGTCATATTAAAAGTGCAAACCCCAACATGAAATTAGAATATTGGAAAGTGAGAGAAAGTTGGGGGGAAGAGGAGAGAGAAAGAGGGGCAGAAGAAGAAGAGGTGATGTCATTCCTGATGAAGTATGTTGATCCTCATTGATGGAAAGCTACAAATTCAATGAAACTCTAAATCTTTGAACTCCTTGCACACTGTGAAATTCCTCCAAATTATCTCATGAACGCTCGCTAAGTTGAATGAACTAAGGTGGATCTTGAATGTCCTGTGAAAAAATGACTAGGATGCTCCTGAACAATGATGTCCCCCTGAATGATTATCCTTGTACATCCCATTGTGCCAAAACTTCTCTTTGAGTGTAACTTACTCTTTTTAGTAAGTGTGAAAAAGGCAACTCTCTTGATCCTTTGCTGAGTGTTGTGACCTTGATTCCCCTTTCTCCCTGCATTCCTCACTCCTTTGGATCAAATTTCTATTTTTAGCAGGTGCTCGAGGGCCCACTTACTATTTTTAGTAAGTGCCAAAAATTTCCATTCTGGTGGATTCTCAGCTGTAGTGCACCTCTGATATCTTCAGCTCCTTCGCAGGTTCTTCTATTAATGACTCTTCCGAAATAGTAGTTCCTATGTAGTAGACCTACTATTTTTATAAAGTTGGCCTTTGGGAGTCAAATTGACATGGAACGAAGTTTTTTGATATGGGTTTTTACCCAATATCATCCCTTTGAAATTTTGGGCCCCGCCCGCTTAATAATCCAGGAGATTTTAAAGTTTTAATTTTTGGACCTGGCAATGCTTCTTTGTATGGCAGCCATTAATGGATCTCAAAATTACAGGTCTGGTTTTCTCCTCCGTTTGCAAATAAAATTGTATTTTTTATGTGGGTTTTTTCTTCTGGTGCTTCACGTGCAATCTTACTTCGATCCGGCAACCGGTTTGACAGGAAATCCCAGTTCTTTCTCTGTTGAGCCGGAAAGGAGATTTCTTCATTTTGGATGTTTTGTCACACATGGGGGGAGTTTGAAGGTTTCTTGTTGATGGTATTTGATAAAGGAATGAATAGAAATAAATGGTTCATTGATTCATGCACTGGTTTGCAAGATTTGTTTAGATTTCCATTTTTTAGCTATGGGGATTTTGTTGTTCTCTTCTTTGTTGTTCTTCGTTTCTTTTTAGCTTGATGAGGATTCCTTTTGAGACCTATGCATCACCATGGAAAAGGTATTCCAGTTCCTTTTTTGATCTGGTATGAGCATTTGCAATGGTGGAGTGATGGTAGAATGTTGCAGAGGAAGAATGGAGGAAAGGAGTGTAAATAAAACTGTTAGAAGTTAGAAGTGGGAAAAGCAACACTTGGAAATTTTTCAAAAAGATGTGCATAGGTAGTGCTTAGGGTGAATTTTTCCATGATTTATGTACCTGAGCTCAGGGATGTGAGGGACATCAATTTCCACAATGAGCAAGACGGTGACACGTGGCCTAGATCCAACGGCAGGGAATGAAGGAGGAAAAAGCTTATTTGAATCACTGGGAGATGAAAGGAGGTCACGTTGGTGTCCAAAAGACTCCTCCTAGGGGCTGGGAGAATTTTTCCATATTTTATGTTCCCCACCTCAGGTACATCAGTTTTCATGGTGGTCCTAGAGGTGACAACGTCGCGCCCGATCCAACGGTAGGGAATGGATGCTCCAAAACTGCACTTGGGGGCTGAACGGTAGTCATGTGGGTGTCAAAATGACTCCCCATAGGGGATGAGAACATGTTTCAAGGTATTATTTCCCCCACCTTAGGTGCATAAGGTACATCAAATTCCACGTGGTCCTGGAGCTGACACGTGGCGACCGATTCGACGGCAGGGAATGCATGCTCCAAATAAGCACTTGAGGGCTGAGCTGCCAGGTCTGGAGGTCATATGAGGCTCCTAAGGGTCACATGAGGGCTGGGTGTAGTTTCAAAGGGGTGATGTACCTGACCTAAGGGACGTGGGGGACATGAAATCCCGCCAGGCTCCTAGTGCTGACACGTGTCCTCTCGAAAAAATGACCAAGTCCTGAACTACCTTTGAGAGTGTAACTTGGAATGCAGATAACTTGAGCTTCCGGTGGAATTTCTTGGTGAAAATTTATATGATCCTGATTTGAAATGGAATTTTTAATCCAATTATTTGGGTCTCTTGTCTTTATTCGATCATATGATCCCTAAAAAATCAAAGTTTTGATCTGGGACTCCACTTGTACCTGAGAAAAATTGTCTTCCAATCATATGCGCCAAGGTGTTGTGAAACATATTATTTCACCATAATGTAGGTCTTGGAATCCTCTTTTTGAAGATGTTTCATTTTACTTCCAACTCCATCCAGAGCTCCCGGAATCTTTGTTTGAAGCTCAACAGTTGTTTTAGGCCTGTGTACTGCCTAGGCTTGTGAACCTTGTTTTCACTCAGACTGCTCCAAGTCTTTTAGAACTTCCCAAAGCCTTACAAAATAATTTCCATGACATTATAAGGTCTTCCATTCACCTTCGTGTTGAATTTGGTGCTTCTTATTTTCTCCAGGAGGTTGATCCAATCCTGGGAAGGCCAATGATAACCCTTCCCTATACTGCTGAAAGATAACATTTTCAATGAACTCCTAAAATCACCTAGTTGGAATGAACGAAATTTCCTAAATCACCTAGCATAATATCATGACATTTGTTGGGAATTCATTTGGACTGACTGAACAGGTCCGGGGTTTCTTAGGAATGATAAAACATGAAAAATTTGGCATAGGGGTATAGTTGTCGTGCTCAGAAATTGTCAATTTTCCTGTTGCACATTCTCACAACAACAAGTGATATAAAGCGTAAATTAGAGAATTCTAGTTTTTTCATGATCTCCAATAGTGAGTGGGCATAAAAATTTGTCACAAAGATAATGGAATGTGTCTTAAGGAGATGGGTTGTGTAAATCAGTGATTAAGAGCATCAAATGAACAAGACTATGACAGAGTCTATGTAAGCTCCTAGAGTTTACATATCATGGAATATCAAGATGAATGATTATAGAGAGTGTGCATATGCATGATATATTGAGGTATGTTGTCTAATTTTATGCATTGTGTTGGTTATAGAATTGTTGAAAAAATTAATACCCTAAGTTTATGCTCTTAAGGGAGGGTATGAGATATGTGACAAGTATGGAAAAGGTTTCTTTAGTAAGAGTTCATTATGTTTTTATTTATACATAAGTTTGAGGGGGATATAGGAGAATTACATTATTTGTATAGTTGAGGAATGCATAAAAACATTTTTTTAGTAGTTTGTGGTGTACCATCATGTTGTGCTACAGGAGTAAGAGAACTCGTGAGCTTTAAAAATGTTAAAATAATCATCAAGTAGGAATTCAATATGTTAAACAGAATACCTTGGCAAAGTTATTGATTGTAATAAAGTATATTTTGCATGGATACATGAGGTGAGTGGGATCTCAAGTGTTCGTTATCCCCTAAGAGATGAAGCTACAAAGGTTACAAGGCTAGTATGGTTGAATAAATGCATCATGGTAGGTTTCAGTATATTATGATAGAGTTCAAAGCTCTAGAAATAGAGGAAATGATGAGCTACATATCTATGATGGATCCTTAAAGCAAGAAGATGTTTTTGATCATCTAGAAGGTGTTAAAGGAAACAAGAAGAGGACTGTGAGGAAGAGTTGTTGACTAAGAACAAGATGACACATTGTATGAGTTAGGAAGACTGATCATAAGGCAGTAAACACTGAAGAAATGGTTTAGGAATCTGAAATTCATGATGACTTATCTTTAGGGCATGTGGTTAAGGTATGATTCATAATTTTTACATTTTCATTTTGACTGAGGTAGTATGAAGATAGAGGGAGTCACAAATTGGTGTCTTATGAGCTGTGTATTCTTCTATGACATGTGCAAAGTTGGCAAAAATAGGACTAAAAGTGTGGTTTAGTGACTTTGGTCCTAAAGGTAACTATGATAGTCTTTATGGATTTGACATGATAGAAACCTAGAAGAATGTGAATAACATGTATGAAGATAAATTTTGGAGATTATACACTTAGGGGTACAGTCCAAGGGGGAGCTTGTGTGCAAATAAGTAAGTTTTCTTATGCATTGTTGTCATTATGTTGTCATTATTCCATGTTTATTTTTAATTGTTCCTTTTTCATATATTTCAAAGGAGGGAAGCATCAGAAACATGGAAACTATTCCTGTAGGTGTTTGGTCTTATTAGTTTCCATCAATGTTTCTGAAGGTGGTTGTCATCAATGACAAAGGGGGATATTGTTGGCCATTGTTTCTATTTTTTGTCATTGATGGAAAATGGTTTCATGGTGTCATGATAGTCTCCATGAGGTGTTATTTAATGTTAAACATGAAGGTTGATTATTAGTGACTTATTTTGGTGAAGTTGTCATGGTGTCTAGAGCATGGTGCAAGTATGGCATGGTTATTTTATGAGTCAAAAAGGTTAAGGTTGGCATGATTTCCATCATGGTTAGACTGATGTTTCAAGAGGTGTAAAAGTGTCTTTATGAGGTCATCATAGTCACTTCATGAAGATTCATGGTGTGAAGTGGTCTTTCTAGGCCTAGTCCTAGACCTATAACATGTGGTTAGATATGGTGGCATGATATTTGGAGTAGGAAAATCATATACAAGAATGGTAAAGGTGTTAGAATGTTTCACTCCATGTGTATGATTATTTTCAATTCATTTCTTAGTATTTTGATGGTGTTTCATGGTCCTTGGGAAGCAAGAAGGTGAAGATAAGCTAAATAAGCACATGTAAGTCTTAATGGCTAGATATTTCAGGAATATTTGAGCAAGGTGGTGATTTTGAATGAATTAGAGGATGTTTTCATGATGCTTGATGACAATTTTTAGGAAAAATTGAAGAATATTTTGCAAGATATGTCATTTTTGGTAAAATTGAGTTCTAGAGAAGCAAAATCCAGCTTGAATTGACAACTTTTTTGCTCACCTAATCTCATACACTTTGAATGGGACCCTAAGGATTTGAGGGATAATTTTTACATTAGATAATATATTTTTGCAAAAGGAATGGATTTTTTGATCGTCATGCTTTTATGAACGAATGTTAAGAAGATAAGACCTTTAAAACCCTAGTAAAACCCTTCTTCTAGAGAGACTTGGAAGATTTGTCTTGTTTGGTATTCAAATAAAATTTGGAAAGAAAATTGATGCATCAAGGTTGTATAGGATTCATCATAGGCTCATTTTGTGGTGGTTTGGTGTTCCAGTTATTTTGGGAAGAGAGATAAAAACCCTTATTTTGTGGAAATTTTTAGTTTCAGGGCTGAGATGGAAGTTCTGAGATGAAAACTAAATTATTCCAGTAATCCTTGGGATTTTCTATAAATTATGATGAAAATTTTCTATAGGTTGATTAAGTGGAGAAAATTAAAGTTACAGGTCCTCAAAGTTGAGCCTATTGATTTTGGCCTTAAGGGCTAAAATATTAGTCTTGTGGTTTGAGTTGAGTTTGATCATTTTGCTTAATATAGTTGATGTTTTTGGTCATGGATAGCATATAGATAACCTGATATGATGTTTCAAGTGATTTGGTTTGACACATGAGGTTTTTTCATGTTGAAGCCCTAGTGGCCTAGAAATCCCTAGTTGGCTTCCTCAAGAAGGTGACTAAAATAGGTGTGTTGGGTGATATTTCTCCACATGAAATATACTTCTTAATGTTTGGGCATGTTGGTACAAGTTTCCTTGAAGTGTTCCATGTGGTGGTTGAGCTTGGAAGTTATTTGGAGTTAGGTTTTTAGTGCATTTTCTCTCAAGACTAGTTCTTGAGTCCTTGAAGCCTGAATAAGTATTTGGAGATTAGTCTTGGTTGGAAGGCCTTCCATATGAGTTGGATTTGAAAAGTGAGTTTAGTTCATCAGAAATTATAATTCAGATATATTTCCATGATATATGTTTTTGTGTCTTGATGAGGTTTTTGATATGTGAACCATCTATGTTTTGAAGACCTAGTTTTGGGTCTTGAAGCCAATTTGGAGCAATACCAGAGTTTGTATTGTTTAGAGGTCTTCCACTTATGAGTTGGTGAAAAGTGAGTTTGTTAAAAAAATAGGATTCAGATAAATTTCCATTTATATATGAATTGAGTCATGATGATGACGTTTTAACTATGTGAACTCATTCATTTTTTGGGACTGAATTTATGGGTATTGAAGACCTAATTGTGCTTGCTTGCTTCTTGGTGTGTTTCATGGTGGAGATGGATGTTTCAATGCTTCCTAATATGGTTGTTGATGATGATAGGACCTATCCTATGTTTTCTTGGAGCTTCTTGTGACATGAAAAATATTCATTTTTCCTTTTAAGATCATGATTTGGATTCGTTAGTGCTTGGAGAGTACATTTTGAGCATGTTTAAGTGTTTTGGAGCTTATTCAGATGTCTTAACCCCTTGTCGACCTACTTGGGTCCATTATAATTGTTTTATATGATTTTATTTTTAATTTTTTAGTTGGTATGACTAACATACCTTGTTCATGGCGACCCAGGGGTGTTTTGAACAAGTGTTGTGTATATAAATAAGTGTAATGGTTCATTTATGAACTATAGTTGAGTTTAGTGTGTGGGGTATGAGTGACCAAAGAGGTTGAATAAGAGTGAAAGGGGTTATGGATAGATCCTAGAATAGTTATGAATACCATATAAGAGTTTTAGGATCACATTATGTAAGGTAAATTGATACATTCATCCCATGAAGGAAGATTATTTGAGCAAGTTGAAGGAGAGTTTGTTTGGATGAGAGGGTTTTGTTGTGTGAGTTGAACTTGGATCACAATCAGTTGTGGGATCAACATATCATCTATGGTTCATTAATTTTCAAAATATATTATGATGATTAATATTCATAGGATTCCTTTTTTTGAGTAATATCAGCAAAGGTTTAGGGGTTGGTTCTCCTTGTGGGGTGGGTGGTTCACTAAAGAAATCTTGCAGGATGTGTAATATTCTTGTAAGTCCTTTCTTTGTGTAATATAAGAAAGGTTTTTAGTGGGTTTTCTTTACCTTTAGGGTTTCCCACTTACATTTGGTTTCATGTGTCTTCTCCTTTATTCCATGCACTTGTGAATGCTTAATACACACCTAATAATCCTCACATGGTTATGAATGTTGAATGCTTGAATTGCATGATGAATATAAGAAATGGTAAATGAAGTTGAAATTTTTGTAGGACTGATTCACTCCCCCTCTCAATCCATTTTGTTTCTTATAAAAATAAAAATTTAAATGTGATCTAAATAGTCATTTCTTAATGATTATTTATTAAGGGCTTGGTATATGTTGCTCCATATGAGGTTGATCGATGGCATATGCCTTGTGTTAGAGTTTCACTCCTCGAATATCTAGGTTGCTTGTTATTCGTTGATCCCTTTGGATTATCAAAAAAAAATCTATTCTAATGATACTTCATTATTAGTGCTTTCTAACAATTTCTGATCTACGAAATCACTAACATGATGTCCTTCAGTTTCAGTGAAAGTGGTAATCATGTGGGCACATAACACTTCAAGACTTTTTACATTTAAAATATAAATGGGGATTTAGATTGTAATATCTTTTTTCTTCTATAAATTTACTTGGCATTTTTACTCAACGAAAAAATTGTCTGATCCAACAACATTTCAACTTGTCTTATCTAAATTATTTTACGTATTTTTTAATAATTAATATTAAAATATTTTTTCAAATATACATATTAAATTTAAAACATCAAGTGGACATAGGAGATTTTTTACAAGTCACCTAATTTTTTTGTGACATGTAACATTGAGATGTCAATAATCCGCCTAATTTTTTTGTGACATGTAACATTGAATGTCAAAATCCGATGCTTCCTACATTTTATTAAAATATATCTTAGCATGCTCAAGATGCATAAATATGATGTGCAAGCTCTGCCAAAACATATGCAAACTTAACTCAATCCTACGAGATATAAGTGGGATGTGGTAGAAGTTCGCATATTAGTTTATGAAATATGATTTGTGTGTGGGTGATATCTATGTGCACAAAGAACATGCACCGAGATCAACTAATAAATGTTAGGAAAGACATGGATAAATAGTAAACCACATATTAGATATCCACCATATAAAATAGCCAAGGATTATATTTTATGAACTTACCACAAATTATAATGAATTAGATTGAACTAAATCATAGATTGCATGCCTAATAGTGAAATTAAATAACACATAACACAAGATTTGCGTGGGAAAACCTTTCGGTAAAACACCCACTGAGAATATCACTTATCTTTATTAAGAATTGAATATTACCTAACACTCACATTATGTCCTTAATCCCACACAATTTCAACCTTTGAAAGGGTTAAACATTTGCTCAATTTAGAGTACCATCTCGCATATTTCACATTCATATTTCTTGCACCTGCTCACATATAGCTCGCATCATTCACCATAATGTGCATGTGTGTAAACAATCTCAAATGAGATTACCCTATTATATACAAGGTGGTTGATGCATTTTTACCATTTCACTCTTATAATTCAAAGTTGAATTAAAAAACGCCTTACACTTAAGGGCATGGGGATCAACTTACTTATGTTTTAAACATAAGTTTTAACCAAATCTTTTCAATAGTATTTGGTGGGTTACTGATTAGGTGGTTTCTCACTTAATATTATAAACCCCAACACTCCCCCTTAATATTAAGTGAGGAAACATGAAAAATTGTTTTTCATACAAAATGACTTACAATCCATAAATCATCAAATGAAGATTTAGGTTAACATGTAAACACATAAAAATTTATTTCCAAAACACATGTCAAATCACATTTTCATACAAAAAGAATTATAATCCATAAACCATAAAAAAATGATTTAGGCTAACATGCAAATAAATCTCTTTATTCCATGGATTTTTTAAAAACCACAATGCACAACTTTAGTGTTCTATGGGTTTTGATAAAAATATGCCGCGGTACAAAGCTTTTGTGTTTCACAGATTTTGAAAATATGTGGTGTAAGGCTTAGTGTTCTACAAATTATAAAAATATAGAAACTCCGCATTACACAACAACAGAAAAAATTCTTAAGACAGTGATAAAGCATGAAGTCTTACATAACATTATGGAGTCATTTATAAAACAAGAATCTATCATATGTAATGTTTCGTTGGGTATTATAAGTAAACTCACATGTTGTGATTATTTATTTAAGATTCACTTATAGATATATTTTACAAAATGGAAATGGTATTAGGAGTTTTCAACAAAGCATTAAGAGGTGGCATTGTCCAATGCACATTCCCCCTCAAGGGAAACTTTGAAAGGCCTAACATAGTAGGAAATTTGTAGAACTTTGTAGTACACAATGGCTTTATAAAATAATCTATTATTTGATCTTCAGTGGAACAAAACTTAAGATCAATATCACCATTTAAAAAATTTATCCCGAATGAAGTGCATATGTATTTCAATATGCTTTATTCTTTGATATTGAACTAGATTGTTTGTAAGAGAATTGAAACTTTGACTGTCACATAAAAGAAGAGTGTTTCCTTTGAACCCATATGAAGTTCATCCAATAGTATTTTTAGCTACATGGCTTCCTTTGTTGCTTGCATAGCACTTCTATACTATTCTCCAGTAGAATAAATAAATATTTTTTGTTGTTTCTTGCTACTCTAAGTGATTACATCAACACCCAACTTGAAAACATATCCAAAAGTAGATTTTCTATCCACAATATCACCAACATGGTTAAAATCACAATAACCAAATAGATTTATATCATTACTAGAAGAATAATACAAGCCATAATTGATTATACCTTTGATATACCTCAAGATTATTTTTGTCATTTTCCAATGATCCTGATAAGGATCCTGCATGAATCCAGACACAGCTTCAACTGCATAGGATATGTCATGCCTAGTGATAATAAAATAAATCAAACTACTAATAAGTTTTCTATACAAAGTAGGATTAAATTTATCACATGCAGGTTTTAGATCTAATTTAACACCAACTTCCATAGGAATGGTAATAGGTTTGCAATCAATCATCTTAAATTTTTAATAAGGTTAGTAATATATTGTGCTTGAGATGCAATAATAGATTTGTGATTTTGAACAATAACCATGCCTAAAAATGATTCAACAGGCCTAAATCAGTCATTTAAAAATTTAATAATTACATTTTTATCACTACTAGTAATTAAGAGATCATCAACATATAATACAATAATTATAATATGATTGTTTTTAGATTTTACAAATAAATCATTATAAAAAAAAATGATTTTTGAAACCAATATCTTGAAAGAAGATATTTATCCTATTATACCAAGCTTTATGAGCTTGTTTAAGACCATAGTACAAAGATTTTTTAAGCTTTAAAACAACAAATTCATTACCAGGTTCTTCAAATCCTTTAGGTTGATGTATATAGATGTCTTCATTTAAATCACCATTTAAGAAAACATTTTTAACATCCATTTGATGAATCTCACATTCATGTTGATCAGATAGAGCTGGAAGAATTCTAACAGTGCTCATTTTGGTAACAAAAGCAAAAATTTCAACATAATCTTTACCCTGTTTTTGAGTAAACCCTGTATCTACTAATCTTGACCTGAACTTGTCTATCTTTTCAATAGAGTTATACTTTATTTTATACAACCACTTTGATCCTGCAATGCTTCTTTGATGAGTAAAATGGATTAATTCCCAAGTTTTATTCTTGATTAAAGCATGTTTATATCATCTTTCATATCATCAACCCATTTTTCATCTATGTTGGAGTCCATAAAAATGTAATAAAGAACCTCATGCACAAACTGATAATTGTAATGAAGGGTCATAAATTAACCAAACAACACAGGAAGAGGATGAAAACTAATCACAGAGGTTTTATTGTTATTTTAATCATTAAGATCACTTGCATTACAACACCTGAGAGGAAAAATAAAGTTTCATCTCTTAGAAAAGGTCTGATATTCCACAAAAATCACTTCCAAGGTGAGAAAGGGGACCTGCAATACACAAAAAAACGTTCAACACTTTGAAAATGAGCCAAATCTGGCTTTTATAGTGCAAGGGATGAGCCCAAGAGAGAGAAATGCGGGAAAACGTGGAAGGTATTCAACCATTGACCAAAACACATTCAAAATAGCATGGGCATCCTTACAGACCCATCCCCTGACATTTTTAGCCATGCTAGGAGAGAATGCGAGCCATTCTTCATTAAAAACGGTGGTTGAAACGTCATTTCTGTCCATGACCACGTGCCAGAGGAATTTTTCAATTTTCTCTCTCCAAAATCTATCAAAATTCAAAAATGACCCCGGAATCCTGTAGATAAATTCACCATCTTTCCATTTATATAAAGAACGTGAAAAACCGAGCTCTGGATAGAAAGATATGGCCATGTTGGCGGGCAAAAATTTAAATTTTTGCACTTTTTTGGTCATTTGGAAAATTTTCCAAAATTTCCCCATGCTCCTCCACTCTAGGTGCCACGTGGCGGCATCTCTTTGGGCGTGGGCCTTTCGGGGGAAAATTTTTCCAAAAAACTCCGCCAAGCCATAACTTCAAAATAACATGGAGTTAGGAGGAAAACTTTACCTTTCTAGAAAGCTGAGAAAGAGCTCTATCCAATGGTGTCATTTCTAGAAGGTTTTGAGTGCCTAAAAATCAAAATATTATGACTGAGGCACAAGAGAGGAAAAAATGAGAAGAGTTAGCCACAAAAAATGAGCAGGGGCACATTTTGGATAACAATTTTGGCGACTCAGAGGGGTCATCTACCTGCTGGATGAAGTTACCGGTTTCCTGAATCAATCCATTGGGTATGGAGTCATTGAATTCTCTATTTGATACCCCAAATGACTAGAACACTGCAAGGAGGAACATGGAATATCACCTGATGGAGCAAGGCCTGCAAACACATTCCCAAGGACAGCAAGCTTGTGCCAAAGCACTTAGGGAAAGAAAAACTAATCTACAGCAAAACAATGTGCACAACCACTTGGAGGAATGAAAAACCTAAACTAATATGTACATGGTGAAGCATTTCCTTCAGTAGCAATGCTTCATATGGATTCCATTGACTGGAATCTGTAGTTCTTCGCCATCTAATGAATATAACTGGAAATCATTGTTGTCCTTACACTTTTTGACCATGTATGGGCCACTCCAAATGGCATCAAATTTTGAATGCCTTCCCAGTTTTGCTCTATCCGCATCCCATTTTAACACTAGATCTCCAACTTGGAAGGATCTGTTCTTAGCCTTTCTATCAAAGGTCTTCTTTATCAAAGCCTGATCCTTCTCCATTGCTTGGGATGCCTGATTTCTGATTTCTTAGAGCTCCATCAATTCTACATATCTGACTTCTATGGGCTCAAACTCCAATAACTCTAACTGTTTCATGAGTTCCAATGTTGGCAACTCAAGTGATATGGGCAAAATTGCTTCTCTTCCATAAACAAGCTTGAATGGAGAGTTACCTGTAGACCTTTTAGGAGTTATCCTATCAGCCCATAAGGCTGATCTCAATTGGTATGCTAAGACCTCTAATTCTCATGAAGAGTCCTCCTAATGATCCTCAACAAGTTCTTGTTTGTAGATTCAGCCTAGCCATTAACCCTGGGGTAATTTTGATGGCCTCGGCTCCTTCGGCTTTCCGCGTCATACGCGTCCTTTGTCCCAACTTTCAGTGTAAAAGTGCCTTTACACCAGCCGATTAGGGTGGTGTTGTTTCCTTCACTCCTCACGGCCCAGATGTCCAGACTTCCACTCAGCAGTAGTCAATTTTGCTTTTACCTTCGGTGGTCGCCTTTCCCATCCCGCGCTGTCCGACGGCCCCAAATGTTCCCCAAGTGCTGCTGGGCCGCCTGGCGGCTTTTCGGGCTGATTCGCGCCCGATGTCCCAACTGTCCAAAGACCGCCTGGACAGGACTTAGCCAATTTTCATGATTTTTTGGCCAAAAGCTTGTTTTTTGCAACTTTTCCCATTTTAGAAGATTCGACTTTCTTCTGGACAGGAGAGTTAGAAAAAATCCAAGGGGACCCTAGAAACATGATTTTTCCTTGAATCAATCTATTTTCCTGGGACTTAAGTATTCTGAAGCATGTTATCAAATTTACCCTGGGGGGTGAATTTTGGATAACAATTTGGTGACTCAACGGGGTTACCTTCCTGTTAGGTAAAAGATACCAATTGCCTGAAGCAGTCCATTGGGCATGGAGTCATCAGATATTCTGTTTAGAACCCCAACTGAATTAGAATGTGTAAGGGGGAAGATGGAATATCACCTGAGGGGAGAAAGGGCTGCAAAATATCTCCATGTACAGTAAGTTGTGCCAAAGCACTTAGGGAAAAAAAAACTAACCTACAGCAAAACAATGTGCACGAGCACTTGGAGGAATGAAAATCTAATCTAATATTTACAAGGTAGTGAATTTCCCTCTAGAAGCAACGCTTGAGATAGATTCCATTGACTGGAATCCACAGTTCTTCACATCCAATGAGGCCAATTGGAAAGCATTGTTGTTCTTGCACTTCCGTGACCATGTATGGGCCACTCCAATGGCATCAAATTTGAATGCCTTCCCGGTTTTTATCCTATCCACATCCCATTTCAACACTAGATCTTCCAACCTGGAAATATCTATCCTTGGCCTTCCTATCAAAGGTCTTCTTGATCAAGCTTGATCCTTTTCCATTTGCTTGGGATACCTGATTTTGATCTCTTGCAGCTCCATCAACTCTGCATACCTCACCTCCATGGGCTTCAAACTCTAGCAACTCCAGTTGCTTCATGAGTTCAAATGTTGGCAACTCAAGTGACATGGGCAAGATTGCCTCTCTTCCATAGACAAGTTTGAATGGAGAGTTACCTGTGGATCTTTTGGGAGTTAATCTATCAGTCCATAAGGCTGATTTCAGTTTGGTATGCCAAAACCTCTAATTCTCATCAAGAGTCCTCCTAATGATCCTCAACAAGTTCTTGTTTGTAGACTCGGCCTGGCCATTACCTTGAGGGTAATAGTTTGATGAAGTGCTTAGGTAGATACCATTCTTGATAGCCCACTCAGTCACCTTGGATCCAATGAATGCCAATGCATTATCTGAGATTATTGTAGCAGGTACACCAAATCTGGTTGTTATCCCCTCATAAAAGTCTAAGATGCTAGACTCATTTGCCTCTTTGAGTGCTACTACTTTTGTCCATTTGGTGAAGTAGTTTGTGGCTGTCAAAATCCATTTGTGCCCTTAGCTTGAATTGGGATTAATGACTCCAATGAAGTCCAAACCCCATTACATGAATGGCTAGTCAACTGAGATTGGATGTAATGGAAGGGCAGCAAGTCTCTCTTTTCCTATGAAGAATGCACAATTCTTACACCTCTTGATCCATGCATAGCAATCACTGAAGATCTTAGGCCACTAATAACTAGTTTTGATGATTTTTAGAGCTATTACTCTTGGTGCAAAATGACCACTAGCTGGTCCACCATGGAACTCTTCCATCACCCTTTGAATCTGATTTGTGCTAATGCACCTCAGCAGCACTCCATTCACATCTTTCTTGTACAAAACCCCATCAACAATGGCATACGAAACAGCCTGCAATCTGAAGTGTCTCCTTTGGGTCTTGTTCATCTCCGAAGGGCATAGGCCTGTGCCTAGGAAGTGTATAATACCTTGGGTCCAGCAAGGAGTGGGAGCAGCATTGTCTTCTTCTTGATTACCACTTGGCTCATGGATGTTTTGGACTGTCAAAACAGCCTCTTCTTCATTGCATACTTCTCTTTGCTTCCCCAAAACCAGCTGCTCACACAATCCTTTCCCTCTTACCAGCTTGGTGATCTTGATCTCAATGTCATACTCCATGACACGGGTGATCCAACCTGCCCTTTTCTCATTCAAATCCTTGTTGAGGAGGAATTCCTTAACCCCAGCATGTGAGACCAGCAACTGGACCTTGTTGTTTGAAACTAAATGCTTGAATTTCTTCAAGCTTCTGATTTCTGCATGTACATGTTTCTCAATAAAAGAGTACCTCACCTCATAGTCATTTAGGCTCTGGCCGAAGAAGGCAATTGGATACTCATCATTATCCTTGTTCTGCTGTACCAAAATGGTAGAAATAGTGTCATTACCTCCAAATGCATAGAGGATGAAATCCTTGGAGAATTCCAGGTTGATGAGTGTTGGTGCTTGAGAGATAGCTTCTTTGATTGCTTCAAAACTCCCCTTGCCTTCTGCTGTCCACTTGAAAGCCATGCTCTTATTTAACATTTTGGTGATGGGCTTGACAAGGGCTACAAAGTCTGGGAAAAACCTCCGAACAAAGTTTATCCTTCCCAAGAAACTCTGAAGGGCTTTCTTGTGGCTTGGCAATGGTTGTGCTCTTATGGCTTCAACTCTCTCTGGATCAATTGCTAATCCTTCCTTGGAGACAATATGGCCAAGGAGATTTCCTTCATGTGCAAGAAAGATGCACTTCTTAGGATTCAAAGACACTCCAAATCCCCTACACCTCGTGAAGACTTGTCTCAAATGAGAGAGGTGGTCTGCTGCATTTTGGAAAAAACAGTGATATCATCAAGGTAAATCAGCACCACATTGTTAATCAAACCTTTGAATGCCATCTCCATTTCCCTTTGGCAGGTAGCACCAGCGTTGGACAGCCCAAATGACATTTTCCTGTATGTAAAAGTTCCCCATTTGGTTGTGAAGGCTGTCTTGAACTGGTCCTCTTCCTTCACCATAATCTGATTGTAGCCTGAGTATCCATCAAGTAGTGAAAACCTCTCGAAGCCAGCCACCACTTGCAAGATTTGCTCCATGGAAGGGAGTGGGTAATGGTCCTTGAGAGAGGCTCTATTCAAGTCTCTAAAGTCAACACATAGCCTGATCTCTCCACTCTTCTTTCTGACTGGAACTAAGTTGCCAAGCCAACTAGAATGCTTGATTGGGAATATGATCCTTGACTCAATCAGCTTGTCCAATTCTTTCCTCATGAGAGGCTCTATGTGTGGATTGACTGGTCTTTGTTTCTGCCTGACAGGCTTAGTATTTGGATCCAATTCAATGGTATGCTGAGCTAAGTTGGGATTGAAACCTTTCAAGTCTTCATAGCTCCAAGCAAACATGTCAGGGAACTCTTGACACAGCTGTATGAACTCATACTTTTCTTATTCAGTTGTCATCCTTCCAATTTGCAATGGTTTGTTCTCTTCTACCAAGATGGATACTGAATCCTCTCTCTTGACCTGAATGTTTGCTTTCTCCTTTCTAAACTGATCATTGGGGTTAAAAATGGACTCCAAAGTGATAAGTCCCTTGGGAAACTTGTTAGTTCTCAGCTGTACCACTTGGTCACCATACTGATGTTCCAATTTTTCTTGATTCTTAGCTGAGAACTCAGCTTCTTCTTGCAAGAAATGGATGATTTGTTGGTCATTTTCAAACACTTGCCAACTGACATTGTTATCCGGCACTGAAGGCCTCACTATCACATGGATGTTTGGCTGTACCTTGTCTTGTTGAATGTTTTCCACAATGTCAAAGGCTGCCCCTACTGCTGCAAGCTTGTCAGCAGCTTGATTTTCTTTCCTAGGAATGGATTTGATGCCAAAACCCTCAAAATCTTCCATGAGGTCCCACACCCTATTCTTGTAGCACCTGAGTAGATCATTCTTGGTGGCATGCTATCCCTTGACCTGATTTACAATCAATTCACTGTCCCCAAAGACTTGCAAGTTCTTTATTTTCTTCTTTATTGCCCAATGCATCCCTTGTACCAAGGCTTCATATTCAGCAGTGTTATTGGAGCATGCAAACTGAAATCTAAAAAGCTGAATAATACTTTTATTCCTTGAGGTGAAACAAGCATAGCTCCACCTCCTGCACCTTGTCTACTCCTTGATCCATCAAAAAATAGCTGCCATACCTCATTTTCATCTTTGTGGTTTGGCTTGGTGATGCTAGGAATAGGCTGATTTCCTTCGTGTATGCAATAGACCCCTGGCTCAGATTCTTCCACTTCTGATAAGGATCAAATGCATGTACCTTTTTTTCCCACTCATCAAGAGTTAGATTCGGGATGCTTCCAACCTTGGTGTCAGCCTCATCAGTGCTTGGGTGATCTTCTTGATCAAATGCTGAGCAATTGGCATTAATCTGACTTAGAGTGTAAGGCTCAATGTGAAATTTTGTAATAGGTTCAGACCTGATTGTGGCTTTGGTTCCATACCTTGTTCTGAATAGCATGTGTGACCAATCAGTAGACAAATATCCCCCAATCTTGGCTATGAAGTCCCTTGACAAACATAGGGCAAAGAGTGGTGGAAGGTCTATGACTGATACATCTTGTAAAACAACAACATTTGGACATGCATGCAAGGTAAGACTCAAGTTTCTAATCACCCCAACTGTTGTTACTGCTATCCCATCCAGCTGCACTACCCCTTTGGATATGATTTAATACTGGAGCCCTAGCTGATCAGCTATTTGTTTAGGCATTACTGAGCTACTTGCCCCAGAGTCTATCATGCAATTGTGCACTAGTTGATTTCCAATGATCAATGAAACATAGAAAGAAGGGGGTTTCAACATTTTACCTTGTTGTCTTCCATGATTTCCCTCAAGCTAGGCAGCATTTGTGAGCACTTTGTCTTGCATCTGAACTTGCTGATTCAAAGTTGGCCAGTCCTTCATGACAACTTGCAGAAGATCTCTTTGGCCTGGGATAGATAGGGATTCCCACATTGATATATTGACATTTTTCTTCTTCATCTGATTAATGATGTTGAATGGTGATGAAGGATCTCTTTGTTGTCCCTTGGTTTGCACATTCACTCCTTGCATGTGGGCAGCAACAACTAGTATTTGAGTTGGCCTAGGGGCTATTCTTGGCTGCCCTTGTGCATTTACAACCATATTTTGTTTGCCAACCACTTGTGGAGCCATGGAAGGTTGTGGATTGGTTGGGGCTAATGGCTGTTCTTCACCCAAATTCCTCCTTTTTGACCTTGTGTTGGTTGTAACACCTTGAGAAACTACCTGGTTCATGCCACAAAAATCCTCTGCTTGCCAATTTACCAATGTGGTGTCATTTGGAGCTGATTGCTATTGGAATGTTTCTTGTTGTTGGTTGTTTCCTTAACTACTCTCACCCTCCACACCAGTAGTTGTCACCATTAATGCTTGATTCAAAGCACCATTGAAGCACATGGATTGGTTATGAGGCTCATTGCATGGAAAACACCAATCATACTCCTGGGTAATGTTGTTTTGTGTTGGCACCAATGCCTTAGAGGCAGATATGGCATTTGGGTTATAGGGCTAAAATGGTCTATTGGCAGGAGGCCTTGTTTGATTCATATTTGCAGCTGGATTAGGAGGCCTTTGTAGTTGGTTTGGCTGCCTATTAGGCTGAACTTGGGGTTGATAAGAAGGTCTAAAACCTTGGGCCTGCTGCCTTTTGAGAGTAACCAGCTCATTGCCTAGGTTTTGCAATTGCTTCATGACTTCTTGAAGATCATTTGGGGCACTTGGAGATGAAGTGGAAGCTTCATTTGAACTTTGATTTCTATGAGTGGGAGAAGGAGCCAAATTAGGTGCTTGATTGGTGTTAGGACTCTCTAAACTTGGAAACAATGGCATGGGAGGTCTAGGGGCAAGTTTGCCAGCTTGGATCAAACAATTTTCAGCCCTAATGGAAATGCTATAAGCCATAGGGATAGTTATGCCTCCCATGGACTGAATTAACATAGAAATATCAGAATTTAGAGCTTTGAGATAGTAGAGAAAAGCACCTTCTGCTGTTGGCCTGACTGCCACTGGAATTCTCTCCCAAGTCTTTTGAAATCTGAAGTTGAAATCGGTCAGCTGCTCATTGCGAGCTTTCTTGATGGTTGTTAGCTACTCCAAAAGAGACAAGTTGTATCCCTTTTCTCCAAATTACTCGTGAAGTGCTATACACAGTTGATTCCAATTTGTGATAGAACCAGCTCCAAGGCTTCTAAACCATTGCAATGCTTTACCCTTGAATGAATATGCCAGCAACTTGACAACCACTTGCATTTCATTGATTTCATGGATTGCACAAAGGTTAGCAATATCTTTAACATGATCACCTGGAGTAGTCTGATTTTCTCCAGTGAAGTAGGGAATGTTCTTCAAGGCTGCAATAGGAATTGGATGTTGTGCATTGAGGGCAAGTGGGCTGTTGCCTGTGAAGTTGACATAGGGGTTGTTTTGTACCATTCTAATCGGTCGTAAAACCCTTGTTGACTGAATGAAAGGCCTACCAGGTGGAGGAGTTGAGAGGGTTCTGTTTGGTGGAGATGGAGACCTTTGAATCCTTCTTCCTCTTTTCCTTCTTCTTGGAGATAATTGCAGGTATTCAAATAGCACTTCTTCTTCTCCAACTCTTGACCTTGTGGTGACTCTTCTCATGAGTTTTCAAGCCTGCACTACTGAAACCAGTTGATTCTTCCCCTTGGAGTCGCTAGATATGCAAATAATAGCTCTTTTAGAGCAAGAAAATTACAACAGATGCACATCAACTTTTCTGCAAATAAAAATGAGACCTTTAGTCTCCCACCCGGTGTGCCAAAACTGTTAGCACAGAATCACAGCACCCCTGGATGCAGATCAGGCTTCTAGGTTGATCACTCTAGCATCCAGTGTGATTGCACAACATGGAAACCTCTCTCCAAGTGTGGGACTTGTGAAACTGAGAGAGGAATCTCTAGATTAGAGGCTGGTTCCTCAAACTCCTCTAATTTAGATTTATATTTTGCACAACTACAGAGGTTTAGATCCTAATCCTATTCTAAAGTGCAAGGAGACAGGGATAGAAGTGCAAAAATTGAAACTAACTAAAGATGGTGATGCACCAAAAGGAGTGGTGAATATTTTTTTCATGCAAATAGACACAAATCAAAGATTACAACATAAAAACATACACAGGTTGATAAGATATAATTTAGGATCTGAAATGAAGCAAATAATACAAACAAAGGACTGAAACCCATTCACAAAGCTTGCATTATCATTTCAATGTCAAAACCACTGCATTACAACCTCAGAGAGGTAAAAACCTGTTACAGTCTTTGAAGAGGTCTTATTCTTGCAACAATCACTTACTGGAGGTGAAAGAAGAAGATTGCTATCTCAAAAGTGTTCCCCCTTAGAAAATGAACCAAATCTAGCTTTTACATTGCATAGGTCGAGCCCAAGAGAGAGAAAATGTAAAAAACATTTGAGCCCATTCCTCATTGACTGTAAATGCATTAAAACAGCATGGAGGACCTTACAAACCCATATCCTACCATTTTTGACCAAATTGGAGGAGAATATGACCCATTCTGTATTAAATTTGGTCGCTGAAATGTCACTTCTGGCCATGAACATGCATCAGATCCATTTCTTAACTTTCTCTCTCCAAACTAAACCAAAAATTCAAGATTGACCCTAGAATCATGTAGATAATTTTATAAGCTTTCCAATGATATAAAGAACGTGTAAATCCGAGCTCTGGATCGAAATATATGGCGATCTGAAGATTTAGGGCACAAAACAGGCAAAAATGGGTTTTGAAAATTTTTCCCGCGCTCCGCCACCTGGACGACACGTGTTGGGTGCTGATTGGATGATCAATTCTCTCTCCTTCCCTTACCTGTGGGTTTTCCTTGAAAGTTTTGACTTTTTGTAAAAATGGAAAATTTCCCATTTTTTCCCCGCGTCCCCGCCACTTGGGACATGTGGCATGATCTGGATAAAGGACAGGGGCATGGGGTCATCCTCTACCTTTTAGTTTTTGGCCAAAACTTTTGCCAAATTCTCTAATTCCTCCTCAAGCTCCGCACTCCCCTTCTCCTTAGGACACGTGTCCTCTTTTTATTGGCTCAAGCCAATGCTTCAAACCTTGCCCTTTGAAATTTTGGACATTTTCCCTTGTGACACGTGGCGTTTCCTGTTTCATGAGCGGGCCTGCCAACTTTTCACGTCCCTCGCGTATTTTTGGCCCAGGTGTCCCAAACCGTCTGGGACAAATTCCTCCAATCTTCCCGATTCAGGCTTCCCTGTCCCTCTTTGAGGCGAAGGCACATTACATGATTTGATTGGCTCTCAGCTCCTTCGGCTTTCCGCGTCCTACGTGTCCCTTTGTCCCAACTGTCCCAGTGTGAAAGTTCCCTGTGCCGGCCGATCCGGGCGGTTCACGTCCTTCGCATCCTCATGGCCCAGATGTCCCAGACTGTTCTACTCAGCAGTTAGTCAATTTTGCTTTTACCTTCAGCTGGCTCGCCTTTCCGCGTCCCGCGCATCCTGACGGCCCAACTGTCCCAAGTGCTGCTTGGGCTGCCTGGAGGCTTTTCGGCCGGTTCGCGCCCCGACATTCCAACTGTCCCAAGGACCGCCTAGACCAAGACTTAGCTAATTTTCATGATTTTTTCTGGCCCAAGCTTGTTTTTTGCAACTTTTTCACCCTTTTTTAGAACTTGCTCCTTTCTTCTTGGACAGGAGAGTTAGAAAAAATCCGAGGGGACCCTAGAAACATGATTTTTTCCTTGAATCAATCTATTTGCCTGGGACTTGAGTATTCTGATGCATGTTATCAAATTTACCCTGGGGGTGAATTTTGGTTAACAACAGTTTTTAGGATGACCTTGAGAAAATATGATCAATACACCACAATCTAACTCTCACGAGTTGTCACTTCTAGAGAATGGAGATATTTTATGGATAAGGTTCAGGTTACTAGAAACATTAATTAAAACCTGATTATTTCTACATATTTTGGCATTGGAATTTGTTCATTTATGGATACATAGTACAAAAAGGGATAGTTCTTGTAGAATTCATTGTTTAAGATGTTTTTTGGTGGGAAATTAATTAGGATAAAGTTGATTATATCAGATTTTTGAGAATCTTTAACAAATACTAGAAAATTCACAAAACAGAATGCTTCGGGATAGCCAAAATATTCCTTTAACTAGAAGGTTTGTAACAATGGAAGCCCAGAGGTGCACGATTTCATACATTCTTCAAGAATTCAACACAAAGGCTTGTGTTAAAGACTCAATTAAACATTATAAATCCCTAGTTCATCACATCTAAGATACACTCATAGACTAACAAACAATATTTGTCAACATAATGAAAGTAAAGTGATTTTAAATTATTTATTTTCATCACAAGTTGAAAGGTCTTCTCATAATGAAATTGCAAATGCCACAATACTAACACACAGATGAGATCTTGTGTGACTTATGGAGATTTTAACATAATATTGCAACAAGAACAAGAAAAACTATTTGAAAACATTCTGAAATGAAGCAAACACAATAATTCCCATGATAAACATAGATTAATTCAAGACCTATTAAATTCATCAGCTGGGGAAAGTTTCGTAACAATCTGAGAGCTTGTCAATGGATGTAAACTTGCAACTAGCTTGACATGATTAAATTCAAAAGCATGGGAAATAAACGGGTTTCTTAGACGGTTTCTCAAGAAGATGGTTTTCTCAAACTTTTTCATAAAAATTAAAAACCCCCTCACTCTTTTCATCAGTTTTACATGCTTTTATATGACCTTTTTCAATTCAAATCTCTTTTCCCCCCAAAAACAAGAATATTCGAGGGAATACTTATTTGTTACACGTTCATTCTAAAAAATGGTATTCATGCACTTCATCTTATACTGCCAGGTGTACGAAACATGAGTCATTTTGATGGGCTCCACTTGTATTTGACTGGGATTTCCAGTTATTACTTTTAACAGGTTACTTGAACCGTCCTCCTCAGATCTTGATTAAGAAATCATCTCAAATGATCATTGAGCATTTCTAGATGTTTGTTGACATGACACACATCTATGCTCATCTCTTTAAAACCTTCTTGAGCTATGTGCACTTCACTTCTCATCTTACTGACTTAAATGTTATACATGATGTCTTTCAAATCGCCATGATTTACCAATTCTACTCGTTTATACTTTCCTTCAGTCTTTAAATTTCCCTTCTGTAAACTGAGCAAGATCCCTCTTACCTCAAGGGAAATATTTTTCCAAATTGAAATATGTGTCTCCTTTGGGCTATAAAACTCATTTCTGTTCCTTTGCAGTTATGTATTTCTTTCGTAACTCTGAGTATAAAAGATTCTATAGGAGAAATGGTAAAGACACTCATGGAACACAGCCTAAAGGAGATTTCCTCAGAAGATTTGAATCATATTTTCAACTTGAGTGGACCGGATGAAGCTTTTGTTAGAGCCTTGTTCGAAGTGGAATGTGCAAGAGACACTAAACAACCATTCACATATCAATGGGTCTGTTTAGAACTTTTAACCAGGTTGATCAGAACCAATCTTGTGTTCACCTCCTTCCAAGTTATGTATTTCCATCTTTTTAGATGGGAACACATGAAAACTCTTAAGGATTTGAAAAGATATTGGTTTGAAACTAGGCCTCAGGTCCTGGGAAAACCAGTTTTTAATGTTCCATTTTATGTAATGAAGATTTTGTTTCAAAATAAATCCATAAGGAGTCATACATATTGTATGAAAAAACCTCCATTGATACAGTGTCTGCCATCTCCAACAAAGTGAACGAATTAGAGAAGAGGTTTCAATTCTTGGAAAAGAAACAAGAAGAAAATGTGCCCTTGTCATCATGTCCATTATCAGAACCATCCTCAAGCAAGAGGAAGGGTGAAATCCACACTCATTCTCCTATCATCATCTCAGATGGATACAAGGACCAATCTATCTCTTCTCACCGTTTGAGGGAAGCATTTTCTTCAACTCAGGATAGAAGAGGGAGGTTTGCAACTCAGTTATCTACACATTTGATGCATTGTGACCCTCCTTCTAAATGGGAACTTTGAGGTCCTCAACCAATTCCTTATTTAAGGTAAAATCATCCCTTTTCTAGGAAGTGGGAAACAAGAACTAGTTCAAAACCTCACATTTCACCTAGTCACCAACATGCAGCATCTTCCCCTCTCAACACATCAAACACCCCTCTTCAGAGAAATCCTGGCACGTCAACCCTTCACAAGGGAAAGGGGAAAACAACTTTCTTTTTAGGTGGTTTGGACCTCCTGGATTGGGTATCATTTCATCAAAAGAAAGTCGAGCTTGAGGAGATTATGGGTCACCCTAGGATGACCTTGGAGTCATTAATGGGTATGGGGATGTCCAGGGACCTAGAAGGGTTGATTATCTTTATACAAATAGCACAAGGCTCCAATGAATTTGTACCTAGGAAGAACAAACTTTTGAATAGACTTCCCCTACTGAGGGGAAGCTATGAAGTAGGATTAAAGGATGTTTGAGTACTATTCTCCTTCCATTGTTTTGACCTCTGATGTATGTATATCTCTTTTTGTCATGGGAAAGGGCCCTTACAGAACCATGTCTTGTTTTTTGTTCAAATTACAATCAATACATGTATGTCAATAGTTTACACATATTTTCCAAATGTATGTGAGATTTTAATCAAATTTATTATGAACTACTTCAATTTTTACTTTTAATTGAAACAAAGAAACAGTAAAAATTAAAATAGATAACTATATTTAATGTAGCAAAAACATCAATTAATAGTATCATTTTAATGAAGTATGAAAAGATAATATAAAATGAGGAAGAGAGTGTTCAAGCATGCTCCTCTTATTTTATATTTTTAGCCTCCTTCTCTTCATCATTTTCCTCTGCATCCAACTCCTCTAGAAATTTGGCCACATAAGCATCATATCTTCTGAACAATTCATTCATTTCATCTTCATCTAGTCCCAGGTGGTGATGGAAAATCAATGTTTGTCTTAATACTACGTCCAAACATTTATCCATTTTCTACTTGTTTTCAAATGGCCTTTCTTTCAACTCCTCAATCCTATTTTCAATTTTCATCATTTTTTCAATAGTGTCATAAGAGAATTCATCTACCTTGATATTACTTTTAAATGAACTAAGTAATAAATCCAATTTTAAATCCCTGTAACTCTTTTTAAATTTATCCACCACCATGTCTTCTAGCCTTCTATCAATGGCATAAAGTAAATCATCAACCCAGTCCTTCTTGACTTCAAGTTTTTTCTTGATTTCATTTAGGGTATCCAATCTGATATTTGTCATCTCTTTAAGAGCATATTGGCTCCCTTTGTGATCTATTGGTACAATTTATTTTTTTCTCAACCAGTTCCTCATTGAGCCTTGTTATACAGTCAAGCTTAGGGAGAATTCCTTCCAAGTAAAAGATCTCATTGTCACAGTCTTCAATTACTCCATCAATTTAATCTAAGCAACTTTTTAGATCTTCATATCTTGTCCTTGCTTCAATGATAACTTCCTTTCCCTTCTCAGTTAATCACCCAACCCAAATGTCCACTGCTTGGACCTTTTTAACAACAGTATTCAATTTTTCCATACCTTCAAGGGTGTTCACAAAGGCACCTACTAGCTCCTGACTGGTTTTCTCTTTCAGCTATTGAAAACATGAATTTAATGCTCTAACTTTCTCCTTAAGTTGTTTCTTTATCCTATTCCATCCTCATCTACAGTTGTTCCCTTGATGGTTTACCTAAGGGGATGACTTGAGTACTGTAATCATCATCAGTTATATATTTTTATGTCTTCCCCTCAAAAGGGGTTACTATTTCCAAATTTCTTACCCTAGATGAATCAATAAGGGTTCTTGTGATGGTTTTCTTTGGGGATCTTATTTCCTTTGGAAAAGACAAGGTAGTGAGGTCAATTTCTTGAATAGGAAGGGTTGTTTATTCACTTAACATTAATTCGCTAATCAAACCCTTCCTCAAACCTTTTTTAGCCTTTGTTTCTTGCAATCCTTACTGAATTTTGTAAGGTACAACTATCATCTGCATGGATACTTCTTGCTCCTTTTGTGCCAATATTTTTGTCTTCTCTAGAGAAATTGTCTCAATCTAGGTTATTGATTCCTCTAGATGCTTCTCCTCCTTCCTTGGCATTTCAGTTTGGTCATCCTTAACCTGATCAGCCTCCATTTTTAAAGGACCCTCCTTTGCTGTTTCTTTAGCTGAAAACATAGTGGTATGAAATTTCACTTCCTTGCCCTTTTGTATTGAAATTTGGGCAATGGGATATTTTAATCCCATGACTAGCTAAGTTTCCAAATCACTATCCTCTTTTCCAAGTGGTACCTCGGGAAATGTTATGGTAGTTTTATCTAATGGAAATGGATCCGCACTCCCCATTGACAACTGTGATTCTCCATCAATGACAATTTCTTCATTAGCAATTAAGTCTTGTGCCATTTTTAGTTTATCTTCAAAAGACATTTTTTCTTCTTGGTGAACGTTATCACTCTCAACCACCTTAACTAGAGTGGGCACAATATCTTCTACCATTAATTCAATATATGTATCCTTTTCTACCACTAGTTCAAATTTGCTTGATACCGACAATAATTGTTTTGTGAAAGAAATTCTTGTGTTTTGAACCATCTCTTCACTTGCCACCACATGAGTATCTCCTTCTAATCTCGTATCCTTTTTAATACTACCTATTGGTGTTAAAAATGGTTCCTCCATGGATAAATTGAGCTTATCTAACATAGAAATTCCCTTAATAGTATCTAAATCAATCACCTTAGTTTGCATATTTTCAAATTTATTCATTGTTTGTATTGGAGGTGTATTAATATCTCTAACAAGTAGAGCTTTAGGAATGTCCATACCTAAGGTAACAAATTGGTTTTCCACTGTATTGACTACAACATCCCCCTAAGGAACTAAACTTTGAGTGTCCTTTACTTCCTTCTCCACAAAGAATGAATGAGGGATTAGAGGACTTGACTGCCCCATACTCAACAATGGTATGTCTTGTTGTTTCTGGTCGTTATCCATTCTTTCCACTCTTGGGGGATCAATTACATCATCTCTATGTTTGAATTTATTTGGTGTATGGGCACCTACCCTCACTAGGACTTGTTGATGGACAATTTTGGGCTTCTTGTGTGCCCTTTCAAACTTCATCAATTCAGGTGGTGCCCTTTTTTCCTCTTTATGCTGCTTGGGATGACTATGACCACTTGTGATAGCTGCACTCATTAAATTCTCAGTAATATGTTGCTCTAGCACAAAATTTTGGAGGACCACATGCGAAGCTAAACCCTTTCCCTTTTCCTGGAGTGGCACTACAGGAGTAATTGGGGAATTTTCCATGGATTTCAAGAGCATTCTTTCAGTTTTCTGCCTGAGGGCAGACATGGAAGTATCTGTCTCACTTGTCGTTGTTGTCCATTCATCAATAAGCCCAATAGTAGGCCTTCTAGAGGGAAATAAAGGATATTTTCCTCCTAATGGGTCAATCTTATCAGCACCCTCCCTCAGACTGTGGGAGATCATCATCCAAGTTTCCCAGACTTCTGAAGTGATTTAGAATCTTTGTGTTCTGTATTAATAGGTCAATGTTTATCTAGGTCAACCAAATCATCTGTTCTCCTCATGACATCTATTATCCTTATATAAGGATCATCAGATTCTTCCTCATCCCAACTTGGGGGAGTTATGGGTTGACTTTCTACCTTCTGATCAATATATAATTTACTTACTATATTGAAATCATCAAAAAGTCCTTTTGGAATGATGGCAACCTTGAAATCCACAACTTGTGACAAAATCATCCTTGAAAAATCTCTCAACCTAACATCTTCTTCATCTCTACAATTCATCCAATAGTCCTCAAAGTGAGGCTCATGCTTGAAATTATTAGCCACATTGTTAACCACCCACCGAATGTCATAATTAGGCCTAGCTACAAATGTCTCCATGGCCAAGCTCTTCATTTCTTCTCCAATCAATCTAGATTTTATAATGGAGGGACAAGAAAACTTACCAATTCTAATAGGGAATTTAACATTCGTTTTGTGCATCCCATTAATTAGCTTGTGCATAGGCACTAATTGCCTTGCCAATTCACATAAACAAAGCTTTTCATCCACATACCTTGGTAACTTGAAAGGTTTTCCTTCAAAACCACTAACTCTGATGTAATTGAACTTCTTGTATTGAATGAAGTAACATCCATACTCCATAATTAATTGCCTTGCATGCTCATAAATTCTATACTTCCCCCATTCTAGTTTGAACAAGTGAATAATTGGTGTAATGAAAGCATCATTTACTAACCCGATATTTCCACTCAAATTAGTTAATTGCAATTGGGGGAAAATTTCATGCATTGGGCACCGTTTAACATCAACTTGTGGTGATAATGTTAGGAAATGCCTATGTGTTACAACATTATATACTAGATAAGTCATCATATAAAACTCCAAGTCTGTAGTTTCCCCCATTTCAATTTTAGCTGCCAAGGTGGCCATATGACCATGAATTGCATTAGAAACGAAAGTAGCCCAACAAATATCTCCTTTTCTTTCCAATATAATCCATATGTAGGTGGACATCCATTCTTTAAATTCATTTGTAGTCTCCAAACCAGCCATCTGACTTAGGAGCACAATGATATCTGCAACCTCTTCAATGAATTGAGCCCTAACCAGTCTTTTGGGGATTTTGGCATATGCCTTTCTATCTGTAAGGAGCCATTTTGTGTTTATCATCTTTGAAAATTCCTTTGTTTTTACTTCATAATCCTCCAAGGAAAGTTTGATACCAATATTAATGGGGTTTGTAATTACAGGTAATTTCAGAATTACCCTTATGGTTGTCAGTGTTAATGTCAACACCGCATCCCCACTCCCATCTAATACTTCTCTCTTCTCAGAGTCATAATTCATCACACAATACCACACTAACTTTGGGAATTGGAGAGAAAGTGGAATAGAACCCACCAAGGCAATACAGCTATCACAAATTTCCTTTAAGGATTCACTCATGTGGGCACTACTCAATCATTGACGAAAATCATTCAAGTTGACATTCATTAAGTTTGTATTTGTTATCCTGTCGAGGTCACTTGTGACCCCCTGACATACCCAAGGAAGAAAATGGCATATTCTTGTTTTAAAAACCTAACTTCACTTCAACCAATTTTTTGATGGAAAAAAACACAAAACACAAGAGTTTCAAACTCTTATTGCTTTTCTACAAGTGCCTGATCAATTCTGATTCAAGACGGAAACTTTCACACTTTTCTGGTTTGCAAATTAAGCCCCACAATATTTCAAAAGCACTTCACAGATAAAAATGATGAAATATCATCAAATTAGCAATAAAAGATGAATATATTCACATCCCCCAAGGTCCTTTGTTTACAATAAGAGTATTAATGGTGGTAGAATTGAATGTATTGCTTTACAGTTGTTAACTCTATTTTTTACAATTTAAAAATTGGTCTGTCCACATGGAAAATATCTTAGTTGAGGTGGGCTTGGGGGGCCTTTGCATTTTACGCAAATCAGAGGAATTGTGCACTTTTAAACATTCTATCCTGCCCACCTGCTTTCAATATAAGTTTAACACGTGGATTTCCTAGGGCACTGGCAGAGTTGTGGCTCATTTTTACACCTTTTTACCTTTTCAAAACAAAGCCAAAATTTCCAAAATACCTTCAGTGACCTACCTTCCTATCTTTGATGTAGACTCAACAAGTGGCTTTTTCTGGGCACTTGCGGGGTCGCGCTTCACTTTTATACCTTACTCCTTTTTTCAAAACAAGGCTAAAATTTTTTAAAGTCCTCCAGTGACTTGCCTCCCCACTTTTAACTTAAAAATGGCCATGTGTCCATTTGCAGGCTCCAGGAATTCCTTTTACACTTTTACACCTTTCACCATAATGCCTCAAAATTCAAAAAGGGCCCACCTTCTCATAACCGCTCATCTTATAACACGTGTACATCTTCGAGGTCAAAGTAAGAAAAAAATTTCATCACTTCATATTGGTGAATAGCCAATTATAAATTATCAGAGCCACAGGACCAATTTGGCATTTTTTACAAATGTAACAAAAGTGACAAGTTCACCAAATAGACCCGTCGTGCCGCGTCCAATTAAATATGACCACGTGTTCGTAGATGCTAGGACAAATTAACAAAGAAGGCATGATCATGGAAAATAAAAAAGGGGAAAACCCATCATCTACGACCAAATAACCAATAGGTACGCACAGAAAGAGAAACTATAACTGACACAAAGCTCAACGTGATTCATGCCCATAGAGAAGGGTTTAATGACAATAACCTGATAAATATAAAATGTCATGCATCCACACATGAAGACAGATTATTTTCAAACCACGCAGACTGAAAAAAAAATTGGTCCAAAAGGGACGAGGTTAAAACCGAGCATCAACAGACTAACTCTCCAAATACTATAGTTAGTAATATTTAATAGCTAAGTTTTATCCATGTAAAATTTAAAAGAACTGGCCATATTAAAATAATAAGCAAGATTTAGGTACTATGTGGGTTTTAACAGTTGCATATATCCATGGTTAGAAGAAAACAAACTTCTACATATTTTAAAACTAATTGCAACTTAATAAACACAGTCAAATGAGTTATGAGAACCAATAAGGAAGACCACAAAACACCAAGAACAAGTTGTAAAAGGCCATAAGACAATAGATAAGAAGATATATATTTGAAATTTTAAAGGTCGTGGAACAAGGAAATAAAGTTCTACAGAATTATTTAAAAAAATGAAGATTTATGCAAATCAAAGAAAACTTTCAAATAAGGTATTTGATTTAATTTAATTTGAATTAATTAAATCTAAGTGTTGTAGAGTAACTGGTGTACAAATAATAAAATACAGTAATGACGCAAGAAAAGTAAGATTTAAAGTATGAAACCCTAATCAATAGAGTGAGATAGATGAACTTAGATGATATACACATAATATGGAAGTGATCTGAGCATGGAGTAGTGTTGAACAAGATGTAATCACCATCATATATGACCTATGTAAAGTCTAGAGTTCATAGACAAGGCTAGGCAGGGGCGTCCGTAGTAGGACAAGGGTGCCTAGGCATTGATGACTCGATCTAAGTGCTCATGACTGTGAAAAATATTTTGATATAGTTTATTTTGTGTCACAAAGGTGCCACAATTATTCCATATTGATTTCCTAATTTTTTCACTATGATCACCGATGATACCTATATCCTACAAAAATAAAAGTTCACGTGCACAAGCCCATGAACCACATCAAACATAAAAATAAAAATGTAGAATATGGAGTCATATTTACCTTTTTGGTCACCCTGAGAGTGAACTTAAAATCAATCACTACACTACATCTCAGACTCTATGCAGTTCTTGTGAGTGTGTGTAGAAATTATGCCCTAAGATGCCCTTGTGAAAATTTCACTTGAAAGAGGGTTGTAGCCAGAATGTAGTAGAATGTGTGGATGGAATATAATGAGCTTCTCCTTCCTATGATTTGTATGTAGAGGTGGTTCATCCCTTTTCCCTTGAATGGATTCTAGATGGATGCATTTAGATTAATTTAGTGTCTTTCGAGTACAAGCTTAGGTGTTAATAGTAATGTTTAGTTTTTGGTCCCTTAGTTTGAACACATAACTATGTATTTATATGATTCCATTGTTTGAATTTCATAATTGACAACTGGAAGGCTGACCCATAAGTGAAAAGGATGCCCAAAATATAAAAGAGACCCAAAAATAACAAGTAAAGTAGAAAAGAGTCAGGGGTTCCCAGAGGGGACATAAGCGCCTGGTCACTATTTTCCTAGTTGGATGTTAGTGTATGAATCCATAAATTATAAATTAGATAAATTTTGATTTTTTTATAGGGTGTGCAATGCCAAATAAAAAACAAGAGACATGAAAAAGAGGCCAAAGATAGTTTTCAACCACTATTTTTCTTGCTTAAGAATCATGTAAATGTTAGCATGCTTTTAAGACCTAGAAATGTACCAAAGTGCATGATTTTGTGTCTACATTTTCCCCCACTTTATGTTTTTCAGTGAATACTCGATAGCATAAATTATATAATAGATGAATACCTTATGATCTTGTAGAGGTGTGATGAATAGCGTGACGAGTGGATAAGTGAAGCATGGAATGATTACAAAGTGAAGTGTGGAGACTAGGAAAGGAAAGTGACCATATGGGTGAAGCATATGTGTTGTGGTGTACTCGTTATTTTTCTTGTACTTGTTGTTGTAAGTTACTTCATGTTGTGTATTAAGGTTAGACCTAAAAAATAAGAGTGAAAGAGTAATAAAAATTTTAAATGTGATAAATAAGAGAAAAATGTGTATAAGTATGTAAAATTAATAGAAAATGAAAGTGTGCACCTAATGTAGAAGAGTGTAAAGGATATAAAAATATCCTGGAAATGTTGTGAAGAGTGGGTTTTTTGGGCGATCTCACGTCGATAGAATTTTTTTGGGTGATCTCATGCCAAGTATAGGTTTTTTGGGTGATCTCACACCAAGTGTGAGTTTTTTGGATGATCTCACGCCAATGGCACTTTTTTTAGGTGATCTCACACCAAGATCAAGTATTGGGGAGAGAGGTCTAGTTTTACTGTCCTTCCATGACTTTTCCCAATAAGCACCACTGTAAATGATGTGTCTCGATTTGTTCCTATTGTTTCAATTTGATCCTGATTAGTTTTGAATTGTTTTTATTGTACTGAATGTAGGAGATAGAATGCATTTTATGACTGGATGACTGCACCTATAACTGTAGAATTACTTTGAAGACTTCTGTGAACTGTGTTGATCTGATAAGTTGACTGTATATGCCCCTAGGACATTAGCACCTAGGGGAGGACATAAACACCCAGGTGCTCCTGTCTGATGTTGGGCACTGGTGTTTGTGTTATTCTGAGGACCCAAGTTACGTTATGGCCATTCTGTAATAATATTCATGTGTTATTCCTATATTGTGTAGATTTTTTTTGTATCTCTGAGTTGTTGTAGGGGTGATTTATTCACCCAATGTATGCCCCCGGTTTGGGGTGCATGCAACATCGGTAGGAGAATGTGGCCCAAGGGATAGGACCTGATGATGTGGTGTAGTGGATACATGTAGGGGGTAGGGGATGTGTATGGTAGAAACAAAGACACATGTAAATAAATTCGCTAGTAACATGTGTTAGTAGAAAAAGCTAGCATGAAAGAAAAGACAATGTAACAAACAAGTGTACAAGAAAAGTAGACCGCAAAAAGTGGGTTTTAACATAGTACATCACTCATAATGTCACAAGAAAATTAAGTCTAAAGTGTCCAAAAGCATACAATGTGAAAACAAGATAAAGGGCATAGCCCACAAACAATAGCATAAAAAAATAAAGTAATGAAAAGTAAAGTGTATCAAATAACAGGGTGGAATATAGTCCTGCAAGGAAAATGTTGCACATAAGGCATCTTTTATCTTGTTAGAAAGATTAAAAATTATTTCAATAAATGTATGTATCAATGGAAATTTATGTTCTAGTAATAATAGGAAGAAGTATATGATGAGATAATAGCACCTGTAATGTGTGGGAGTAGGAGAGGTAGATGCCCCCAAGAACCTCAGTGGGACTGGCAAAGGATACAATGTCGAGCATCATTGCAACAGGTGAAAATCTGTAAGATATTTGAATTCACTCAAAATACCAAGTGAAAATGCATGTGTGTATATATAAAGATAATGAAATACTGAGTATATAGCTAGCATAGTAAGTAAAGTGTATCATATAAGTAGTATAAGCAAGCAAGAGTAAGTGCAACCAATATATGTAAATGCAATGTATTAGTGTGATGGAGTGGTATGTAATGCATGAATGTGATAAGAGAATTGTTCCCCCCAGTAGATGTGTATGAGATGAGGTTCATTTATAAAATACCCCTCAACAATCAATAATGAACCATAGAACAAGAGTGCATCATCAAGAAACGGTGTGAGAATATGTGCTAGAAAGATAGATCGATGAAACATAGAGCATGAAAAATTTAATGCAGTAAGGTTCATTTTAGAATTAGACCCTCAGTAGTCAAGTATGAACCATGGAACTAGAGTGTCATCATAGGGTAATGACGATACAAGATGTGTATCAAGATGTGTAAGAGTGTTAACGAGAAGTAGTAAGTATGAAACGCATAGAGCGTGATCATATATAATATAGACAACTGATGATGCTAGGAGGAGTGGGGGATAGAAATCATGATTCCCCGCTAAATGTGAGAGGGGATAGAAGGCTATCCAATGATAGTGAATGGAAAGGGACCTCCACTCGATATCCGAGGAGATAAAGGAATGTGAAAATGCTCTAAGATCTGTGGAGTATGAGAGTAATGACATATATGTGAACAATACCTATGTGCTGAAGGAGGTGGTGAACACCTATGTGAAGGGGTTTCCTAAGTAGGGGACTTAGGTCTGATGAGATGGTCTAGTCAATTAATGCAGATGATAAATTCATGAAGTAGGTCATGTGTTCGAATAGGAGAACTAGGTACAGAGTGTGCCTTGGATTTGAGAGGCCCATGAGACTTAGATGTTGTAACTTAATGTAAATATATTATCAAGACTAGGCTTAAACAATGGTGTGAATGGTGGAACTCCTTTAAGAGTGACAACTTACATATTATGAATGAAATTAACTTGCATAAACTAATGATTCATGGAGGGAATGGCTTAAGTGGCAAATGGAGCAAAGAAAATACCTAAGAGCATGTCACAACCTTTCATTGAAGATGCCACAATGAATGGCACAAACATATGGTAAGAGATCCAACTATAACAAGAATCTTGATGTAGCCAAAATAATTGGGAACTGGATATGTGATATTAGATAGAGTAACATTTGACATCCATGAAAAATGTGATGGAGCACGCACTGATATGAGCCACTAGATAGATCGTGGTGTTATTAAAAATATATGAACCAATAGAAGTCCTTTATACTGTAATGAATCGGAAGTGAATGTAGCATGATAATCATGATCTAAAAATGAAATCACTAGATGGTGATGCATTAGAAGAATTGATAAGGAATTCAAGTGTCCTTGATGAAGGAGGAGGCACAACTTGATATGTATGATTAGTAAAAGAATCAGTAGATTTTGTGTCATGCTTGGGAAAAGGTTTATTAAATATTTTTATATTTTTATTATCGTTGACTCGGTTTAGAAGTAGATAGACTCAAGGGGTCTCGAGTGAATTATTTTCAATAATATCTTGAATGAAATGCTGTGAGTTTGAAGAAATGATCAGTTGAATGCCCAATTCATTTTTGATAGTCACATCTTAGCATTTTCATCATAATTACACCCACGAGGGGCGAGATGTATCAAAATTGATCGGTGGCAGTGGAAGGGTGATAAGATTTCTTTCGATACGAGTTGAGGAAATAGAAACTGAGGTTCATAGGGTAATTTGGTGAAAGTATGCTTTAGGAGGATTCCATTGAATATTTTTAGGTGGAGAGAAACCATTAAAAGTTTCCTTATGCTTTAGTGGGCTTAGTTGATATGGCTTGAATGTTGATTTAGCTTAAAAACCAAGTAGAAGAGGATGAAGGAGTAATCATGAAACTTTATTTTTCCCATAGATAGGAGTATTACCTCACACATTTTGAGCATATGAGCATGATTGGTCAAATGAAGGAGAGGTCTCAAATATGACACTCTCTTGAAGTGGTGGTAATAGGCTTTATACAAAAATATCTTGTAATTCTGAATTAGCAATCACATTGGTCATCTTAGCTAGGTTATTCTTGTAATGTAAAACATAGTCCTCTAGGAATCTCATTAGATCATTTGTTTGATTTGAATCAATTTTTTCATAGGAGATCTTGGTTCCAATATTGATGGAAAAGTGAGCAAGAAAATCATTGGTTATATTTGTAAAAGAAGTTACCAAGTGAACATGTAGAGCATAAAACAACACATTGGCATAATCTTGAAGACTTATAGGAAATAGCCTAGCTAGCAATATATAATAATCCACACAGTTGAGACATGATATATGGAAAAATCGGAGATGGTCTTGAGGGTCACCATGTCCATTGAAGGTGGAATCTTAGGGGTGCTAAAGTTAGGAGAGAGTCAATAAAAAAATAGTGGGTACGAAAGGGGTATGAAGGAGTAATGAAGAATCAATAGATGGAGAGGAGTGTGAGGTAGCTTTTTGTAGCTGATGGATTTCAACTTGTTGGTCATGGTATAAGGAATATAAGTCTTGAGTGTTAGAAGAGGATACTTTTTGTGTGTGAGAAATAAGAGGTGGAGTGAAATGGTTGGTAGGAGTACGAACTGACATTATAACAGTAGAGTGGGGTGGAAGGTTAGAGTTGGGAGGTTATGTTACAATATGAATGGAAGTGGTATTAGAGGTGCGAGGTTTGAGCTCAGGTAGGTTTTTTGGCCTCCTCACAAGAAGATAATAAAAGAAGATCTAAGTCTTGTGGATGTTCAGTAATATGATCTTGGAAATCATGAAGGTATTCATCAGTAAAGGGTGCATAGGTTTCAACCATGTTAAAAAGATGATAAAATTCCTAAAATCAAAGTTGGTTTTAGGCCATGGATTCACCAAATGATTTAATAAAATTTGAATCAATTAAATCTAAGTATTGCATAGTAACTGATGTATAAATGATAAAGTACAGTAATGACACAAGTAAACTAAAATTTATAGTATGAAACCCTAATAAATAGAGGGAGATACATGAACTTAGCTTATATACGCATAATATGGAAGTGATTTAAGAAGGGAGAAGTGTTGAACAAGATGTAAGCAGTGTTTTATCTAACCTATGTAAATTATGGAGCTTGTTAACAAGGCTAGGAAGTGGTGCTTATAGTAAGACAGGGGTATCTGGGTGCTGATGACTGGATCTAGGTGCCCGTGACTATGTAAAATCTCTAGATCTAGTTTATGTTGTGCTGCAAGGGTGTCAAAATTATTCCATGTTGATCACCTGATGTTTGCACTATGATCGTTGATGATACCTGTAACCTGTAAAAATAGAATTTCACCCACACAAGCCCACAAAATGCATCAAACCTAAAAATGAAAATGTAGAATGGGGAGTCAAACTGACCTCGAAGGTCACCCTGAGAGTGAACTTATGACTGATCATTACACTACATCTAATACTCCATGTAGTTCTTGTGAGTGTGTAGAGATTGTGCCTTAGGATGCCCTTGTGCAAGTTGCACTTGATAGCGGGTTGTAGCTAGAATGTAGTAATGTAGTAGAATGTGTGGATGGAATAGAATGAAATTCCCCTTCCTATGATGTGTATGAAAAGTTATTGCATCACTTGTCCCTTAAATGGATGCTAGATGGATGTCTTTAGATTACTTTTGTGACTTTGGAATGCAATCTTAGGTGATGATAGTAATGTTTAGTGATTTTTCCCTTATAGTGAACACATAGCTATGTATTTATATAATTCCCTTTGTTTGAATTTCATAGTTGACAACTGGAAGACCGACCCATAAGTGAAAAGGATACCCAAAAGATAAAAGAAACCCAAAAAGAGTGAGTAAGGTAGAAAAGGTTCAATGGAATCCATAGGGGACAAGAGCACCTGGGTGCTGCTATCTTGGCTAGAAACTAGTGTCTAAAGACATAAAAGATAAATCAGCTAAGTTTTGACTAGGATATAGGGTGTGCAAGACCAAATAGAAAACAAGAGACATAGAAAAGAGGGCAAAGATAGTTGTCAACCACTAGTTTTCTTTGGTAGGAATCATGTAAATGATAACATGCTTTTAGCACCTAGAAATGTACCCAAGTGTTTGATTTTGTGTCTACAGTATGCAAGTTTGGTAGAGAGGACACAAAACACAAATAACATATTGTGAGACAAGAACAAAGAAGATATAAATAATTTCCAAGTTTAGAAGTCGCAAAGCAAAGAAATAATGTTCAACGGGTTTTTGAAATTTTAGTGTTTCGTGGAATAGTAAGGTAAAAGTGATGGAACAATGGAATGCCCGTGGAACAAGAAAAGTCCACCGAAAAAATGGAAAAATCCACGAGACCAAGGAAATCCACAGAACATAGAAAGTAGTCTGTGAGATATAAGAAGTCCGTGGAACAAATAAAATAGTTCAAAAGATAGAGAAATTCCATAGAACAAGGAAAATAATCCACAAGATAGAGGAAGTTCGTGGAACAAAGAAAATGATCCACAAGAAGGGACCATGGAGAAATATTTTCACTAGATAAGAACAATTTTGTAAAGAAATAAGTAAGATATTGAAATAACAGACTTTTGCAAGGAAAAATAAAGTCCGCAAAGAAAAAAAAAATTCAAACAATCATGGAACAAGGCTGGAAGCAGCACAACAAGTAGAATTTGGCTGAGCTAGCCAACAAGTCACTACATAATGTAAAATGTTGCACAAAAAAGTAGAAATATTGTGAAAGACTAAAGAAGGTTGTGGAACATGTTAATAAGTTATGAAGATACGGAAAATCCCTCGAAGTAAGGCAGAAAACCACAAAATTATGGAAAATATAGAGAAAGGCCGTGGATGATTAAATAACAGATCTAACCATGCAAATTCAATAGTAACTTGGATTTTGATCATCTGCACTAATATAGAGCATCCAATGATTCCAAATTTATCTTAATTCACATTGAAGTAGGGTTTGTGTACCTTGTAGGAACTAACCAACTTTCCAATAAAGGTTAAGGTATTTTGGATCTTGAAAATTTCCAAGTACTTTAGATCTACAAGATTCTTTACACCTAAAAATCACAAACAACAAGATCTATCATAAACAAGTATAAACACCATCTCTAACACCGTGTTAGGGAATTCATGGGGATAAATAATAGCACATATTTAATTAACCACCAAAATAAATTTTCAAATATTATAGTTTGTGTTTAAGCAACAAATTATGATAGATTACATCACATAATGAATTAGATATTAGATTGCATACATAACATGAAATTAAATGAACACGAGATGCAAGATATAAGTGGGAAAACCTTTTGGTAAAAACCCCATTGAAAAATCACTTATCTTTATTGAGAATAAATAGTTCACCCAACACTCCCACTATTTGTAGTAATTACACATTCATAGAGGAATTACATACTCTCATATACATTTTCTCATGAGTACATCATTCTCATTATGTATCTTAACTTTGCTCACATATATTTCTCACATAAGTTTATTACACACTCTTTACACACAGTGTTACATGGTGCATACATGCTAAACTTGTACTAAGTTAATTAAATTAACTTAATAGAAATTAAAGCATAACTTACTTAAATTCAAGAAAATACATCATGATAAATCAAAAAGGAAGCTATTTAAACCAAAAAATATGAATCTATACTAAGTGCAAACCTCCTTTTGATATTTTTGATGTGTTTTGGATGTAGATACTTCCTTACTAAGTTGAAAATAGACCACACATGATCAAACATTTCTCAAGAAAAGAGGAAGATAACTCATCAAGTATGGCTTAATTTTCATTTTGATTTTTCTCTTATTACAATTTAACAATTAGAAAGAAGGAGATTTAACAAGCCTTCCAATAACATGAAATGTTCTTCTCAAGTGTAACATGCATAAAAGACATGGTGTCAGTTGGACAAGGTATACTAGGTTTCTTATATAGATTTCCATTTTAAGATAAGCTTGAAAGCAAATGAATGTGGGATAAATTGAATGTAGGATTATAAAGGGATAAATATGATTAGAAGAGATTAATTATATATTAGTAACTCGTTGTAGTTTAGGGAGATTTAATTAATCAATTAGGATTACTTAATAGGCCAAATTAATCTTATAAAATCCATTTGGAGATTATTTAGAAGGAAATTAGTATAATTGGAGGGGTTTGAGAGGGGGATTTAATCAATAAGAAAGTTTATTGATTAATATACGAGATTTAAAGGTTAATTAATTAATTAAAAGAGGATTTTAACTAATGAAGCGATGTTAATTAGCATCCAATATGAAGGATGAGCCTGGTTAATTAACAAAGTGTTATTAATTGACCGAGACAAAGGGGAATGTTAGCTAATTAGAGGAAAAACACTAATTATAATGAAATGACGGAAAAGAAGAAAATTAGTGTAATTTTAGTATTAAAATTAGCTGTCTACAGTTTCCCCTCTTTGATGCGGTTTAGCATAAGCGATGCCACTTCAAATATAACAACCAATTTTACTTTTTAGGGGTAGAAGAAAGATTAGTAAGATGGAGGATGCGCCCTTGAGTGTCGATGGAGTGACAGAAGAGGTCTATTAACGCTCAAAAAGAAGAAATATATGGTCACATTGAAATAAAATCCCCTCACAACGGTGTGGATTTGAACTTGTCTCGATTGGACATTATTTTATTTGAGATATTTTGTTGTTAGCGCACAACAATGGTGAAAGAAGGGAGGGAGGGTAAGAAACAATTAATTTTTAGAACCATGTATTAGTGAGAAGAAATAGAAAAGATTAGTGACAAGGAATGTTATGTACAATGGGGAATTAGTTAAAATGTGAAAAAATATAGATGAGGGATGGAAATATCGTAGCATATATTATGGATCATCCTGGCTCAGAAGTACCTTTTATTTGATGTAAGCATGCAATAAAAGGGTAAAATGACATGAAAAACCATAACACTGATTTTTGTGCAATGCTAAAGGACTTAATCAAAGCAAAATACACAATCGATGTGATACAAGAAAGTAAACAAACAAGAAAGTAAACAAAGAAACAATTACAATCAAATACAAATAAACAAGAAATGTTTAAGAAAATTGTATCAATGATTTTTATCCAGCTTTAGTACCCAAATTTTTGAGCTAAAGGATACACGCAAGGGATTGTGTGGGGGACATAGAAGTCCCAAGAAAAGAAAAGGTGCACTATGAAACTACCCCGAGCAATGATATATGTTGGGAAGACAACCATAGCAAGAAAAAAAAAATTAATGAAATAAGATCAAAGTAGGATCTGCATGTCGTGCACAAGAACTAGCGAGTACTTAAGTAAGATGTTTTTTGGTATAGTTTCCAATTTTTTGTGTTTTTGAGTTTTTCATTATTTTTTGGTTTTGAAATTTTGTGATTCTTTTTATATTTCTAATATTTGTGAATGTTTTGGATTTTATTTTTTTTGTTGTTGAGGATTTTCCAAAGATTTTACCAATGTTTAAGAGTTTCATAGTTTTTTTATGTTTAGCATTTTCCAAAAAATTTACCATTGTTTAGGATTTTTGATCTTTTGCAAAACCATGTACAAGAGAAAAAACACTAAGATGCCCCCAACGAGGGATGAGAATATACAAGGGAAAATTGCGTGCATATATACAAGAATGGGATAAGCTAAATCAAGGCCAAGAGGGAAAGGTTCAACAAGATGATAAAAACAAGCCAAGGAAAAATCTAGGAATAAGTGATCATGCCCCAAGTGCAAGGTGTTTGTGAACCATAGAATCCTCCTAAGGCATCAAAAATTGGTTTTCACTAAAGGACCTATCCAAAGTGCCATAATTGGATTATTTTCACAATTGAAAGAATTTATTTCTCTTTACTTTTTTTGGATTTTTGGTTTTTTGACATTTCCTCTAAGCTCGGGTATAGAAATTCTTTAGATGTATGATGTTTATGGATCCCAGAGATTTGAACCATCATGATAACTAAGTTTATAGGCCCCTAAACCAATTTTTTTTTACCCCAATGTATGATCCTAACCAGTTAGGCCCAAATTTCCCTCTCTTTTCACACTCTTTAGTAGTATTGAACAAGTTTTCTTTTAGAATAAGATCTTGAACCTCAAATTCACAATAAATAATGTTATTTTTATAGCTAGCATGGATTCAATTATGATACACTTTGAGGTGATCCAAGGTATGGAAGAATTTTTCATCAAGCAGTTCAAGATCTTCTATTCTAGCTACTATGTAGACATCTTCATTATGTAAGTAGTATTTCAAGGATATTCACAAAGAGGGAATCTCTATCTCTAAGGGGATGATATATTTAGTTTCGAATGCAAGGGACTATGGGATTTCACCTATGGGTGTGTGGATGGAAGTTCAGTATCCCTATAAGGTGAAATAGATTTAGATATGCTAGTTAAGACATATCTCACTGACTAGTTTCTCCATAATCCAAACAAGGGTTTTATTTGTGGCCTCAGGTTACCAATTACCTTGAGGGTATTAAGGGGTAGAACAATTTTGGCATATTTTAAAGTGTTGATAGAAGGCCTTCACTTGTTTGTTCTTAAATGATTTCCAGTGTCAAATAAAATAGCATAAGGGATTACATAATGACGAATGATGTGGTTCATGATAAATTTTGAGATCTGAGCACTAGTAAGATAGGTAAGAGGAACAACCTCCATCAATTTGGTAAAGTACTCAGTTGCAGTAATGATGTGTATATGGCCATTATATGAAGTGGGTGTAAGCTTCCCTATGATATTGAGCCCCCGTTTGGAAAATGGTCATGGTGTAGTGATAGGTTGCAAAGACTGATATGGTTCATGGATCAAGTTACCATGCTTTTGGCACAAGACACATTTCTTCACATAATGATAACAATTTGTCTCCATAGTAGGCCGGTAATAGCCTATGAATATCAGTTTGTTTACAAGGACCATGCCACTAGTGTGAGCACCACAGACACATTTATGTACCTCTTTAATGGCTTGGATAGATTCTTTAAAATTAAGACAACACAACAATGTCTCATCATAGCCTCGATGATAGAGAGTTCCCATAAGGAGGGTGTAATGTGCAATGTGGTCGATAAGGGTTCTCTTTTAGAAATGGGAAATTTTGGGTGGGAAGGTACCAAATTGTAAGTAATTAGATATGTTTGTGTACCAAGGGAAAGGGACCAATTACATCACATACCAAATATGATTATGACATGTCATAAACAGGCATAGTAATATGATCAATAAGGAACTAAAAATATCCAGTATCTGGCGATAATCATAGTAATGATCCAATAGTAGTCATGACATCTGTTATCTTATTTTTTGTTTGAGGGACCTATTGGAAGGTGATCTTAACAAACTACTCTTTTAGGTTTTCCACCATGCATTTATATGGTATAAACTTCTCATCTTTGACTTTGTATTCATCATTCATCATTGGGAGGAGGCATCTCATTAATAGTAATAAATTTTGTAGGGTCCACTTCAATTCCACTTATAGAGATGATGAATCCCAATATTTTTCCTACGATGACACCAAATACACACTTATTAGGATTCAATATGACCGTATAATCATGTTGGTTGCTTAAACGTGCACCCGCATCTTGAATCTCGAAAGGGCCAATGTGTTTGAGACCACAATGGAACTGTCCCCAAGTTGTGGGACCTAGTGCGCTTGGGACGGATCTCTGGAGAAGGCCGGTTCCTCTACCTACCTCTAATGCTACTACAGCTCCTAATGCTGAAAGAAAATCCTAGACTAAACATGCCAAGGGACTAGGGATAGAAGGATGTGTAGAAATGGGAAATCCTAAGCTAAGGAAGGTGATAGCACCAAAAGGAAAGGGTCGATCTCTCTCCACGAGCAGCGAAGGAAATAGAGAGGGTGTGGGATAAGAGGGCGGACGGTGCACACCACATATCAACACACGGGCTTATCCTTCCAGCATGTACAACACATGAACATGGGGACTGCAAGTAGAGGAGTATGCACAAAATTCCAAAAAATGCAAATAGAGAGGTGAGATGCAATGAAAATGAGAGAGGGAAGACGAGAGTTCCACAAAACATGATTTTATGGCTTAAGGGATGCACATTCATTTACATTCATGGAAGGAGGCGAGAATATATTGCAGAGACCATGCCAAGGTCTGAGACCCATGGGAATTCGACCACCATTGTGGCATGGTGTCATTACAACAAGGAGGGATGTTTTTACAAAGCAGAACTTTGTTATTTATAGAAGAAGAAGGAGAGAAGATAAGGATAAAGGGAGGGAAGCTCAGATTCAAATATTCAACCACCAATAAATGATTGAAAATCCACCCCAAATCTATCGTGTTTGCATCAATTACTTGTTCGGTGCCTCGAAGGAGGAGGAACAGTGGATCATATCAAATCTAATCTAGTTTTCGGGGGGAAAATAGATCATATATTAATGGCAAGAATATGTTTCTTCATTTTCTCCCCACCTAGCCTCTCCAAAATTAAAGTTTCAGATCTCCACAGCATAGACGAGACCGAGATCTTTCCAATGGTGCTAGATTTTTCAGATTTCGAGCACCGAGTCAAAAGATATTCTCATTTGAAACTTGAATCGGGTCTATACAAAATGGTAGGAACCAGCAACCAAAATGGGCCCCCTTTTAAAACCAGAAATGTGGAGGGCGGGCGCATGTCTGAAGGTAACCTTTGTATTTTGCTTTTAAATTTTCATTGGGCTGACATGTGGCTTCTTCCATGGCTCGCTTTTGGAAACCCTCCCCCAATTTTTCCTTTGAATTAGCGTCGTGCAGACACTTGGCACCCTCCATTGGCCAATCTCAATGTTTTTGACTATTCAACCCGACCCTGTCCTTTTATGAAACCATACACGTGGAGGCTCTATGCTTATTTAGAAGCCCGCTCAAGATTTTTCCTTTGAATTAGCTTCAGGTTGACACGTGGAAGGAAGGTGAATGCGTGAAATGTGGGTGCAAGGGAGAAGTGGAAGAAAGAGGCCAAGAGGGGTGCACACTATGGGTACAAGGAGATGAGGAGCAAGTGCATAAAAGGGAAATAGATGGGAGTTGTAGAGGAGTACGTGCGAGATGAAGGCAAGTATGAAAACAAGACGTGGGCATTCAACTAAAGGAAGGCGCGTAGAGGGAGAAAGAAAAGAGGATGCACGAAAGAACTGAGTCTAGGTAAGCATGCAAAATGAATGCCAAGGACTTAGCTGATTGGAAGATAAGTCTACAGAGGTGCGTGCAAGGAGTGCACAATGGGATAGGAGAGAAATCGGGTGCGCATGAGGAAGGCACGCAAGATAAAAATAGAAGGAGATAAGAATGCAACAGGGAGTTGGAAGGCGCACAAGGGGTGCGCAGAGGAACTACAATTGTGCCAAGGTGTTAAAAGAATAATCTTGAGTGCACATGACCTGAAATGTGATACACCAGAGTCATGATGGAAATATAAGTTATCCAAATAATTAGGATAGTTATTTGGATAAAAAATCCCTTAATCACTCAAAAATACAATGAATAAGTTCCAGGTTCTTTGCTTTGGTATTGGACTTGCTAAGGATATCATCCACATTATTTTCTACAATACCATGCAACATAACATGAAATATGACTGTCATCACACACTAATATGTGGTGTTGATGTTCTTGAGGCCAAAAGGCATGGCCTGATAATAAAAAGTTCCCCAATGAGCAGTGAAAAAGTGGTTTTATGTTGATCCTATTCTATAATTTTGATTTGGTTATAGCCATAGAATCTGTCCATGAGGGATGACATTTCATGGGCCTACTGTAGAATCATCAATCATGTCAATATTTGGAAGAGGAAAATAATATTTAGGACACACTTTATTGATAGGCACAATGTTGGATATCCATTGTGAGTAATAAATAGGTCTGATAAAACCTATTGTCAGTAACGTTTCCATCTCTTCTTTGACCAAAAGAGCTACGTGCAGATGTATTTTGTGTAATTTTTGTTTGATAGGATTTGTTGATTCATGTGCAATGAGGTTGTGCATAACTTAAGAAGGATCTAATCCTATCATGGTAGCACATGACCAATAAAATACATCCATGAAATATATGAGGAGCATAGTAAAGGCCTTCCACTCATGGGTGGAAAGATAAGCTCCTAGTTTAACAAATTTAGGTTCTTCTTATGGGCCAATGTTGACATTGATACTCTTCAACTAAAAATTTTGAACCATCCTCCATACGCGTAGGATCAGGAAGGAGTTTGAGTTCTTCCTCTGTTGGTGTCTTAATGATATTTTCACCAATAAAATGATCATTTATATTATCCATGTTTGATTTTTCATTTTGTTTTTCTACAAGTTGCTCAAAGAGGTTTTCACTATAGGACATGAATTTTTTGCTTTTTTTCAATTTTTTGATATTTTGGTCTCTTTCTCTTTTTGTTGACCATATAACTCATTCTCCTTCCTAAAATACACATATGCATCAAGGTAAATAGATAATCCTTTCTTATGATCTCCTATAGGTACATAATCACGTGTCCCCATGAACTCTCCAATTTCTTTTTCATTATGAAATAGATCAAATGGTATGTGATGTTATTGGTACCAATAAATGAGGGTATGGGTGTTTGAGGTATAGTTTCAAGAATGGAGGGGGATAAGATTAAAATAGTTATGTTACAAAATATGTTTGTAGAGGTAAGATCTTCGTAGAGACTACAAAGGGACTCTGGTTCACTATCATAATCTGAAGAGCTATCCCCATGTTCAGAAGAGGTGGCATCAATTGATGGAGGTTGTGCTCTATAAGGCTGAATACCAATGCCATATCTATCTATTTTTTCATGCACAAGAATAGGTTCCCGCACACCTTGTTCATGTGATCCGCATCCATAGCCTTTTATCCCATAGTGTACATTCTCTTGTTACAGATGATAGATTATGGGGATTGATAGCAAAATCCATATTTTCATCAGGGGACTGGGATTTATAAGTACTACCTAATTTTTCATCTATCAGGATACCACCAAGGGTAAACTTGTGAAGACTTCTAGGCTCTTGAGTTCTGTATGGCCAAAATTTGAGCTAACCATGCATTTTGGGTGACATGGGAAGATCTGATACAAGGAGGGCCTATTGGAGGTCATATTCTCTTCAGCCGGTATGAAGGATTTTTAGCTTGGGTTCCCATGTAGCCAAAGGGGAAACAAAGGTAAAATCACCACTTTCATGAGTATGAAGTGTATCTATATTAACACGAGATGTGAGGGAATTTGATTTGAGTTTCACATATAACTCTATAGAAGGAAATTCATAATTTTCTAGGTAATAACCTATTAACGATCTGCAATGGGCAAAGGGTTGTAGGTCACTAGGAATTGTAAGCTCTTGTCCTTGATGATACATTTTTATACACTAGTGGAAGGTGGAGGGGATGGCCTACATGGCATGGATCTATGGGTAATCGAGGAGAATGTTATAGGGAAGTTCCAAGTAAATGACATGGAATCTTGCTTCATACATGATAGGCCCAACTTCCATGGGTAAGGTAATTATGCCTACCAATTTTCATTCTACATTATTATAATCCTTAATGGTGACCACATTAGGCTCCAGTTTAGCATAAGTATTTTCCCAACTATTTCAAAAGATTCAGGGTACATATATTAATATTAAGGCCAAATTTGTTTTCTACAAGCACCCTTTTAATATTTTTACGAGTAATGATCAATTCTATATAGAAGGGAAGGTTGTGTGTTTTATTGTCTGTAGGAATATTGTTTTGGCAAAAAATGATTTTCTCGGATGGGGTGATTTGTGCAATCAATGCTTGGAAGTTTGAAGTGTCAATTTATGTAGAAAAAATTGACTCCTAAAGGGTCTTATACATGATTTCCTTTTGAACAATAGACGTATTAAGAAGATCCAAGATAGAAATCTTGGTGGTCGCCTTCTCAAGTTGTTCTAAGAGATCATAATCACCATCTAAAGGAGTAGATAGAGGGGGCACTGGAACAATAAGATGAGTGTGTCATGTTATAATGAAACACTCTTGGGATTTGATTTTGATGGTGTTGATATGGTCGGTGATGGGATGAACTTAACCAATAAGAGAATCAAATGGATTAGAAGTTTGGAAAAAAACGTGGTTGGCACTTTTTTCTTAAGAGGATTGACCTTGATATAACTTATTTTTTGCTTATTTATGTTTTGGGAAGGGTTCTATATAGATCCCCAACTAATCATTTGATGATTTGGGGGGCTCCTGAGTGTCAATTTTAATATCTCCTTGATCTAGGAGATCATGGATGAAGTTCTTTAATTTCATGCACAATATATGCCATGACCTTTAACATAGTGATACTCACAATATTCATGGTCTTTGTACCATGAAGGTTTAGGTGCATCATATGTGAAAGGTGTAGTGGTTGGAAACTTGACCATATTAACCGAGTCAAGTTGTTTGAGGATCGATGACATGGATTTTGTGAGTGGATTGTATTCCCTTCATTTGTCTTCTAATTCAATAAGTTTGCATATGATTTTTAAATGTGCGGTGTTCTGGACCACTTGCACATGTTTGGGATTTGTGATTCCATCACCTATGAAAAATATTCTTTTGTTGAAGAATTTTTATTTGTATATAGGTTTTGATTCGTAACTATCTTGTTGAAAGGGTTTTTGAGACCCTTTTGGAAAATAAGCCTTTTTCTATTTGACTTCATTTTTCCATGACTTCTTCAAATATGCCAATGTAATGCATTTACAAATGGAAGGGCTATCTCAAGGTGTAAATTTGGTACAAATATTCTTATAAGTTTTTTCTAAGGAATGAAGCAAGGGAAGCAGCTAGTCAACCCCCACCATCATTGTAAGAAAGCAACAGAGTTCTTTTTATTTTGTTTTTTGGTGATACATAGGTCTAGCATGGTAATATCACTCTCCATATTGAATAAAAGATTGACAAAGGAAATTCTCAGCTAAGTCCACAAAAGTGAAAATCAACCCTTTGAGGAGATTAAGGAACTATCAAGTGTTTGGCCCTTAAGACTCCATGTAAATAAGTGAATAAGATAGTTATCGATGTAAGTAAATTCTTAGCATGTCATGAAGAAGTATTTTATGCGATCACGAGGATCAGCTTTACCCCTATATTTTTTGAATTTAGGGTAGTCAAATTTTTTTTGGAAAGGGATTATTGTAACATCTCTTGATGAAAAGGATAGGGACACAGTTCTTTCAACTGATACTTTTTATTGTGTCCCATGTTTCTTTTTCTTGCAAGCCAACAAGCACATCTTTCATAAACTGCCATTATAGGTCAATGATTTGTCCACACATTGGTGTGGGAGGTATATGTGTGCAATCAGATTTGGATGCTTCACCTTCACAGTTTTCAATATAGTGTTCAGTGTGCGTTACTTTAGGTTTTTCTATGCGAGAAGCTTTATTCCTATCTGTATGGAAATGTGAAACTAGATTTTCCAATTAATGATTAAGAATTTATAATTTTTGTTGTTGTTGGCCATTGTGTGATTTTTGTGTCATTTATTTCAACTCCCTTTGATGGAAAAGGGTGGACATGGTGTCATATGTGTCCTCCCTATGATGTTTTCCAGGGTGGGTCAAGTATGAAGTCCACATGGTTTGCTAACGTTCAATGTAGTCCTAGTGCATGGTTTAAGTGAGCTAATTAATTGTTTGATATCTCTAGAGTTTTGTTTATTTTTTCATCATTTCATACATGATCCATGAAGTGTGTTTCAGGTTTCTATGATTCTACATTGATTCAACATTGTAAGTTCACGAGTTGTATGCATTGAGTCATGTCATTTTAGGTTTGTTTCTAGCCCTAGAACAAGTAGAATGAGGTAGAGATATGAGAATTCAAAAAAATAAGTCATGGTGGAACATGGTAATAGTTTTTTTATAATTTACCTGAGGTTTATGGTGAGTTTCAGGTCTGCATTCAGTGGTTTGATGCTTTTACAGGGTCCTTTGGAAGCTACATATGAGGAAAAGGTAGTTTGACACAGGTAAATGAGATTGGATGGAGAGTTTGAGATGAATTTTGATTATATGGTGATCATGGATATTTATATCAGGTTTTCATTATGCTTCATGTCAAATTTTAGGGTCATTCTAAAGAATATTTTTGAAGATATGAAAGTTTTGGAAAAGTCAGGTAATGCTATAGTGTGATTTTCAAGAAAAGTTGGACCTTCTTATGCTCGTTGTGAACTATATGCTTGGCATGGAGATATGATATATGGCATATAATTTTAGGTCAGTTAAGAATATTTTCAAAAAATAATGAGGTTGTTTGATTGTCAATTTTTTTATGAATGATCGTTAAGAAGATAAAGTGGTTTTAAACCCTAGTTAAACCCTAACTAGAGCAAGCGTGCAGAAGAATAGGTATAGTGAGTCAGTTTTAATTTTTAGTGAAAAATTGATGACTATATGTTGTATAGGACTCTTCTATATTTCCAAAAAGGTATGTTAGAGAATGTGGTGATATGTGGACCCCACCTAAAAGTGTGAGTTTATGAAGAGTTCCCCTTTTTGGAAAAGTTTTCCAAATGAGGTGATGACTAAAGTACCATTTATGATAGCCCAGGGAGTTTTTTATTGATGTAAGAATATTTTTCAGGTCATGGTGATTAATTTTTATGGTCAAGTATTCCCTGTTTAAGTTGACTGGGCAGAGGGCAGTTTTGGGGGTAGTTAGAAGAAGTCTTTAGTAAAATGGACATTGTAGGAGTTACAAGAAGAGTTAAGAGGTGATTCAAGTTGTTTTCAAAATATAATTAATAGATATTTATAGTGATATAATTTTTTTCTCATGATGATTAGTTTTTCTATGGTTTCCAGGTCATTTTGTGGACAAGAATATTTCTGGCTATTCTAGGACAAAACTAGTATTTTCTAAAATATTGAGTTGGTTGGAGCATGATATGGATTGGGTTGATGCTTGATATAACTTGGAATGTGAAGAGGAATTATTTTTACATCTAATGAATCAATTTTTAAGTCTTGAAATTTTCAATAATGGTGTTAACTAGTTACTTTTTGGAAACTTCTTTTTGAACAACTTGATTTGGTGAAAGTAAAAGTTGATGTAGTTTGAAACAGTGGATGTTTCATGTGTTATAATTTATTCATTATTGTTGTAAAGGTTTTGGGATTTCCATAAATTGGTCACATTTCATATTTTAGGTGTTCTTTTATGGTCTTGTATCCAAAAGGTGAAGACAGGGGTGTTGAAAACAGGCTTTTGTGATGAAGGCAATTAGCCACTAGGCCCATTAAACAAAATAATCTGATTGGTTCATGATAATTTTGACCATGTATGATTTTTAAATGTTATTTTAAAATTTTGTAATGAATTTCAAAACATTACCAAAAAATATTTGTGGGATTAGGACTTTTTTGTCATTCCAGTGCATGGATTTGAGGATTTTTGGTGCATGGAATAAGCATTTTTGTTATGCTGACCCATATGGGTCACTTGTATATATTATTAAAATTATATGGGATATTTTTTTGATGTATTGGTCATTAAAAATTAGGTAAAAAAATTTATTTTGAATTTGAATTAAGAATGATCTTATAAAAGCATAATTTTGGGTGCTTTGTGAGCTAATGGTGTGTGTGCAAGAAGTGTGACCTAGGTGTGAGAATTTTACAGGTGTATGAGAATGAATTAGAGATAATATCATGTGTGATAGGTTTAATATTTATGTAAAGAAATTTTGTAATGGTTTGAAGCTTTGAAAAGTGAAGACAGTGTTAGTTTGAGAGAGATTAAAGACCTAGGGTTTGAGCTAGGGTTTGTGAGCCAAATACGTAATCTTCATCATTTTTGGTAGCAAAAAAATCATAGATAAAATATCATCATGAGGCTTATTTGGTGCTTATTCATCCTATGGGTTTGTAGCCTCCTTGCGGAGTTGGTTCTTCACTAAATTAGAGGTTGGTGCTCCTTGTAGGATTAGTGCTCTACTAAACTAGGGGTTGGTACTCCTTGTGAATTTGGGTGCTTCACTAAATATCTTTGATTTGTGTAATATAAGAAGATTTTTAATGGGTTTTATTCCCCATGAGGGTTTCCCACTTATATATGGTATTTTTATGTCGTTGTACTTTGTTTCATGCTCTTGTGATTGATGTTGTATATCTTAATAAACACACATGGTTATGAATGTTGAATGGAAAATCTAATGGATGGAGTGTATGGGTTTAGTAATTGAAGTAGAAATTATTTTAGGGACTGATTCACCCCACTCTCATTCCATTTTTCTTCCAAAAATTTGTATCATAGAAGGTCCTTGTGAATCAAGTCTATTAGCTTGAAAGAGATTCTAGAAGCATAAATGGGTAGGTCAACTGATCTTTCGAGGAAACGATATGGAGATTTCTGGGTATATGGTTTTTGGATTACAAGATAACATGATTTAAATGAAGAAATATCATGATCAGGCTATCAAGGATTTGAAATATCAAGTGGATAGTATGTATAAATCCCTAAATGAGAAAGAGGAAGCATGTTCCAGTTGAAAGAACTTGAATCATATTTATAGGATGATTTTAACATGTTGAAAATGTATGGCAAGTTAGAAAAGAGATCCAAAGCTCTTAATGAGGTTTTAGAAGGCCAAAAGGTGGCTAGTGAAAAAACAGGCCTAGGGTTTGAAGGAGTACATGTGAATAGTGATGGAGAATATGATAGGGTACACTTTAAAAAGCCTCTGGAAAAAAGGAGGTGGAAAATCCCCGGAAAATATTTCTTTGGCTGCATTCGCCACAAAAGGAGAATTTTCATAGGTTTTTGAATGAAATATTCTCTTGGTATTTTTAAGAGAGAAAGTGTGAAATTCACGCAACAAAAAAAATTCTATTGACGTGTGTCAACAGTCAGGAAACCCTAATTTTCCCTATAGACACTAACACGGCCCCTCATTTTCACGTTCTCATTTCCCGGATACCAATTTTTTTCCTTCTTTGAGAACTTCTTACTATAGGTACCATACGTCAACATCAATCGAAGTCTCCACATCACCAAAATTGAATTCATGGCTTCTTGTTCCCAAGGTGAACCTCAAGATCCAACACCCGGAGCCTCCAAGGGAAGATTCAATACAAAAGTGTATGTGCCTCACATATATGTAGTTATGGAAAATGAATGCAGAATACATGGATTCAATAGTAGCATATGAATTCCAAGGGCTTGTTAGCATCCCTCAATTTGAGGTTGACCATCAGATTCTTAACTACCTACTTTCATCCTACAATACAGAAAATAATACTTTTATTGTTACATTGGAAGATCGGTGTACATTCTCCTTCGATGTCGAACCTGTTGATATCCATCGATTGACAAGCCTCCCTTTTAAAAATGTGCCGATAGTAAAAACCAAATAAACCCTCATTGAAAATGGTAAGATTTTCCTTAAATCTAGTTATATTTTCAATGTTGATTGTAAGTGTAATTTTCTCTCATTTGAATGTTTTTTTAATATTAATTCTGATGACTTTTGCATCTCATGTCAACAAATCAAGACGAGGAGTGGATATGCAATAAGTTTCACACCACTTTCTTTCTGTCATGATTTCTTTGTTTTAAGACAGAATTATTATACAGGGTCGACAAACTGACATTCCAAATTGGGTTGTTGCATACATTCTTGCAACAATCGGAAATCAAAAATTTGACTTGTGCACATTTCTATCTAACAAGATAAAGGTTGACATTACCAATGCATCACTTTTAAAAAAATAGTTATTCATTCCATAAACTATCTCCTAGCTCTTTATTATGAGGCTTATTATAATTTAAAAGACGAACCAACTCCAACTTGCACAAATGAGACAATGAATAATTTGCCAATTCCACTTGAAGAGCAATAGGTAAATAGTTCATATTCCATCGTTACCAAGGGTTATATTTTTTATGTTTTTCTCATTCTGATCAAATCTTTGTGTACTAATATAATGTAATTCTGGTTGAATTTTTTTGTATGTAGAAAATATTTGTGGAGTCACTTTCACTAAAAAAAGTTACATCCAGAGGAAGAGGCCAACAACATGATGAGGCCTCGGGAGAATCACAATCTGAAATCAAAGTTCAATCATCATTTGATGCTCAATTATTTGCATTAATGAAATGACAGACACGTTAATGCCCTTGACATTCAAAGTAGGGTTGTTTATATTTTTTATTTTACCATTTAATTATTTACCATATTAAAATGACATGTAGTTCCTGCACTTGTAGGGACTTTGGACTATACGCGTGCTTCAAAGCAAGCATCTCCAACTCACTCGGTACAATCTCATGTAATTTTGAATCTCAACAGAAATAACCACCATCTATTCCAACCGGAACAATTCAAACTCTATCACAGTGCCCCAAGTTATACAATCAATTCATACATCAAAAAAATTCTGCTCAACGACGTATGAATTCATTTATTTTGTGATTTTTTTAATACTTTTACATATTATTTAGTAATTACTAATGATTTTGTTCTTGATGTTCAAATTTTATAGAAATCCTTTGTCTTCTACTCAAAATATGCAAACCCCGCCTACTCAATCAACCCCACAATTACAATTCAAAATGACGACTAGATGTTCAGGACAAAAGACCATTGGTAAACGCATGTCGTTGATTCCATCCCCTAGTAGGACACTAAACATTCCCTCATCATTCGCTATTTTGACCCTCTCTTATTAGCTATCCCACTACGACATGGAAATCAGTTTTGAATCAAATAACATAAGATGAAGATTATTTGGGTATTTATAGCAGTGACCCAACTGGTTTTTTCAACACACGTGATATGATTCAGGGCCAATAGGTATATTTCCATCTCAATGTACTTTTAAATTTATTTAAATTTTCAACATTTCAGTTTTAATTTTAATATTAATTTTTATTATTGTTATAAGGATCGGCGCTCCCAAAATAAAAAAATATGCAGCAATGTTGCTTGACCTGAAAGCCATCATACTTCTCCTTCAAAATCATCCTCTTCTGATAGGGATAGTGATGACTTGCCAACATTTCCTTGGAGAAATTGATTGGCTATGATTTTCAATCCCACATGAATGAATTTATCATGCTTCAAATCAGTGAGCTCATTCAATGGGATCGAAGGGAAAAGGTATTAATATCTGAGATAGTAAGTTGTTATGATAACCATTGGCAAAGAGAGAGCTTATTTGCTACATTCCAAAATCAACCTGCGAAGATGGATGCATTATTCATCAGAGCTAAAAGTGGGACTATCACATATAAGAACACCTATAACAACAGTATTTTAGATAAAGTATTAAACAAATTGGAAAATATCAGTGTTGAGGCCTAGGCCTATTTCAACAAATGGTCTAAGGATAAGGATATGGTGGCGATTGCAAACACTGAAAGAGATAGAGTTGTCGTAAGTATAAATAGTTTGAAAAAAAATTTATTAATTTCAACAAAAATTAGTTTTTTAATATGTTTAATTGACTTCACTCTTTTTGTTGTAGCTAAAATATCAAAATTTAAAGATTCAAGCTAAGGTGTTCCAAGTTCACTTGGAAACGGCAAAGAACATTTTATCTGCAATAATTAAGATGAAAGAAAATATTGTTTTGGTTAACAAACAAAACAATACACTTAAGTGGATAATTAAAGAGAATGGCTACGACCCTAAGATTTTATTCAAATCAAAGGCAATGGAAAATCCTTCTTTGACATCCCATGGAGATGCTACAAAGGAAGAAGAAGCAATCGTCAAGAACCTAGACATGACTGCTAAGGATCTGATTAGTTTTGGGATTATTGAGGTAAGGAATAATTGAGGCTTGAGGATTGGGGAACCTCAAAATTGAAACTTTAAATATTTAATATATAGAAGAATGAAAGTTGATACTTGAATATTTGTTTAATTTGAATTTTGGATTTAAACTTTATGCAATATTATCTCAGCTTGCCATGATGGTCATAGTTATATTTATCATTAGATGTGGATGTCTAGATAATGAAATTAGATTAGATGTGGTTATATTTATTATCCATTTATTCATTTAGAATGCAGTGTTATGTGGAAATTAGGTGTGGATGTCTGGATAATGAAATTAGAGTAGATATGGATGATGATGAATTGTACATGACTAGATGAATTGTATGTTAATTATATTTTTATATAGAACTTCTATATTGTATATGGTGTTTATGTTTGATGGATAATCATGATTCATGGGTTTAAAATTTATGCAATATTATCTCGGCTTGCAATGATGGTCATGATTACATTTTTCATTACATGTGGATGATGACGTGGAATATGTTTAATGACATTAGAAGAGACATTAGAAAGGATCATCCATTTATTCATTTAGAATGTGTTGTTATGTGGACATTAGATGTGGATGTCTCGATAATGAAATTAGAGTAGATATGGATGATGATGAATTTTATGTGACTAGATTATGATAATGGATAATTTTTATAAGAAAATTAAGAATGTGGAGTGACGGATACATCTTAATACAGTAAAATCTTATTCTCTCTATTTTAAATTTCAAACTCTTTAATATGTATATCATTTCTTCACATTTATTTTCAAACCTTTATATTGAATTGAAACGAAAATTTCAAAGGAAAATAATAATTTGGTATGACACAAATATCTTAATACGGTAAAATATTCTTCACATTTAAAATTGTGTCTAAGATAGGGTTTAATGTATCTCTTGTCTTCTTGAGCAAGCTAGACGAACTTCAATTCTCAAGAATTCAACACGAAAAATGGATAAGGATTGGAATAAAAATGGGTGAGTTGCCTAACAATGTCAGTCCCAAAAAGCAAGAGCTTCCTTGGATGGATGTCAACCAACGTTTTTCATAAACATTTATGAAATGAAGAGAAATTAAAATGCAGAATCTGGATCTAACCTAAGCAAATTAAAGCAAACCAGAACCTGTGCATATCAAAGGTGACACAAATATCAAGAATGCACTGCATAGTGGATGAAAACTGTACCAGACACTAAGCATGGTAGAATATGCAGAATCCATATATGAGCATTGAAGACCTTGCAAAATACATCAAAGTGGTTTGAAAATCAAAAATACCAATAAAATAAATCAGATTTTAATAAATAATAGTATTTGAATAAATGTAAATATACATACCTATAACATCTTTGATGATAACTACAGATAAAAAATAGCCTCCTCACTATCATTATTTACATTCGTAGAATTACAATGGTATTTATGTAAAATTATAAACAATTAAATTAGAATCTATTAATATGATATTGAATAAATAAGAACAGTTAAAGTGTAATGTCAAGGTGATACCTATTTAAAGCTAAAATAATCCATTTTCAATAGCTTCATTTGTATTCAATATTTGTATCCACAGAGTTTGAATATGCACCACTTCCAGTCTCATCATTGAGATTACTTGGACTTGTAGTAGTATTATTTACACTTCTTCTTTTGGCAAGGGAATTCCAATGCACAATAGCCCTATCAAAAGGAAAGGTTTCCAAAGAGTAGCGAGAAACATAACACCTTATCCAACTTTCAAGATTTTTATCCAACTTGTTTCTCAGTTTTGATTTTATAAAAGATAAAGAACTAAAAAAATATTTCATCCTCCATAGATCCTACAATCATTGTTTGGAACAACTCATACAACCAAAAATATTCACTGATGTCTTCATGTAACACACTACTTTGGTAGATTTTTTGTCAGAGCCTTGTAATAGCACCACTCTCTAAAGGTTCATCTAGGATTTTATATTGTGACCTCATTTTTGTTGAAAAATTAGTTGATTGAGTCTTTATTAAATCAGCATTCAATATACCTGTAACACCCTTGTCAGTTGTTATATTCCTCCTTTGCATTTCAAGTGTTGACATGTGATTTTTCCTTATAAATATGTGTTCTTTTGATTATAGGAAATCATACTTGAAATGAATGGATCATTCCTGTTCTTAAGATCCTTTGGATTGAAAAAAAATGGTTTCCTTGAATCCATCTTTCACTTTTTGATGTAAGATGCAATCAGATTTTGAGTTGCAAACTTAACTCTTAATCTGACACATCCTTGGATCAATTCCATTGATCCAAGGAGTGTTTTTAATCTTCTTATTAAACGAATGGGATATTGACATCAATGAATTAAAGGAAAAAATGGACTGAACCTTACGGTTACAAGTTCTTTGACCTTATGTGAACGTGTTTCAATCTAGTTGACTGGTTATGCTTTGGTCTTAGAGGTCGATCTTGGCAGACATTCAGGCGTAAATTTAATGCAGTCGTTTCATGGTTTAAGAAGGGTTCGAAATCCTGAGTTGGGTAAGATTATCTGTTTCTCAGCTATATTGTGTAAATTGAATCCTATTTTATCCTAAGCCTTAGTGCTAAATAAAATTGAGGAGATGTTGTAAAGGTTGATAACCTATTAAAATTAATTTAATCTATCTCCTAAGCTATGTATAGTTGTGAATTAATTTTATTTTATTCTTAAAACTATATAAATGAGAACTAATCTAAGTTAATTCCTAAAACTACATATTAGTAGGTTAGTCTAACCTGATGTCTAATGTTATATGGTTTTTGAATTTAAACTAAACCTATTTCCTAAAAACTATGTGGAGACTACCTAAGGCATTGATTTGGGACCTATGGTGACTAATCCTAAACTAGCCTAAGTTTTAAAATATTTGAACCTAAAACTAATTGCGAGGGGGCCTATGGTCGCATATACATGGGCGATGGTTCCAATGGGCATTGAATGTTAAGATAAGGCTTTAAATACTCCAGGACAGCCAATTATGGTAGGAGTTAGTGGACTTAGTGGAATGTTAAGTGGAAACCCCACTAAACTTAGAAATGCATGTTGAATTGGTTTAAAGCTCATCGGATTTGGAAGGTGGTGGCACATAAGGATAAGCGGGAAAATTTCATTTAATGGAGTTAATTGGCCTCGGTCAAGGTGCTCAAACAGCCTTGGAAACTTGGAAGGTGGGTTTTGGGAAAGTTGTTTGTTTTCTCACTCTCTCCAGATTTTGCTCTACATGAGGAAAATTGTTTCTTCGAACCAGCAGTTTGACTTGCAGTTTGTAGCTATTTTGGTCCTTCTGATCTATTTTCAATCATGGGAAAATATAAAAGGCAGTCGGAGGAAAGTTGTTTGTTGTTTGATCTTTTGTGGAAGAGAAAGGAAGTTAGAAACTCATCTTGGAAGCTCCTTCGATTTGGCAGAAGTGCTATCAGGCATGATAGGCTCTTACCATTAAGATTTCTTTCTTTCTTCGAAATGTTCCTTTAAATGAACTCTGATTTTATGATATTCTTGGCTTGCATGATTTAATTGGTAACTTGTCTTTTTGGGTTTATGAAAATATTTGTGGATTTGGGGTATGAAACCCACTGCAAAATTAATGTTTAGTTTGGGAACTCCATTGGAGTTTTGTTAACAAATCATGCATGTAAATCTGGATTCAGTAACTCTGCTTGACTTTTGGAACTGGTATATGAAGTGTGATGTGGTACAGACATTGTTGTTTTGTTTTATGCCATGATTAGAATTCGATGAAATCTGGGCCTTGTCTGTTTTTGTTGAAGTTTGAATTTGTGGAATATGTGGTAATATAGTTGAATTTGATGCTTGCGTAGAGCTTTAGCTTATGCAAAAACTGTGTCTCGTGTTAGCTTTTAGTCGGTCTGTGTCGAAATTGAACTAGTTTTCTATTCATGTTTCATCTAACCTGTATTCTAATAGTTGTGTTGAACTCAGACTGAATATGAAACTCGTGTTGAGTTTTATCTTCTAAGGAGACTATTTTTGCCAAGTTCATCTTCGGTCATATTGGACTTGAGCTTGTTTGGAAGCTCGTGTTTTGTTAAGTTGTGCTTAGTTTCATTTTTTGTTAGAGTTGTTCTATAGCCTCTTGGTAATCTAAACTCCATTGGGAAAATAGAGTCCTGTTGACCATGTGTGAAATAGTGTTTAGTTTGGGTGTGAAGCTATTGTAAGATCGTGATAGTTTGAGCTTTGACCCTTACTAAACCTGCGTTTTGCTTTTATTTTATATGAGACCTGTGCTTTCAGTCTGTTGTTATGGGCTCTTGTTCATTAAGTTATAACCAACTCGTGTGTTCGGTTGAGCCAGTGCTTATGAAAAGCCTTGTTTCACCTTAACCTGTACTGGAACTTGTGTTTCATAGAGCTTGTTTTGGGCTCGTGTTTGAGTTAGAATGGTATGCGAGTTTTGTTTGGATAAACCTAGCATTTCAGTTCTTATTACTATGAATATTTGGGATAGTGAGTAATGTGGAACTATTTTGGAAGCCTGTTAGTGATTTCCATGCTCGAGAATTACCCTTAGGATTGATTGGCTATCATTGGGAGCTCATATTTGTACTGCACTTGTATTTTTGATACTTGCTTAACTTTAAATTCTTGATTAATTCTAGGGTTTTGTTTTAAGTCTGGTTTGAGTCTCCTTCATTTTGAATATAAAATATGAATGGGAACTGAACGTTACCCTGAAACCGTGATTAATCATTGAGTTGTCTTGGGCTGTAAGTGAAATCTGTGTTCGTTAAGGAAACTTGGAATTTGGACTCTGTGTTATGAGCTGACTTTTCTTTTATCGATATGTTTCGATATGGATTTTCTACTATTGGGTTTTTCTTGTATCCTGTTAACTGTTTAAGTTCTGAACTCTCTTTCTTTTAGTTTGAACTATTACTCTAGGAGCTTTAGGAAGAATGGTTGGCTGCTGTTATAAAGTTCTTTGAGACCGTAACTTTAATCGAATTTGTAGATGAATGGTTTGTTCTTCTTTTCTACCGTTTTTTCTTTTTCTAATTTCTAGTTTTTTCTTGAATTTGGCTTTGGTACATAATTGTGGAACAGGAGATACTATTTGTCCTTAGTGAAGATTAATTTGAAATTATGATAGTATGAACTATTTTTTTAGTTGATACAATCAATTTAAACTTAAATGATATGATAGGTATTGTGAAATATAGTCGGTTCTTTTCTTCAAAGGGTTTTCAGTGCTTTTAACGTGTTTATTTATCTCTTGTTATTACTTATGCTTTTATGTTGTTATATTAAGTGATTCATTAGGGAGCAGAGTTGTTTTAATGGGACAATTAGTAGAAAGCATGAAGTTTTAATGTTTGGTTCTTATCATGCTCAGTTCTTTGAACTGACCCGTGCTAGCAATTTTTGCAGATGGATTCCGTAAGTGGTAAAAGAAGGCAAAAGTTTTATGATACATTGGCTGGTTTAAGTTTGATTCATTATGAAGAAACCTTATTCCTTTTCTTGGGTTGTAAATTATAAGGGAAATTGTATTCTTGTTGAAAGAAGACTAATATATTGGCAGTTTGCCTTAAATGCATAGTATTGTAATTATATAAGTTTGCAAAAGTTAATGTTAAGCTAAAAACTTACCTGAATTGGATTTATGGACTTTCGGGTGTTACTATGAATGAATGGAATTTTGTCTTGTTGATATTATTCATATTTTTAAATATACTGTAATTGATTATCCTTTGTTATGTTGGATAAAGGGGGTTAAGTTCTATATCCCTAAATAAGATACAACTTGATAAGTTGTAGAGTATGATGTTTTTTTAACTAAATAATTTTGTATGGAAATATGATGTAATAAAACAGTAGTAAAACCAAAGAAATTGTAAAAGATGAAGAGGGTTGTTAAATCCTAAAATTTAACCATAAAGAGGAAGACTCTACCTCTTTCAAGATGAATGTAAGTACCAGGGAAGGTGCAATAAGTCGTTAAATCATTAGACCTCATTATCAATGAAGTCTACTTAGGTAATCCTATGTGGTTACTACACCTTCTTGAATGGATAAGATGCCTCTATGGGACTTATGTCGTTGTTGTCCAAGTTTTTGGTTAACTATTTATTAAGCCAACTAGATGAACTTTAAAAGCAATCTTGAGTAAGTTCTTAAATGGTTACTTGAATCTGATTTTGGAAAGGAACTTAAGGAGTGTGGATTTTTACGTCTCGTAAGGATTTGTAAAATGAACCTATAATCCTCTAATTAACTGAATGTTAACATTCTCCTTGAAGTATGTACATTTCGATGAGTCAAGTTCAGATGGATGTTGGCACACGCTACCCGTAGAACTGTACCTTTGAGAAGACTATGGTCTTCTCGAAGATACAGTACTGCAGTTGACATGTGGCAACACCCTTCTGCATTTGACCATCCAAACCTACATATGTTGGAGACTTGTACTTGGTTTCTTTCTGGGCTGAATTAGAAACAGGATCTAGTTTAGGGGATGACTCTCTTTAACTAAGGGTAGGTAGGCACATTCAATCGGCTTAAGTTGATTGAATATGTATAAATACCCTTAGTTAACGTGAGTGATCCAATAAACTATATCATGTCACTAATCTGGGTTAGGATAAAATCTTGGACAAGTGGACTGACAGAAGTCAGTAAAGACCATTCAAGATAATAGAAGAGTGAGGTGAAGGACGTATTCCATTGACGTGTATGTCGTCTAGGAATAATCACATTGACAATGTGTTGAAAATATTTGGCCAAAGTATCGCAAGCTGTTGGTTACGTTGTCCTGTACCACTTAGTTTAACAGAATGTGATGTCGGATGAATATTAACAACAAATATTCAGATAGGTTCTTTAAACAGATCACTCAAAACCCGGATTAGGGTAAGTAACCAAGTATACGTAGTATACACTCTATGTTCAGATTAGCATGAGAGATCGGATTGAATCTGAGTCATGAAATGAGAGATCGGAAGATACCGAGTCATTATAGTTACATATGGTTATCTGTTATAAGATTGATTGGCATAGAATGTGTGTTCTAATTGATGTATTATTTAGAACAGGGAACATGGCTCAAAAAAAAAAATCCTCGTGTCTATGTCTGAAAATGGGAATGTTACATCTTGGTATCAGAGTTGAAGGTTGCAGCTCTTGGACCTATTGTGTCCATAATCTGATCAGAAACTTAAATTTTCTTGTTAACAGAAAATGGTTAGAACTAGAGGGAATGTTGCGAATAACCCTCCACCTGTTGATGGAGCAGCAACAACCCAAAAACTTGATGAGATCCTTGCTACCCTGTTGGACACAAGGGATCATTTGGCTATACTGGAACAACAAGTGATGGGCAATGAGGAGGAAAATGATGCTGGTGATAACAATCGGCCACCTCCTGAGGACAACGCCAATTTGGGTGTTGATGATAACAATGTTAACGTGCATGTTCCACCAGAGAAAAAAAAGGTAAGGTTAGCAGCTGAACTCACCAATGACATAAAAAGGATAATTCCACCTAAATTTGATGGCACCACTTTAGGAGATGGAGCTGAAAACTGGCTCAGTGAAATGGAGAAGTATTTTTCTATATGAAACTTCTCCGAGGAAATGAAAGTGATATGGGGAGCATATCAGCTTTTGCATGAGGCATCCTCATGGTGGGACAGCCGAAAATATGAGTTAAATATTGATGAGTCTAATATTACCTGGGACCAGTTCAAAAGCTATTTTAGACAATGCTGGCTGCCACAACTTTACTATGACCAGAAAATGACTAAATTTCAGAACTTAGCTCAAGGGAAGCTAACAGTAATGGAATACTGGGAGAAGTTTACTAAACTCCTTAAGTATGTTCTGCAGTACCAGATTGATGAAAAATTCAGAATAAGGAAATTTATCATGGGATTGAGTCCTGTAATAGGGGGAGAGGTGGATGTACATAGTCCAACCATGATGGAAGGAGTTGTGGAAAATGCCATAAGGCAGGAACAGAAATTGAAAGCAATTTCTACTCACAAAGAGGAAGTAAGGAAGAAATTACCAAACTCCTCATCAACCTCTCTTGCACCAAAGAAGGGACCATGGAAGAAGTTTGGTAATAAAACTAAGTTTACCATTGATAACAACAAGAAATCAGTGATGAATAAACCTGCTAGAAACACACAGAGCAACTTTGTAAGAAACAACAGCAATGGACAGAAGTCTTATGGGGGTCAAAATAATAATTTTAAGGCTGGAAATAAATCTGAGCCTAGAAAGGGACCTATAGGAGGTTGTTATAACTACGGCAAGGATCACTATGAAAATAATTGTCCTTTGAAGAAGAATGATCGTGATCCACAACACAAGATGCATGCTGCCGTAGCAGACAAACAGGCTGAAAAGTAAGTCACACCTATAGAAGTTCCTGGTAAGTTATTTGGTATACCTGTAACTATTCTTTTTGATACAGGAGCTACTGAATGTTTTATTTCTAATAATCTTGCATCAAAACTAAAATGAAAAGCTAGAAAAATGGATAAAACATGGACTGTACATTACGGGAATAATGTTGTTCATACAGTTAGTATGTGTCTTTTTGGAGCAGTCCTTGAATTACCCACTTTTTCCATTGAGGTTGATCTGTATGTAGCACCTTTGGGATCTTATGACGTAATCATAGGGGTTAACTGGCTAGCAGATCACAAAGAAAAAGTTGACTGTTTTGAGAAATATATTAGTTGTTTAGATGATCTGTAGAATACATCAGAGATTCAAGGTGTGAAACGCTGAGATTTCAGTTAGGAAATTGTCTGCCATGCAACTTAAAAAGGCCAAAAATAAAGGATGTACCTTGTATGTAGTAAAAATTTCTGAATCATCAGACAAAAAAATAGCAACCTCATGAATCATTATCCACTGTTACGAAATTACAGTGATGTGTTTCCAAAGGAATTACCAGGTCTTCCCCCTAAAAGAGAATTTGATTTTACAATTGAGATCAAACCTGGAATGGAACCTATTTCTAAGGCACCATATAGAATGACTACCATAGAATTAGTAGAGCTTAAAGCACAATTGCAAGAAATTTTGTCAAAGGGTTTGATTAGACCAAGTGTTTCCCCTTGGGGAGCACCAGTAATTTTTGTGAAAAAGAAAGATGGGACACTTAGGTTGTGCATTGATTACAGAATGTTGAACAAAGTGACAATCAAGAATAGGTACCCACTACCTAGAATTGATGATTTATTTGATCAGATGTGTGGTGCATCAGTATATTCTAAGATAGATCTTAGGTTGGGTTATCATCAATTTCAAATTAAAGATGAAGACATTCATAAAACTACTTTTAGGACAAGGTATGGGCATTATGAATTTACTGTTTTGCCCTTTGGGTTGACAAATGCACCTGCCACTTTTATGAATCTTATGAACAATATCTTTCAAGAATATTTGGACAAATTTGTGCTTGTATTCTTGGACGACATTCTCATATATTCTAAGAGTGTTGAGGAACACCATGAACACTTAAGGATTGTTTTGGAAATCCTGAGAAAGAGGAAGTTATTTGGTAAGTTGTCTAAATGTTCTTTCTATGATACGGAAGTACACTATTTGGGCCACGTTATAAGCAAAGAAGGGATTGCTGTAGATCCTTCTAAAATTACAGCGATAACAGAATGGCCTGCACCTAAGAACGTACATGAGGTCAGAAGCTTCATGGGGCTTGTTGGTTATTATAGGAAATTTGTTAAGGATTTTTCTAAAGTAGCTGCACCAATAACTTCGTTACAGAAGAAAGATAAGAAATTTTTATGGAGTGAGAAGTGTGAATCTACTTTTCAAACTTTGAAAAATCAGTTAACTTCTGCACCTATTCTGGGTACCTGATCCTAATGGGAATTTTACAGTTGTGACGGATGCCTCTGGTGAAGGCCTTGGAGGAATATTATTACAAAATGATCATGTCATAGCTTATGAAAGTAGAAAACTTAAGTTACATGAGATGAATTATGCTCCACATGATTTAGAGCTTGCTGCCATTGTTCATGCACTACAAGTATGGAGACACTATCTGCTTGGTAAACCTTTTGAATTGAAAACTGATCATCTAGGGTTGAAGTATATTTTCACTCAACCAAATCTGAATGCAAGGCAGCGTAGATGGTTAGAGTTTTTGTCACAATATGATTTTGACATAAGTTACATAAAAGGAAAGGAAAATAGAGTTGTTGATGCTCTAAGTCATAGGAAGCACATTTCTACTCTTATAACATTAAGAACACAGTTTAAGGATGAAGTAAAAGATGTTATGGAATCTGATTCTTATTTTCAGCAAGTGAAAATAGCACTTGCTGCAGATCCAAAGGACGTAAGGTATAAAGGCTTTCATTTTGATAATGAAGGAATATTACAGTTTGAAAACAAAGTATACATACCTTCACTTAATGAATTGAGGAAAAAATTACTAGTTGAATTTCACAGCTCACCTTTTTCTGGGCATCCTGGCATTACAAAAATGCTTGCTGATATAAAACAACAATATTTCTGGAAAGGAATGAAAAAGGATGTTATTGAGTTTGTTAAGCATTGCTTAGATTGTCAGTGTGTTAAAGTTGAACACATGCACCCAGCCGGTTTATTATATCCGCATAGCATTCCACAGTACAAATGGCAAGTAATAAGCATGGATTTTGTACAAGGGTTGCCTATGACAAGAAACAAACATGATGTTATTTTGGTAGTTGTTGATAAACTGACAAAGGTAGCACATTTTATTGCTAGAAATCTGAAAGGATGATTCTCCTGTTTTGGCAAAAAGGTTTGTTCATGACATTTTCAGGTTACATGGAGTACCTGAGTTAATCATATCTGATAGGGATCCTAGAATGACATCCAGGTTTTGGAAAACACTTAATGCATCTCTAGGAACTAAGCTGAATTTTAGTTCTACGTATCATCCGGAAATGGATGGACAGACTGAAAGAGTAAATCAGGTTTTAGAAGATATGTTACACATGTATTGTATGGATCAGTAGTATAAGTGGGAAGAGTATCTTCCACTAGTTGAATTTTCTTACAATAATACATATCATGCCTCCCTTAAGATGGCACCTTTCGAGGCGCTATATGGAAGGAAATGCAGAACTCCCATCAGTTGGGACAGCATTGAGGATAGAGAGGTAATTGGACCTGAAATCCTTACGGAAATGGAACAACAAGTTAAAATGATACGCTGAATGCTTGAAGGAAGTAAGCAGATAGACAAAAGAGTTATGCTGACTTGAAGAGGGTTGATAGGAAGTTTGAGCTTGGTGAGAAGGTCTTTCTTCGAGTAAAACTGAAAAAGAGTTCTATAACTTTTGGCAAGGCTGCCAAGTTATCACCTGGATTTGTGGGACCTTTTGAAATTATGGAAGTTATCAACCCAGTAGCTTATCGTTTAGCATTACCTCCTACTTTATCATGAATGCATGATGTTTTTCATATTTCTTTGCTTAATAAATACGTCTCAGATTTTTCACATGTGTTAAATTGGAACTCCTTGCAGGTTCTAGGACCCAGGAATAATCATGGTTAAACTGTTATGAGTGCTAGAGACTCGTCAGTTGCATTTAAGAAATCATGAACTGAGGCAATGTAAGGTCCAGTGGGACCAGTTTAATGAGGAAAGTGCAACCTGGGAAAACTTGGAAGATATGAAAACTACTTTTCCATTTTTGTTTGAATAGAGTTAAATTTTGCAAACTGATGAAATTTGAAAATTTATTCATTATGACAATAAATCTACCAGTTTTGGGAAGATGACAATTTAAGTCTTTGAATAAGCAGTTGTATGAATGTTGATTTTTAGAATTATAAGATTTTGATATGTTTTGACATATGGTGATAAAGTGAATTAATTGATTATCTTTGATATTAATTGTTAAAGAAAGGTAATCATCGGGACAATGATTCTTTATAGGAGGGAAGCATGTAACACCCTTGTCAGTTGTTAAATTTCTCCTTTGTATTTCAAGTGTTGACATGTGATTTTTCCTTATAAAGATGTGTTCTTTTGATTATAGGAAATCATACTTGAAATGAATGGATCATTCCTGTTCTTAAGATCCTTTGGATTGAAAAAAAATGGTTTCCTTGAATCCATCTTTCACTTTTTGATGTAAGATGCAATTAGATTTTGAGTTGCAAACTTAACTCTTAATCTGACACATCCTTGGATCAATTCCATTGATCCAAGGAGTGTTTTTAATCTTCTTATTGAACAAATGGGATATTGACATCAATGAATTAAAGGAAAAAATGGACTGAACCTTGTGGTTACAAGTTCTTTGACCTTATGTGAACGTGTTTCAATCTAGTTGACTGGTTATGCTTTGGTCTTAGAGGTCGATCTTGGCAGGACATTCAGGCGTAAATTTAATGCAGTCGTTTCATGGTTTAAGAAGGGTTCAAAATCCTGAGTTGGGTAAGATTATCTGTTTCTCAGCTATATTGTGTAAATTGAATCCTATTTTATCCTAAGCCTTAGTGCTAAATAAAATTGAGGAGATGTTGTAAAGGTTGATAACCTATTAAAATTAATTTAACCTATCTCCTAAGCTATGTATAGTTGTGAATTAATTTTATTTTATTCTTAAAACTATATAAATGAGAACTAATCTAAGTTAATTCCTAAAACTACATATTAGTAGGTTAGTCTAACTTGATGTCTAATGTTATATGGTTTTTGAATTTAAACTAAACCTATTTCCTAAAAACTATGTGGAAACTACCTAAGGCATTGATTTGGGACCTATGGTGACTAATCCTAAACTAGCCTAAGTTTTAAAAATATTTGACCTAAAACTAATTGCGAGGGGGCCTATGGTCGCATATACATGGGCGACGGTTCCAATGGGCATTGAATGTTAAGATAAGGCTTTAAATACTCCAGGACAGCCAGTTATGGTAGGAGTTAGTGGACTTAGCGGAATGTTAAGTGGAAACCCCACTAAACTTAGAAATGCATGTTGAATTGGTTTTAAAGCTCGCTGGATTTGGAAGGCAGTGGCACATAAGGATAAGTTGGAAAATTTCATTTAATGGAGTTAATTGGCCTCGGTCAAGGTGCTTAAACAACCTTGGAAACTTGGAAGGTGGGTTTTGGGAAAGTTGTTTGTTTTCTCACTCTCTCCAGATTTTGCTCTGCATGAGGAAAACTGTTTCTTCGAACCAGCAGTTTGACTTGCAGTTTGTAGCTATTTTTGGTCCTTCTGATCTATTTTCAATCATGGGAAAATATAAAAGGCAGTCGGAGGAAGTTTTTTGTTGTTTGATCTTGCGTGGAAGAGAAAGGAAGTTGGAAACTCGTCTTGGAAGCTCCTTCGATTTGGTAGAAGCGCTATCAGGCATGATAGGCTCTTACCATTAATATTTCTTGCTTTCTTCAGAAATTTTCCTTTAAATGAACTCTACTTTTATGATATTCTTGGCTTGCATGATTTAACTGGTAATTTTTCTTTTGGGTTTATGTAAATATTTGTGGATTTGGGGTATGAAACCCACTGCAAAAATAATGTTTAGTTTGGGAACTCCATTTAATTTTTGTTAACAAATCATGCATGTAAATCTAGATTCTGTAACTCTGCATGACTTTTGGAACTGGTGTATATGAAGTGTGATGTGGTACAGACATTCGTTGTTGTGTTTATGCCATGATTAGAACTCGATGAAATATGGATCTTGTCTATTTTTTTGAAGTTCAAATTTGTGGAATATGTGGTAATATAGTTGAATTTGATGCTCACGTAGAGCTTTAGCTCATGAAAAAACTGTGTCTCGTGTTAGCTTTTAGTCGGTCCGTGTTGGCAATTGAACTAGTTTTTATTCATGTTTCATCTAACATGTATTCTAACAGTTGTGTTGAACTCAGACTGAATATGAAACTCGTGTTGAGTTTTAGCTTCTAAGGAGACTGTTTTTGCCAAGTTCATCTTCGGTCATATTGGACTTGAGCTCATTTGGAAGCTCGTGTTTTCATTAAGTTGTGCTTAGTTTCATTTTGTGTTAGAGTTGTATTCTATAGCCTCTTGGTAATCTTAACTCCATTGGAAAATAGAGTCTTGTTGACCATGTGTGAAACAATGTTTAGTTTGGGTGTGAAGCTATTGTAAGATTGTGATAGTTTGAGCTTTGACCCTTACTGAACCTGCGTTTCACTTTTATTTTATATGAGACCCATGTTTTTGGTTTGTTGTTATGGGCTCTTGTTCATTAAGTTATAACCAACTCATGTTCGGTTGAGCCAGTGCTTATGCAAAGCCTGCATTTCATCTTAACCTGTACTGGAACTTGTGTTTTATAGAGCTTGTTTTGGGCTCGTGTTAGAGTTAGAATGGTATGCGTGATTTTCATTTGGATAAACCTAGCATTTCAGTTCTTATTACTATGAATAAATGGGATAGTGAGTAATGTGGAACTATTTTGGAAGACTGTTAGTGATTTCCATACTCAGGAATTACCCTTAGGATTGATTGGCTATCATTGGGAGCTCATATTTAGTACTGACACTTGTATTTTTGATACTTTCTTAACTTTAAATTCTTGATTGATTCTTGGGGTTTCGTTTTAAGTCTGGTTTGAGTCTCCTTCATTTTGAATATAAAATTTGAATGGGAACTGAACGTTACCTTAAAACCATGATTAATCATTGAGTTGTCTTGGGCTGTAAGTGAATTCTGCGTTTGTTAAGGCAACTTGGAATTTGGACTTTGTGTTATGAGCTGACTTTTCTTTTATCGATAGGATTGATATGGATTTGCTACTATTGGGTTTTTCTTGTATCCTGTTAATTGTTTAAGTTCTGAACTCTATTTTATTTTAGTTCGAACTATTTACTCTGGGAGATTTAGGAAGAATGGTTGGCTACTGTTATAAAGTTCTTTGAGACCGTAACTTTAATCGAATTTGTAGATGAACGGTTCGTTCTTCTTTTCTATCTATTCTTTGAATTCTTGAATTTGGCCTTTTTCAGTTTCTAATATTGTTGGTCTTCCTTGTAATTCAGAGATAGACTATTTGTTTTGAAATTCTAAGAATTTAGGATGGAAAATTATGATAGGATGAATAGTATGAACTATTGTTTTTAGTTGATACAATCAATTTAAACTTAAATGATATGACAGGTATTGTGAAATATAATTGGTTCTTTTCTTCAAAGGGTTTTCAGTGCTTTTAACGTGTTTATTTATCTCTTGTTATTACTTATGCTTTTATGTTGTTATATTAAGTGATTCATTAGAGTAGAGTTGTTTTAATGGGACAATTAGTAGAAAGCATGAAGTTTTAATGTTTGGTTCTTATCATGCTCAGTTCTTTGAACTGACCCGTGCTAGCAATTTTTGTAGATGGATTCCGTAAGTGGTAAAAGAAGGCAAATTTTTATGATACATTGGCTGGTTTAAGTTTGATTCATTATGAAGAAACCTTATTCCTTTTCTTGGGTTGTAAAATTATAAGGGAAATTGTATTCTTGTTGAAAGAAGACTAATATATTGGCAGTTTTCCTTAAATGCATAGTATTGTAATTATATAAGTTTGCAGAAGTTAATGTTAAGCTGAAAACTTACCTGAATTGGATTTATGGACTTTCGGGTGTTACTATGAATGAATGGAATTCTGTCTTGTTGATATTATTCATATGTTTTTAAATATACGTAATTGATTATCCTTTGTTATGTTGGATAAAGGGGGTTAAGTTCTATATCCCTAATTAAGATACAACTTGATAAGTTGTAGAGTATGATGTTTTTTTTAACTAAATAATTTTGTATGGAAATATGATGTAATAAAACAGTAGTAAAACCAAAGAAATTGTAAAAGATGAAGAGGGTTGTTAAATCCTAAAATTTAACCATAAAGAGGAAGACTCTACCTCTTTCAAGATGAATGTAAGTACCAGGGAAGGTGCAATAGCGTTAAATCATTAGACCTCATTACAATGAAGTCTACTTAGGTAATCCTATGTGGTTACTACACCTTCTTGAATGGTTAAGATGCCTCTATGGGACTTATTTCATTGTTGTCCTATTTTTGGTTAACCATTTATTAAGCCAACCAGATGAACTTTAAAAGCAATCTTGAGTAAGTTCTTAAATGGTTACTTGAATCTAATTTTGGAAAGGAACTTAAGGAGTGTGGATTTTTACGTCTCGCAAGGATTTGTAAAATGAACCTATAATCCTCTAATTAACTGAATGCTAATGTTCTCCTTGAAGTATTTACATTTCGATGAGTTAGTTCAAATGGATGTTGGCACACGCCACCTACAGAATTTGTACCTTTGAGAAGACTATGGTCTTCTCGAAGATACACTACTGCAGTTGACATGTGGCAACACCCTTCTGCATTTGACCATCCAAACCTACATATGCTGGAGACTTGTACTTGGTTTCTTTCTAGGCCGAATTAGAAACATGATCTAGTTTAGGGGATGACTCTCTTTAACTAAGGGTAGGTAGGCACATTCAATCGGCTTAATTCGATTGAATATGTATAAATACCCTTAGTTAACGTGAGTGATCCAATAAACTATATCATGTCACTAATCTGGGTTAGGATAAAATATTGGACAAGTGGACTGACAGAAGTCAGTAAAGACCATTCAAGATAACAAAAGAGTGAGGTGAAGGATGTATTCCATTGACGTGTATGTCGTCTAGGAATAATCACATTGACAATGTGTTGAAAATATTTGGCCAAAGTATCGGAAGTTGTTGGTTGCATTGTCCTGTATCACTTAGTTTAACAGAACGTGATGTCAGATGAATATTAACAACAAATATTTAGATAGGTTCTTTAAATAGATCACTCGGAACCTGGATTAGGGTAAGTAACCAAGTATACGTAGTATACACTCTATGTTCAGATTAACATGAGAGATCGGATTGAATCCGAGTCATGAAATGAGAGATCAGAAGATACCGAGTCATTACAGTTGCATATGGTTATCTGTTATAAGATTGATTGGCATAGAATGTGTGTTCTAAATGATGTATTATTTAGAACAGGGAACATGGCTTCAAAAAAATAAAAAATTCCCTCGTGTCTATGTCTTAAACTGGGAATGTTACATTTTATTTCAATACCCTCGACCTCTAATGTCTTGCTAAAATGATCCAATATTGTACCCATGTATTTATGAAAAAGCTTGCTTATAAAATCAGCATGACCACCTTCTGTATTCCAAAAAATTGGATTCATCACACCCATGGCTTTAAGAATTTTTTCTTTGCTAAAACGTTCTCTAATTTTTGATGCTAAGGATTTTGCAATTTTTCTGAGTTTTATTCTTGTTTCAATTACTACATAATCAAATATATTTCATGGCACAATAACTTATTCTTTTTCCGTTGATGTAACATCTTTACTTTTTTTAGAATGTGCAGTGGTATCTCTTTCCCACTAACATGGATATAAAGGTGATCATGGATATTAAATCTCAAAAAGTTATTGGGATGGTTAAGATTGAATAAAACTTTCCAGTTATCAAAAATAGATGTATCGAAACTATCTAGGGAAGTGTATAGGACATCAAGACTCATACATACCATTTTTCTCATCTGTATAAAATCAAAAATATAGATTAAACTCCCATGTGCATGCTTCATCAATATATTGATCTCCTGCAACATTGGAAGAATTCCTTCCAATGTAAGAAATGTCTCCAAATTAGTTAGACAGAACAACAAGTCCCTCACCCTATCAATTTCATGACAATATTTGTGCATGAAACCAACCAATGAAGGATACCCCTCATGCACTCTACATGCAGGCTCATGCAAAGAAATCCACCTTGTCTCAACATCCTTCAGAACATTTTTTCCATTTGTAATTCATATGGAAAATTTTTGAAACTCAAGAAATTTCTTTGGGTTGCTTGCCACATAGGCATGCAACTCTCTTATAAGGTCTTCTAATTTTGTAAAATTTTCATAGTTGTTAATGATTTTATATGTTAAATTTTATTATGTGAGTCATACAGTGAATTTCTAGCATATAAGGGCTCATTGATGTTTGTAATCCAAAAACACAGCCAAGTTATATGACCCTGCATGCTTGATGCACCATCTTCTCCCACGCACACCAGCTTCGTCGTAATTTTGTTAGTAGTCATGCCAGTAATTTCTTTCAAAAGAGAAATAAATAGTTTATATAGGCTTTCTGCATTGCAATTTTCAACCATGTTTTGAACACCAAATAGATGTGGAGTCCTCATATGATTTTCTAAAAGTATAGACATGGATACATACCCATGCGGTGTTGTCAACAGCTGTCACTTCATCAATCAAAAAAGAAATAAACTTTGCATTTTTTACACATTCTTTCAAATCTTCCTTCTCAATCATAGCAAGGCATTTAACCATTTCCCATGCATTGTTGTCTAACCAATGAGACAGGGGAACATTTTGCATTCCATTATATTGATACAAAGGTTTGAAATCAATGAAATCTTAAATTGGTATTCATTTATTAAGGATATGGAAATAAAGTGGAAAACCGTATGAATTTAGCACACCAAATTTGATTGATTCATCTTACCAATTTACGATGTGATTGTTCTGCCATTTTTTACGAGAAGTCTGGGTCTTTTCTTATCTACCTCATATTCTACCACATATTTCACATGCATGTATTCATTTTCAATTTTCCATCTGTGTGTTTTTATTTTTCTATCCATCTTCCCTTGTTATAGTGACATATTGTTTTCCATAGTGTTTTTCAATTGTGTCCAACTTCAGTTGCATTTTTTGTTTCCTTCCTAATTTCCATGTACATATTGTACATGTACAATTTTGATGATAATTTCTTCAGAATTAGTTGGTTGTACAGGTTATATAAATGGAAATTTTGTAGCCCAGTCAAACTTGTATGTCATCCCAAGTGTCCACATATTCTTGTTCATTTTCACAGTTTTTACTTTTATGAGCAGATCTTTTAGGAATATCACGATCATCATGTTTCCTTTTCCATGAACCATTATTTCCATTTGAATTTTGTGTTGAATTTTGCACACCTGGTTGCACATCAACAGGAATACCTTCAAGCTCTACCATCTCAAATGGAATATCTTCAATCCCTAACATGGTACCATGATAGGTGTCATTTTGCTGATACTGAGCAGAATGCATGTCCACTTCAATAACACCTTCCACACAGTCTGTTCTCAGATTGATTTTCAGTGGGAGCTCTATGGGTGTTAGTGGTTGTGATATCTGAACCAGAAGAGTTTCCAAAATACTTGATCAGAGACTTTTGAGTTTTTTTGTAACTTGTTGGGTGTTCTGAGCACTAGTAGCTTCCATTATTCTAAGTGTGATAAATTTGAGTCAGATAAGCTCCTGGTCATCTGTCAACAAACACACCCTGTCGTGCGTAAAAATCAGTTCCATGTCATGTGTTAGCAAAAAAAACTTGTCACGCATCAACCAAAACACCATGTCGCGTTTCAACCATAATACCTTGTTGAGCATCAACTACAGTTCCCTGTCGTGTGTCAGCAAAAAAAAAAATTGCGCATAAACTAAAAACACCTTATCACGTTGTCAGCAAATAATTCTTGTCATGCGTCAATAGAGATTTCTTATCACGCTCATCAGAGAGTTCTTATCACGCGTCAACAGATATTTCTTGTCACGCATCAACAGATATTTCTTGTCGTGCATCAACAGAGAGTTATTCTTATCATGGGTCAACATAATCTTCTTATCACATGTCAGTTGAATGATTTTGTCTGAAAAAAATGTACTTTGTGTATTGGCCTCTGTTGCTTCGCAAATTTTTGTACTTGATAATAGATATGCCCCCAAGTGGTATGAGTTAGCAAGTAGTTTTCTACCCAGAGAATAATGTAGGATTATATAGGGGATATTTTAAAGAGGTGGGTGAAGCCAACCCCTTAAAAAAATTAAACTATAATTTTTAAGTGAACATGTCAATGACCCACACTAGAAAATTCACCTTTTCAATTTTTTTCTAAAATGGAATATTCGTCATATTACGAATATTCACCACTAAAAAAAATCCCTAGAATATGGTCCAAGTTAAAATCAAATGTGATGGTAACCAAGAAGACTGATTTGAGAAGGTCTAACTCCCCTTAGATAACCTAATGTTATAAGGTATGGTTCATCATTTCATGGATATTGCTTTGTTTGTCATGATTTTTGTCATAGAGATAGAGATTGAAAGAGAAGTTCATTTGGAAATGAAGTAGGTGTTTTCAAAGGTGAATGTCACTCATGTTGTGAGTAAGGCCATAGATCCAATGATTTTGAATAGGAATATTAGTGTGTTTGAGCTAAGAGGAAAGAAAAGTTTTATTTTCTTCAATTGTCACTAATCGGGTCATATAGAAAAATCTTGCCAAAACAAGAAGAGGTTTATTGCAAGGTCTTATCTAAAGAACAAGAAGGAGGTTTCTCAAGTCAAGGAGGTCAAGAATACTAATTCTAAGCCTAACATGTAGTGCATGAAACCTATTAAGGAATATTCCAGTGCTATCAAGGTGGGAAACAAGTTTTCTTATGCATAAGCATAGTCGAGGGAAGTATGTTTTTCACTTGTTGAAGAATATCATGTGTGTGAATGTATTTCAAGGTCTTGTGCAAGATAAGTTGAAGAAACTGGATCTTTGGGATACCTCTAGAGTAATAAGGTATGTAAAGTGACTCTTCCCATGCATCTTTGAGTCTTTTCATTTGTAAGTTTCTAAAATTTGTTCTATGTCATCATATAAGAAGAGTTTTGGAGCTTCTCTCATCATGTTTGAGTATGATTCTGAGTTTTTGGATGTGTTTCAATCAGTTCTCTATCATCAAGAAGGTTTATAATAGGTTTATGTCTATCTAGTGGTCTGATATCAAGGATTCATTAGGTTGTCAGGTCTTGAAATGTCCCATGAGATCATATCTATGAAAAAGTATAAGTCTAAAGTCACCTTATTTGAAGTGGATTGTAATAAAGTTTCTAAATCTTGATTTTAGGTACGTCATTAGTGTACAAAACTATTGATTTGTGTATGTAGTAATATTAAGCCATCATGAGGTTTTTTGGTGTATTTTTTTTGTTCTAAGAAGTATCTATATCTCAGAAGCTTGGCGTGGTTTCTGCAAGTGTATAATGTTTCTAAGTTGTATTCAAAGATCCAATAAAAATCATGTGTGGTCTATGTTCATAATTTTTTGGTGTTATCATTGTCATTGTGTTTCTTTAAAAATTCATTCTAGTCCTGTTAGGCATCATATTAGTATGTGTGGAAGTTCCACCTTGTCTTATTGTTCAAAGAAATTGAAAAGCATGAAAAAGGTGACTCATACTCCCAAGGGGAGTTGGAGGATAATTAATACTATAGATGGTTGTGTATTGATGTTATAAGTAAGGATCTCATCATGTGTTTGAATCAATTCTTTAAGGATATTAAGTGCCTAGTGAGAAATTCTATTCATCAAGGAGTGAAGATCATCATTCTAAGGTCATATGTTCATTTCAAAGTTTATGTTGTATGTCAATGGTCAAGGTTGTATGATGGATCTTAGTTTGATAACACAATGGTTTTAAGAATGTCAAGTAGTCAAAGAGAATTTTTCTAAAAGTGGTGTGTGTTCTCAAAAGTGTATAAGCCCTCAAATGAATCTTCGTTATATGTCAAGATGTTATTAGGAGGTTTTTTTTAGATGGATCATATGTTGTTTATAGTTCTTTATCTTTTGAGTGTATTTTGATCTCAGGAAGAAGTGTTAAGTTCAAAGGTTGCATTGGAATAATTAAGTAAAGACAAGGCTTGAAGCTTGGTCTCTATCATCTTATAAGGTCAATGATGGTATTGACATCTCATCTTGTGCATAGGATGATCTAAGGTGAGCTGCATGACAGTAAGAAGGAATTACTTTTTTTAGTCTCAGTAATAATATGATTCATTTGTAGGGTATAGTGCATCAGGAGGTTTTTGCGGGGACCATTCAAGTCAAAAATGGAGTTTTGAATCTTGGAAGATGAACCAAAATCATGTACAGAGGACAGTATAGCTGTTATAAAGGCCAAGGGAGATACTTTAATCCTAAATAATAAGATGAGGGTTAAAACTTAGAATGAATAATGAAATGTCTTGAACTTACATATTACTTGTCAAGGTTGTTCCATGCATCCTAATTTGGTCTGGTTGTATCATCAAGGAAGATAACTTGTAAGTAGAAGAGCATTATGATGTACTACATCAAGGGGTATAGGTTGATATAAGGACTCTCATGCTTCAAACGCCTATAAAATAAGGGACTCAATGATAGTAAAGTGAAAAATATGGCCATCATGTAATGCGCAAGAAGAGTATATAGGTTTGAGTGTGTTCTTGATGTTCACAAACATCTCCAAGTCTGTGTCATGAAGGTTATGTGTCATAAATGAGGTCGTAAGAATCTATAAGTAATTTTCTCATCTTGATATGGGTTATAATGTGTTTTTATACTAATATATTCCAGAGAATAGCATTTGAAGACAAATATAGTGTTCTTAGAATGTGTGTGACATGTATAATGAATGGAAAGTGCATTATTCCTAAGAACATAGGTTAAGTTGGATAAAATTATGATGCAGAAATGTGGCTCAGACTATAAGAAATCAGGTAGGCAAAAAATTTCTACATCAGTTTGGAACACAAGTGGGATGTGAATTGTGTAAAGGTGAAATTAACTCTAAAAGTTGTATGAAGCCATGAAGGCCCTCTAGAAATTTTCATCTACAGGAGTGTTTAATGATCCATTTTTGTATGTTTCAAGGATACTACAAGTCATCATAAAATCAAAAAGAGTATGTATTGTCCTTCATTCAAGATTGGAATGGATTTAGAAGTATGTTTCAAGGGGTAATCAATACATAAGTTGTTAGAACTAAATCAAAATTCCCTCAAGAAAATGGTTCAGATTTGTTACAGTCAGAAGCTCTTTAAGCTATATTTCAGTGGCTAGAATATAGGTTATGACCTAGATGTATATGTATCATGTGATTTAAGTGCTCTAAGATGAAATGGTCTTCTACAGTTGACAAATGTTAGTTATCATGCTCAAAGTGTGTCTTTTTATCTCAAAGTCATGTGTTTATTCAAAGGAAGGGTTTGAAGACTTTTTTAAGTATGTAAAGAGTGTCAAGGAGTACAAGGAAAAGAAATTAAGTGTTCTACCTCTCTGTTGTGATCAATATTGACTCAAAATTGTCATCAAGCTTATAACATAGGGTTTTACTCACAAAGGTGATAGTGCAATAATCAAATGAATCATCCATTTAGGCAATTAAAAGATGACCTATAGGTATGTATCAATGAGTTTCATTATTAATGTGCCTTATGTATAGTGGATAGCATCTCTAGAAGGAGAATAAAAGTTGCAAGAGGTGAATGGGATCAATATGAACTCTAATTGACTAAGAAAAGGTGATGAGGACTGATATTGTGACTTCACAAGATGGAAAGAGAAAGGTACAGGTACAGAGAGAAGCTTCTAACCAGTTTGAAGATTTTTAACATGAAGTATGAGTATATGAAGGTCTGAATACTCCTTTTAAATATTGAAAAGTTTTTGATAAGGTTAGAAACAGAGTATCACTGACTATTTGCTATAGGACTTTTATAAAGTGTTTGATCAAAATTCAAGCTATGAAATCAAGGTAAATGTCCATTTTTTTGTGAATTTAGTTATAGGTGGATAGTACAAGTCTAGGGGAGTGATAAGAATTTGTTTCATGATGCATATGATATTTTAGGGCATGCATTAGTTGGCTTAGTTTGCACTGAATTTGAGGTTTAAAGACTACAGTCCTAAAAGGTGAAAATGTTGGTTTTGGTGGAAAATTATGCTTTTCAGATTGAAATAGGCCTAGATGAATATGTTATGACAAGATGAAGACAAAATTTGAGGATTATCATTTTAACTCATATCAGGTCAAGAAGATCATTTATGTTGCTATTAGGGTCAAAGACGATCAAGTTCAGTCTCAGGGGCGCAATTTGGGCATGTAAGTCAAGTTTTGCATTGTTTCCATTGTGAATTGTCTTTTTTTGTCATTTCTCATGTCTAGGATTAATATTATATTTTTTCATAGATGGAAAATGGGGAGAGAAACATCACTAATATGGGAATGAGATCATATAGGTGTTGGTCTTATTGGTTGCCATCAATATTTCTAAATGATTTTTGTCATTAATGAAAAAGGGAGAGATTGTTGGCCATTGTGTGACTATATTGTCATTTATATCAACTCCCATTAATGAAAAATGGTTTCATGGTATCATTTTTTCTCCCTGTGATGTTGTTCAGGTGTCAAGTATGAAATCCACATGGTTTGGTGACGTTTAGTGTAGTCCTGGTGCATGATTGAGTGAGCAAAGTCCTTGTTTTATCTCTCTAGAGTTGTTTGGAGGTTTTAATGATGTCATACATGGTCCATGAAGTGTTTTTCAGGTTTCTATGAGTCTACATTGAGTTATCATGGTCATTTCATGAGTTATATGCATTGAGTCATGTCATTTCAAGCTTGTTTCTAGTCCTGGAATGAGCATAATGAGGTATAGTTATGAAATTTGGAAAAAAATAAGTCATGGTGGAGCATTGAAAATATTTTTTGATAGTGTACCTGAGGTTTATGGTGAGTTTTAGGTCTGCATTTAGTGGTTTTATGCTTTTACAGGGTCCTTGGGAAGCTACAGGTGAGAAACAGGCAGTTTGGCATAAGTAAATGAGATTGGATAGAGAGTCTGAGATGTATTTGGATAATATGGTTCAAATGAAAAAATTTATAAGGTTTTCATGATGCTTTATGTCAAATTTCAAGTCATTCTGAAGAATATTTTTGAAGATATGAAAGTTTTGGAAAACCCGGGTATGTTATAATGTGATTTTCAAGCAAATTTGGACCTTCTAATGGTCATTGTGAACTATATGATTGAATGAGGATCTGATATATTTGACATATAATTTTAGTTCATTTATGAAGGTTTTCCAAAAATAATCAGGTTGTTTTATTCTCACATTTTTATGAACAATCGTTAAGAAGATAAATTGGTTTGAAACCCTAGCTAAACCCTAGCTAGGAGCAGCTTGCAAAAGAAAAGGTATAGTGAGCCAATTTTTATTGTTATTGAAAAAAAAATTATTTTATGTTGTATAGTACCCTTCCATATTTCCAAAAAGGTATGTTAGAGCATGTGGTGATATGTGGCCCCCACCTAAAAATGTAAGTTTATGACGAGTTCTAGTTTTTTTCAAAGTTGTCCAAATGAGGTAATGACTAAATTACCATTTATGATATCCCAGGAGTTTTTATTGATGTCCATATAGGTTCCAAGTCATGGTGATGAATTTTTATGGTCAAGTATGCCCTATTTAGGTTGATTGGTCAAAGGGTAGTTTTGGGGCAGTTAGAAGAAGTCTTCAATAAAATGGACATTGTAGGAGCTATAGGAGGATTTAGAAGGTGATTGAAGTTGTTTTGGAAATATAATTCAAATATATTTCTAGTGATATAATTTTTGTCCCATGATGATGAGTTGTGTTATGGTTTCTAAGTTATTTTATGCACAAGAATAGTTTTGGCTATCCAGGACAGAACTGTATTTTATGAAAGATTGAGTTAGTTGGAGTATGATATGGATTGGGTGATGTTTTTTATCACCTATAATATGAATAGGGATGAATTTTTCATCCAATGAATCCATTTTTAGGTCTTGAAAGTGTCAGTAAGGGTGTTAATAAGTTTCATTGATTTAGTGAAGGAAAAAATTGATGTAGTTTGAACCATTCAATGTTTCATGTGCTATAAATTGTTTAGAAGTGTTATACAGGTTCTATAATTTCCATAAAGTGGTCACATTCCATAGTTTAGGTGTTCTTTTATGACCTTGAAGCTAAAAGGTGAAGATAGGGTGTTAAAAACAAGTGTTTGGTGAAGGCAATTAGTCTCTAGGCCCATCAAACAAAATAATCTGATTAGTTCATGATAATTATGAACATGTATGATGTTTAAATGTTATTTTAAACATGTGTGATGAATTTTAAAGCATGAATAAAAATATTTTTGTATTAGGATATTTTTTCCATTCCAATGCATGGAATTTGAGGATTTTTGTTGCATGGAAGAAGGTTTTTTTTCTAGGCCAACCCATATAGGTCACTTTTAGCTAATATGAAAAGTATATGGGATGTTTTGATGATGTATTAGTCATGTAAAAGGATAGAAAATGTTTTCGTTTGAATTTGAATGAAGAATGATCTTATAAAAGCATAGTTTTGGGTGTTTTTGTGAGCTAGTGGTGTGTGTGCAAGAAGTTTGACCTAGGTATGAGACTTTTACAGGTTTATGAGCATGAATTGAGATCTGATAAATTATGTGACAATTGAATATTTATGGTAAACTTGTGTGTAAGGTTTTGAAGCTTTGAAAAGTGAAGAAAGTGTTAGTTTGAGAGATATTGAAGACCTAAGGTTTGAGATAGGTTTTTTGAGTTGAATATGTGATCTCCATTAGTTGTGGCAGTAGAAAAATCAGAGATAAAACATCATCAGGAGGCTGATTTGGTGTTTATTCATCCTAGGTTGTTGTAACCTGCTTGTGGAGTTGGTGCTTCACTAAATTAGGGGTTGGTGCTCCTTGTAAAGTTGGTGCTTCACTAAATATTTTTTATTTGTGTAATATAATTATAATTTTAGTGTTTTTTCTTCCCCATGAGGGTTTCTCACTTGCATATGTTGTTCTTATGTTGTGTACTTTGTTTCATGCTCTTGTAATTGATGTTGTATATCTTAATAAGCACACATGGTTATGAATGTTAAATGGAAAATATAAAGGATGAATGTATGGTTTAGTAATTTAAGTAAAAATCATTGTAGGATTGATTCACCCCCCCTCTCATTACATTAGGCTTCCAACAGTTATATGGTGATGTCTTCATTATGTGGTTTAGGTTGGGTTTCATTTTTTGGTTCTTCACCCTATGTTCTTTCTACGCTGTTAATTCTTATAAAGGTTATATGATGTTTGGTTTTAGTTTTAGATGTTGATGCTTCCTCACCCTCATGTGGTGCTGACATAAAGGCATACTTATTGTGTAACATGTCTTTGGATATCCTAAAAGGAGGAGTTTTTGTTCTTTCTTCCCCTCGAATTATAGTAGTAAGGATGGTTGGATCAAAATTAGATGGCAATTTAGCCCCTAATTCTTCCAAGTGCAAAAAGACTTCGTATTTTTTTAAAATAAGAAGTTATCTACATGAGTGGGATCATTTACAAATATGTCATTTGGTATTTCTTCCTTACCCCTAGTGTGATCAACAAGTCTTTGTTCCTCATTAGAAGATGGTTCTAAAGGGTTCTAGAGGAAAGGGTTATATGCATGCCTCTTATGTGTTAAACATGTGACTGATGCCATAATGGAATGTATTTTCTAAATATTTAGAATTTTTGTGTAAATGTTACAAGGAATTTAAGTTAAAATGAGTAACATAACGGCTGTAAAGTAAATATTTTCCAAGTGTTTGAGATGGATGATGAAAGTTATCAAGGAAAATCTATGAAATATTGGCAAGGTAATGACTTGATTTAATCTAAATTGAATTAAATATTATTTCAAATTAGCATACTGTGATAAATGATATTAAATTGATTACATATAGTAATGTGCAAACATTAAGCATTCAATAATGTAAAACCTTAAGCAAGTGAAGGGAAGAAGAATACTTAGCTAGTTCTATGTGATCCGGGAGTGATCAAGACTATGTATCTACTGGAATAGGATGGGAACAACATCATAATGGCTTCATGAAGATTTAGAAGTATAGAAATATGTAGGACATAAGCACTCACAAGAGAACAGGAATTTCCTAAGCACTAGTGATCGATCTGGGAACTAATGTATGCTTAGATGTTTAGGTTTTGAATTTTTCTAGGTCATAAGGTCTTCACTCCATTATTTGATTTATCACTCCCACTTCACTGTTAAGGTGTTGATTGCACTTGTAACCTACAAAATAGATGACTAGCTGCACATGCCCATAACCCATATCAAATCTAATAAAAAAATATGTAGACTGTGGAGTCAGACTAACCCCGATGGTTACCCAAAGAGTGAACTTATGACAAAACATTTCACTACATCTCAAAATCCATGTAGTTATTTGTGCATGTATATCCATGTCTCGTGCCCTAGGTTGCCCTTGTGTGAGTTACACAGTGATAGAATGCTATATCTAGATTGTCCCAAATAAGCAGAATGTGTGTGATGGAATAGAATGAACTCCCATCCTATGTTGTGTATGCATACCAATTCATCCCATATCCCTTGTATGAATGTTCTAGATGTATGATTTTTAGTGCTCTTGTGCCTTTATACAAGCCTAGGCTGTAATAGATAATGATTATAGAGCTTGGCCCCTCATTTAGAAGAAATAATTAAGTATATATATGATTCCCTTATTTGAATTTTGTAATTGACAACTGAAAGGCCAACCCAAAGTGTTAAAAGGTGATTAAGAAGAAAAAAAGAGCCCAAAAGGGTAAAAAGAAGAAAGAGAGGGGTACGAGTTACCAGGAGGGATAGGAGCTCCTGGGAACTTCTGTCCTGACTGGGTGCTAGTGTTTGAGGCCATTAAATGATAAATCAGTCAAGTGACAACAGAAATATAGGATGTGTAAATCCAAAAGGATGTTTATTCAAGCTCAGAAACAATAAATCACAAGAGATAAAAGCAAAAAGGAGTTGTCAACCACTAGTTTTCTTGTTTGGGAATCATGTATACATTGGTATGCTTTAGGACCTAGAAATTTACCGGAGTGTATAGATTTTTTGTCTACATTTATCCCCACTTTTTGTTTTTGATTGAATACTCAATAGCATAAACTAGATGGAAGATGTGTACCTTGTAAATTTAAGAGTATTGTAGTTGATAGCATGCTGGGTGGACAGGTAACCATGTGAAGCGTGAAGTGATCGTAATGTGAAGTGTGGCAACGAGGAAAGTGACATAGACCCTAGGGGTGAATTGTATGCATAGTAGTGTGTTGTTGGAGCTTGTGCTTATTAATGTGAGTTTATTCTTGTTTCTTGTAAGGACATATCTGTAAAAGAAGATAAAAAGAGTAGTTAAAGACCCGTATATGAAATATTAGCATAGCATATGTATAATTATGTATAAGTATGTATAATTATGTATAAGAATGTATAAGTATGTAGGATGTAAAAGTAGTAGAAAGTATTAGCTAAGGAAAGAGTTCACCTGATGTATGAGAGTGTATAGGATAGAAAGTTTTCATGTTTGTTTTGGAAATTTTTCTAGATGGATTTGAGCCACGGATTTGGGTTTCCTACCCCCAAAGGTGAGGTTTTTGGGTGATCTCATGCCAAGAGCAATTTTTTTGGGTGGTCTCACACCAAGTGATGCAGCCTAGAATTTTTAGTTAACACCTAGTTGTGTTGGCACATCACTCAGCCTAGGCTGAGCGCTCGCCCAAAGCACGCAAAGGTACTGGGTTCCTCTTAAGAGTTGTAGATAGAATAGTACCATGACAAAATAGTAAACATATATTTTAGAAACTAATCCATCCATTCATCATTATACTTAACTAGATCTATAAGTGCTTAAAGGTAAATCATTATGAAAATAATAATATGCATTGATAAAACACATCAAACGCTATTTGTTCCGTCAATTTTCTTTATCTTATTCATCATACCAATAGTACAAAATCTTCATACAATACCAGGCATGTGCACATGGAACTGTTATAATTATCCAATTGCATGTACTCATGTTCTTCTCATTCTTCAAAGCATGTGTCTCTATCTATCCATATGTATATGTCTACTAAGTAATTCATTACATATATATAGGGTGGGGAACTAGCCCTTCACCACTTAACTCTACCAGAAATAGGTCGCATGCTAATAACAGCCACGTGCCTTTTTACAACTATAGCCATACATGCAAGTATGTTATCTATAGATCACTGATAGTTAACTACAATGGTGGATCTATTCTTAGCTTATGCCCATGCAAGAGTAAGTTGTCATGCTCTTAAAATATCTCAAGGAAGAGTGGCACGCAAGTCTCAGCATTGCTTTGTGTGCTCTGCACACCAATCTCTAAGAATAGACCCGATCCCCAAAATCGGCTAAGTCCTTGAGAGTCTGACTCTACACCTCCACGTATGATGCCTTCCTATACCTTCGCGCTTTTGCTCCTATGCTGTTCTTTTACACAGACTCTATGTGCAAGTTCAACTAAGTGTTTTCTCTTATCAACACCAAGGGTGAGTTTTTTGGGTGATCTCATGCCAAGGACAAGTTTTTTTGGGAGATCTCATGCCAAGAGAAGAGTGTTGGGGGGAGAGAGGTCTATTTTTCTCTCCTTCCATAACGATTCTCAAATGATAAGTGCCACTACAAATTGGCATGTCTCTATTTGTAACTAGTTTATATTTGAATTATAACTAAATGTAAGTTCATGATACTGTAGATATGTATTATAACCTACTGGAAACTATGATGAAATGAGAAATTGTCTATTTTTCCCCCATGACACAAACACCCAGCTGGGAAATAAGCACCCACCATTCGTGTATGTTACTGGGTGTTAGTGTCTGCTCTATGTTTGTGATCCAAGTCTGATTTTGGACCACTCTGTAACTTTGTGCCTTTTCTAATTTTGTATTTTTCTATTTTGTTTTGAAGTTTTGTGCTTCTGGAAGGGTGATTTGTTCACCCAATAGTTCCCCCCCTCATTTGGGGTGTATGTGAAAAATGTAGGAGGAGGCAGCCCAAACGAGAGGACCTAAAACTAATGTGAATATCTTAGATTGGATACATGCATGGGGTAGGGGATGTTCATGGTAGAAACTAAGGCACATGCAAACAAGATAGGCTAGAAATAAGTGTTAGTGTAAAGGAGCTAGTATTTAATAGAATACAATGTAGTAAGTAACTATGAAGGCAAGAGGAACCATGAAAAGAGGTTTGCATACATGGGACATTGCTCACAATGTCACAAGACAATAAAGGCCAAAGTGACCATAAGAAAACAATGATCAAGAAAGACATAGGGCATAACCCGCAAACAATAACAAACAATAACCAACAAGAAGTAACATATAACCATGGTTGTATAGAATATTATAATTCAAATGCTACACATGAAGCATGTGTTGGCATGTTAGAAATATAATTAGTATGTCAAAGAATGTATAGATCAGTGAAAAGTAAGTGATATTGACAAGAAGTATTAAATATTGTAACAATATGACCTATTATTTTGGAGTTGAAGAGTAGAAAAAGTAGATGCCCCAAGGAGCCTCGGCGGGACTGGTAAAGAGTGGTGTCGAGCATCATGCATCATGTAATAATCTATAAAGGTCTTGTATTCACCTCAAGATACCCTGTGAACATGCATGTGTGTATAAAAAGAGATAATGACATACTAAGTATCCAACTAGCATAGGAAACAAAGTGTAATATGTAAATAGTGCTAATAAGAGAAAATAGAACCAATATTTGTGGATGTCATATGAATGTGATGGTGTGTAGCAATATGCAAGATTTTCATATGAGAGTGGTCACATTTTCCCCCAGCAAATGTTCGTGACGTGAGATTCATGTAGTAAATATGCCCTCAACAGTCAAGTATGAATAGTAAAACAAGATTGTGTCATCGGGTGGAAAAGTTGTTGTATGTGATTGGTGTTAGATGGTAGGAATGATTTACCATGAATCACAGAGCATGAAGTGTAGTAGATAAGCTATGAGTAGATGATAGGGACAACCAATAGTTATGGATTTCAATGCCCCCAAGTGTGTGAGTAAGGTTAATGTAATGACCTTAACAGTCAAGTATTAACCATAGAATAAGATTGTGTCATCAGGTAATAAAGGTATTATATGTGATTGAGATTGGATGCTAGGAGATATTTACCGTGAATCACAAAGTGTGAAGTATTGAAAATAAGCTAAGATTAGATGATAGAGACAACTAATAGTGATAGGCGAGAAAGTGTGATGCCCCCCAAGTATGTGAGTGATGGAAAGTTATCCAATGATGAGAGAGATACCATGTCATGGTGACAGATGTTGAAATGTGTCCTAATCATCGACATAGACATTATCTGGATTGAAAGGAGGAATTATAAGTGGAATATTATGAGTTTGGTGAGGGATATCAGCTTGTGGTAATAGAATTGGTTGTTCTTCCTTTGATGGTTTGGTCATAGATGGGGCTTGTGGTAGGTCTTGCATTACTGGAGAAGGAACAAGAGTGACTATTGCATGATGCTTGCTAGACATAGATGGTCATATTTGGAAACCCATTGGGGTTTGGTAATTGAAGATGAGCATGTAGCGGAATTTTATGTGTCAAATGAAATAGAGCTTTGATGCTTAAGTTTTTGGATTCTTCATTATAAATCATAGCAATCATTGTCACAATGTCCATTAATTATGTGATAATTACAAATCAGGTAACCTTTGTATTTTGTAAGATGATAAGGAGGGTATTAATGAGTATGTGGAAAGATGATTAACTGGTGATTGAGGATCTTAGAGATAATATCATGTTTCCTAGGATTTCGATCAAACTTGAGAGGTTATTTTTGTGGAAATATCTTGACCTCACCTGTATGAGCACATGTAATAGACATGGGATCAAGATGAGGTGTAAAAGAAGAACTAACATGTGCATGAGAAGCATCCTTGAGATGTTGGATTTTAGCTACGAGGGATGTAATCGTGGTTTTCATAGCTTGAAATTCATATTGAAAAAAGGTTTAAATCTTGAATTTACTCGAATATGGATTGATTAGTTGTGTTATCAAGACTAATAGGGGGTTGTAGATACGATTGAAGGTGGCATATCACTAGGGAGGTACATTGTATGTATGGATTTTTTGAGATCATCTTTACAAACTGGGTGCTTTTGAATTAATTGATACAAGGAGACTTGAGGGACTTTAGAGGCCATTATATGAAAGAAAAGGTAATTTGTGAAATAAGAGCACTAGAAAGTGACCCAGAGGATAGGACCAAGGATAAAAACCTAGGAAGAACTATGTAGATCAGGTGTATGATAGACAATAGATGAAAATATGAACCCTAATGCAACTAGGGTTTGGAGTTAGGGAAAGAAAAATATGATAGAATAGGAAAAATAAAAATCTGAGCGGTTAATCATAAGTTGAGGTTCACCAAATGATTTAATATAAATTGAATTAAATCTGATTTCAAAGTAGCTTACTATAAAAAATGATATTCAAGTGATTACATACGGTAATCTCCAAACACTAAGCATTCAATAATGTAAAACCATAAGAAAGTGAAGGAAAAAAGGAGACTCGGTGGATTCTGTGTGATCTGGGAGTGATCGGGGCTTTGTATCTGTTGGAACAGGCTAGGAACAACATCATAATGGCTCGATGAAGATTCAAAAATATAAAAATATGCAAGATAGGAGTGCATGCAGGAGGATAGGAGTGTCTCAGTAGCTAGTGACCGATTTGGGCACTAGTGTTCGTTGAGATACTAAGGTTCTGACTTTTTCTGGGTCAGAATTTCTTCATTCCGATATTCACTTTGTCACTTTGAATTCATTGTTAGGTTCCAATCACACCTATAACCTAAAAAATAGATGACTAGCTACACATACCCACAAACCACATCAAATTTAATTTAAAAATGGTTCAGAATTTGGAGTCATACTCACCCTAATGGTCACCCAAAGAGTGAACTTATGACCTATGGTTGCACTACATCTCAGACTCCATGTAGTTCTTTGAGTGTGTGTGTGTGTGTGTATTCATGTCCCATGCCCTAGGTTTCCCTTATGCAAGTTACAAAATGATAACATGGGATAGATCTAGAGTGTCGCAAATATGAAAAAATGTTTTTGATGGAATATAACATGAACTTCCCTTCTAATGTAGTGTATGAATATTAATGCAACCCTTATATCCCTTGTATGAATGTGCTAGATGTATGATTTGTAGTGCTCTTATTCCTTTGTGCAATCTTAGGATGGTGATGGATAATAATTATAGTGTTTGGCCCCTTATTTAAAATAAGTAACTAAGTATATATATGATTCCATTGTTTGAATTTCATAATTGACAACTGAAATGCCGACCCAAAGTGTTAAAAGGTGACCAATAAGTGAAAATTACCTAAAAGAGTAAGAAGAAGAAAGAGATGGACAAGAGTTCACATAGGAAGGTTTAAGATCACTTGGGTGCTTCTATCTTAACTAGGTGAACTAGTGTCTAAATCGATTGAATTTTATGATGTGTAAATCCAGTGAAGTGATGAAATAACTGTAAGATGTGTAAAGCTAGTAAAGTGCAAGAGATAAAGAAACCAAAATGCCAAAAGGAATTGTGAACCACTAGTTTTCTTGCTTAGAAATCATATCTACGTTAGTATGCTTTAGGACCTAGAAATGTACCCAAGAGCATATCTTTTTTGTGTACATTTTCCACCACTTTTTGTTGTTGAAGATGAATACTTCAATAACATAAAGTAAATAGAAGATGCGTACAATTGTAAACTGAAGAGGAGTATACCTAGGGATAGTGTGCCAAGTGAACAAGTATCCACGTGATGCGTGAAGTGACCGTCAATGTGAAGAGTTTGGTAACTAGGAAATTTTCAGGTATACCCTAAAATTGAATCATATGTGTAGTAGTGTGCTATTGGGCTTGTGCTTGTTGATGTGAGTTGTTTCTCTGTTACTTGTAAGGATGAACCTGCAAAAATTAAGAGTAGAAGTATGAGTCATGATGGAAAAGTCTTGTATATGAAAAATTGGAAAGTTTAACACATGTATCAAGTAAGTAAAACAGAGTGTTAAAAGTAGTAGCTAAGGAAAGTTTTGCACCTAATGTGGTGTAGAGAGTACAATGATAGGATATGGTTGTCCTTGATTTACTTTAGATTCCTTGTTATTTTGGGGTTGGGAGTGACTAATAGTTACAACCAATTAATAGCATGCGTAAGAACAAATCATGAGCATACAGACTATACCACGTAATCAAATGAGGTTTTTGGGTTATCTCATCACCAAGAGATGAGGTTTTAGGGAAATCTCATGCCAAGGATGAGTTACTTTGTGAAATATCACACAAAGGATGATTTACCTATTTCATTGGCCAGTCTCACACCAAGAGTGAGAACTACTTTTGGATTCCTATAGTACTCCTCATAGGATGAGTTTTTTGGGTGATCTTAATTCCAAGCACTTCCCAGAGAATTGGGGAGAGAGGTATGATTTTTCTCTCCTTATCATAATGATTCTCACATGATAACGTGTCTCCTGTAGATTAGCATGACCTGATTTGTATCAAAAATTGATTGACTAAATTGTAGCCAAGGAATCTGAATACAATTCAGTAACTTGAGGTACATTGTTCATGATACTTTATGTGATCCATTACTATAACCTGCTGGACAACAGTGCTAAATACAAGAAACTACCTATTTTTGTCCCAAGGACACAAGCTACCAAGTTGGGACACAATCACCCACAATTCCTGGTCTGCTATTGGGATTCTCAAGTGTCTTCTCTAGAGAAAAGTGATCCAGAGCATACATGATTTTGGATCAACTCAAATAACTAGTGTTCCTTTGTCAATTATGCCAATGTGTTAGTACCTTTTTTGGAGTTTTGCAACCTGCATGGATTAGGGTGATTTTTTCACCCCATAATTACCCACCCTAAAATTTTGAGAAAATTCATGTGATGAATGTACAGAGGAATGCTATCACCAGAATAAAGATTTGTAGACCAAAAAATGATATGCATATCATAGATGTGTGATAGCTTTTATGCAGGGGTAGGGAAGCATGTCAATAGGTAGAAACCAAGTGCACATCCAAACAGGACGCTAGCACATACAACCAGAAAAGTAGTTAGTGTAAAAGATCTAGCATGTCAATAGGTACATAAGCATGTGAAATCAAACAACTATGAAGACAAAAGAGACACATGAACAAATACGTAAGTTTCATGTAGTAATGGAACATTGCTCATAATAGTCACAATGAGCAATCTAGGGCCAAAGCTTGCCATAAGAAAACAATGTAGTTGCAAGCATGACATAAGGGCATAGCTCGACCAAATAATAGCAAAAAGCTCTAATTTAGTCCAACAAGCAATCAAGATTTGACAACACTACAGGTCTCCTATAGAATCCTGCAAGGAAGAATGATACACTACTGAAGCACTGGTTATACATGCTTAGAAAGATAAATAGTATGTCAACAGCATTGAAATACACTCGCATGTAAAATTAAGTGATAGTGACAATGAAGTAGTTAATATTTTATGTAGACATAAAATCACACACTTCGGGTATGTTTCTAGGTCCTAAACACATATTAGTATTCACATGATTCCTAAGCAAGAAAACTTGTAATTGACAACTTTCACTGGCCTCTTTTTTGTGTTTCTTGTCTTTTTATTTGGCCTCTTACATATCCTATAACCCAGTTGGTATTTTACTGTATTGTATCTTCTTTATGGCTCCCGAAACCAACACTACGTCCTAGGAAAACAAAACTTTATTGGTGCATCTTGTCCCATGACTTTGGACACTAGCGCCTAGACATGATTTCAATGCCCAGGCACTCACATTCTTCTGGGTTCCCTCAACCTCTCTTATTTTACTCGGTCATATTTGGGGATCTTATTTGCATCAGGATTGGCCTTCCAGTTGTCAATTACAAAATTCAAACCAAGAGAATCATATAAATACATAATTTATGTGTTTGATAATAAAAGACAAAGATCTAAGCATCTACAACTATTACCTAAGCTTGCATCCAAAAGGAACCTCAAGAGCACTTCAAGGCATACATCTAGCATCCATTCAATGGAGAAGGGACTGGCATTTTCTACATACACTACATAGGAATGGGGAAGTTCATTCTATTTAATCCACACATGCTATTTACATTGTTACATTACTAGATACTAGGTCGTTATTAAGTGCAACTTGCACTAAGAGGAATCCTAGGGCACAATCCTTCCACACACACATGAAAAGAACTACATGGAGCCTGAAGATGTAGTGCAACACTCAGTCATAAGTTAACTCTATCGAGTGACCAGTTGGGTTCAGTCTGACTCCCCGTATTACGTCCTATTTACTTTTTAGGATTTGATATACTTTTGTGGGTTTCGAAGGTGAACTTATATCTTTGGTAGGTTACAGGTATCCTCTATCGTATACATAGGTGCGACACATACAGGTGATCAACACCAAAGGTTGACGAATATCTTGTGACACTAATGTAAAATTAGGATTTCTGATGGTTATTCATAGTCAAAGGTTCCCAGTAGTGGTCTTTGGTGCCCAGTTGACCCTGCCCCAGTCCACGACACCCATGATCCAACTTGATTCGTACAGTTACAGAATTTATCCTAAGTTCGCTTGATGATACATTCCTCCTCACCTTTTATTTAGTAGTTCTCAAGTCCAACAATCTGTACCAGTCCCCAATCAAGCACAAATCACCTAATTCATTCTTTCTTATATCTCTTGTACTTAGGGTTCCAATTTACTTTACTTTCTTATTACTTTGTGTCATATTTGTGCTCTAGCAGATGTATTATCATTTGTTACATCTCAATTACTCTATAATTACAGTTTTATAAAAAGTATCTACATATTTGTTAAATCATTTAGTGAACCCATGTCATTCGAATACTCTTGGATCCTCATTTTTCTTCTTTCATGGATTTCAAAGCTCATCAAGTCCCCTTGATTTAATTACTCCAAATACACCCATCTTGCAAATATGCTCTCCAAAGATTCATATATGATATATGCCTCCCTCTAGATACACCACCTACTCAAGTCATTGTTATCTTTGATCATCTTTCTGATGACTCTCTTGGTCCTAACTCCGATCAATCTATTTACAAATCAATTCAAGTGTTGCATTCTCTATTTCAAGATATATTTTAGGCTGTGGGATCTACAATTACATCTTTTTAAGTCTTAAATCCAACATCTTAAAGACACTTCTTAGGTTCATGATAGTTCTTCTTCTCATTCTCATTTTATGTCTTCTACATGTGCTCATATCAGTGAACCCCCAGTCTTGTCGCTCCCCACACCTCTAAAATTTGATCTCAATGCTAAGAAATAAGATATTCTTCCATAGCTCCTAACTCATCAATTAATCAACTTTCCCTCTACTCATTTATATCATCCTTATTGACTTTCCAAGTATCAAGTTCGTCCATATTGCAATTACCATTGAATCAATGGACATAATGATAATTATTGTTGTACTCTACACTGACAGATTGACCACCTTAAATGTTATGGTTTATCTCATTTCTAGCACAAAATAATGCTACATGTTCATTTTCAATTACTATGTCTCATTAGGTTCCTAAATTCGATTCATCTATGTATAATGAGCATCATGTCATCCCTTGTAATGTTTCTTCTTCCGTCACTCAAGCACTACTAATGCAATCCACTCAAAATAAACAACCGCCTCTGAAAATCAATTTAAAACCTCCTCCTCTCAATTATTCTACCACACTACCAAGTCAAAATGCATAACCACCTCTCAAAATCAGTCCACCCTCTTCTCCTATCAAGTCTTTTATAGTGTCATCAATCCCACATAAGCTCCAACCAATCACTTTTTTCAAAATAACTACTCCTACTAATGGCCAGGACACAATTTAACCTCCTCCACCATCGCATGGTCCTACTGTCACTTCTTCCTACCATTATGTTGGCTCTCTCTCTTATCATTACACAAATAACACTCTCCCACAATGACATGGTATCTCTCGTGTCATTGCATAGATCTCCATCATTGGCACACTTAGGGGGAATCATGCTTATAATTCCCCCTTTTATCATTATCAGGTATCTCACATTTCCAATATTACGCTTCGTGTTTTGCCTCTAGTCTTCCTCATACATCATACTCATCTTGATACACTTATATCACCATTAACCTATGAGGCACTCTCATGCTACGGTTCACACTTGACTTTTGAGGGCATACTATAGACATAAACCTCACACGTTGCACATTTCACACTCTTCACATTCACGACACATCTTTCTAGCATCACATTCTTGCACGTCGTGATTACCCTATGACACACTCTAGTTCCACATTTCATACATGATTGTTGAGGGTCTCAATCTGAAATGAACCCCACCACACTCATTCACACTTCATGCTCTTTGTTTTTGATGTAGGAGCATCACTTCATGTCTATGAATAAGTCATAAATACAATAATTTTTGGTTTTTTAAGTATGTTAGTTGAGTCCTACGGGTCTTTGGGTGTACTAGTTGGTGTCTATACCTTTCAATATCCAAATGAAGCCTTTTCCCTCCCAAAGCAAAAAATTGAATTTTAGACCCTTATAGATTTGTGTAATGTTTTAAAGCAATCTTGAAACCAATAAGCCTTTGTATGGATGAAATGAGGAAAATATGGGTGGTCCTAAATCATTTCTTTAGCTTGGGAGCATGTTTAACTAGTTTGTGCTTATAAACTTAAGCTATCGTATCTAAAAACCTCAAATTGTAACATTTTTACATATGACCAAGGGTCTAAGAGTTTGTAATTCAATTAAGATTAGATGAAGGACTATATATAGCTCAAATATCCTATTCTGATCCATCTTATGAATCATTTGTAAGCTTCAGGGAAGGTATTGAAAGAAAAACTAGGTTTTGATGGTGATTTCAATGAAGATCTAAAAGGAAAGACAGGATTGATGTCTTTGTCATGATTCTTAGTAATTTTTTATATGAAATGCAATATTTCCTTTTTATTTGAAAGGGTTCCTGTATGCACCCAAAATTACAATGTGTTATATTGGCAAGAAAATGGTTATAAAAGTCCCCAGTGATGATTCAAAATCCTTTCAAGAAGGTGTTCGAGCTCCAAAAACCGCATTCGCAGTATATATTTTTAGCTTAGATATCCTTACTTATCTTTTCCTTGCATTTTTCCAGCTTCCCCCTTCTTTCTGTGCTTGTTTTGGCCTTCACCACCTTGCCTGGGTCAGTTTGACGCGCCACCCTTGCCTGGGGCGGCGGTCCTGAAATTGCTGTCCCTACACATGGTGGCGGTTTTTCACTTTTTCCAGAATCTTCATGATGAGAAATTACATGCAATGATTCACTTAAGTTTACTTTTTGAGTGCATTTGTGAGGCCAAATTTACTAAAATAGCTTCATTTGCTTGGTTCTCCTTGTTCCTTCTATTTTTAAATAGATTTAATGAGTGGAATTACCTCTTCATTTCCTTGTACATGAATTAACCTTCCATCCTTCATTCCTATATATTCCATGACTTGTATTCAAGCAAAGGGCCTGAGAATTTTGTGTATCTTGCATTGTTGTGCTACCATAATCTTGCTAGGAATTGTATAGCCAAGTTCAGATCTCTTGTGTTATCTTTCTTCTACCTACATTACATCCAAATTGCCTCCAAGCTGCCATCTCTCAAGTGCCATCCTCTTGTTGTTGTTCTTTGACATTCCCAAATCCTTGGACTCACATGAACACTCAGAGAAAGAAAGGAAAGAACTGAGGGGAAAGATACTCATACTACAGGATTTTTCCAAAGCTCTTGCTCTTCTAGGTTGGAGTTGTGTATTTGTTTGCTTTGTTTTGTCAAATCATTAAATTGTCAATTGCATATCAAATAGAGTAGAGAAATAATTCATTTCAATTAATGAGATAGTTACAAGTAGATCAAATCAATAGGATTTTTTCCCTTCCAATATTACCAGGGAAGTTGTGGGTGAGCAATAGCTCTTTTAGAGTCATGATTTGTTCTTCACTTCTGAGGTAGGGTTGGAGAGATTTTATTTGAATTAGAGTAGATTTTAGAGTTAGATTCTCACATCTGCACAGATAACTAGCTACATCCAGCCAGTTATTTGTTTTAAAATCATTTATTAGATTAGATGCATTGTCTAAAAAGTTAGAAAAACACAAAAATATTTATTTCCATAGATTAGTTTGTTTTTATCTCTTTGTCCTGATATATTGAGAAAATACCAAAAATATAGTTTAGATTTCTTTGATAGATAGTTTATTTACCAAAAAAAAAATCATTCATCTTGCATGACCATCAACGGTCCGCAATAGGAAAAGACCTACGATTGCGATCCTCTAGTCCCACAACCAACGGGCCCAGAGTTAATAACTGACATTGACACAAGTCTGCGCTTAACAATCTTATGCACACCCACCACATACTTAGAGAAAATAAGATAGTTAGAGACCTTGAACATAGTTGTTAATCAGGCCTACGACCTTTTGGACTACTCCTGGAAATAGGATTTGATTACATGCATGACCATACAGAGGGCCTCAACCTCAACAAGTCTTTGGTTGTGACCCACAGGTCCTGCAACCCAATGGGCCTGCTAGTCAGTTAGATATCAACACTAGTTTACCCACACAGGTATTCATATCTTCACCACTTCCACCTGATATTATCACATAAGCTTTCATTGTTGAATATAGCAGCCGATCAGGCTAAGACTTTCTGGACAAGACCAGAGAATCACCCTTAGTTACTATAGCTCCACTTCATCTCTTGTCTCAATTTCCATGACCTTGTCTGGAAACCCATACGAGGTACCTGTAGGCTACTTTCCATGTATTCCACAACCAATCAATAGAATCTCGGCTGAACTAGACATTGATTGGAGTCTCCAAGTAGCTATAATATCAGACCCTACCATCACAACCCTTTAGGTTAGGAGAGAATTCTTTTCCTTAGATTCATAGATTCTGTTATTGTGTAAGGTTGAAGACATAAAGTTTCCCAAATATCTTGGGTCATCACCATCACTTTCACTCTCATTTCAATTCCACACCGGCTATCTCGGCACAACGTCGAGGAGGTCAGGTGCGAAGAAGGTCACGTGTTGATTTTTCTGTCATATAAATTGGTGAACCTGACGTGAAGAGCTAGTCTCTAAGTGTTTCCACTTTTGTCCATCCTTTATTCTGTGGGTTTTCTTATACCCCCTAAATATGTCAGGATATGATGAGTACGTTTTACCCATCCTCAGGTTTTGACATGTACCAGTACCAATAAAACATATCACAACAATCACCTTCACTTTCAACATTGGCAGATAATCACTCATCCACTCAAAACCCTCTGCTTCATAGAACCAATGTTGGTTCTTCTGTACGCATCAAAGAATTGGATCAAGTCACTCAGACTTATCCTCTTGAACATAGTCAAGTTCAAATAGCATAACATTCACTGGTGAAGTGAGTTCATCTCCTCAAGTATTATTTCGACATCCCATTATCGTACAATCCGTTCAACTCCCCCATCTCAATGATGAGTATTTATCATAGTATGCTCACGAGAGAGCAGTAATTACAACAAATGAACCAATATTTCGACATGGGTTATAAGGACAAGGTGATGTCCTTCTTCAGAAAAATAATGTTACCCCTCCACCAATTGACAATACAACCAATGAGGGGTGGCAACATCATGAATAATTCATAGCAGGATACCATTCTCCTCAATAACCTCCAAAGGTTCAACCAAAGGCATCTAAACAAGGAATTGCCTCGTCAACGGATGATGTCATCTCATCTTTGGTTGATAAATTTAAGGAGTTAGAGCTTTCCCAGAATACACAAAATTCATATGCCAAGAAAGCATGGGCTCCTTCCTATTCACAAAACTATGGGCAAGTGGCCGATCACACAAAATCCGTCGGCATACATGAATACTCCAAATCATGGAGACTTGTTAACTGGGATGGGTACCTTGGGTATGCCTCCTCAAGCTACATATGGATACCTACAACAGGCACCAGCTGGAAGTGCATTCTTGAACTGCTATACCAAGTCAGAAAAGTAATGTTTTGTGGCTTCGCACCTTCAATTCCATATCAAAGTAGCCAACCCCCTTATATGCACATGTATTCTAAATCTTCATAGTGGGACATGTGTTCTTACCTAGGTCCATATGGACAATCGCATGGGATGTCATACGCCCCACCAAATGTCTATGTTGTCCCATTTCAACAACCAATGCAGCCCCCACCTCCCCAACAAGGGTCTTCAATGGTGGAAATTTATGCAATGGGGACTTATTCTGAATATCTCAAAGAACCCCTAGATTTATCCATTCAGGCAGTCATGCTCCCAAGACCCTTTCCTGATCTCCCAAAGTTCAAAGGGGAGGGTGATCTAAATGCCCACACCAAGGCTTATGTGACAACCATTCAAGAGATTCTCCTATGGGATGCAGTGGTTGCAAAAATTTTCCCTAAGACACTTAAAGGCATTTCTCTTAACTGGTATTATAGAATACCAGAGGCTTCAATACACTTTTTCAAATAACTCATGTCAGATTTTATCAAAGATTTTGATATGAACAAGTATGTTGCAAACGGGAATCAGAGAGTTTCTTCATATTAAACAAGAACATAATGAATCCACATCCCACTTCATTCAGAGGTGGCGACATGTTCTCTACTCTTCCGCAAGTGCTCCAAACATGGATCAAATGAAACTTTGTGATTTGTTCCTTCACTCCCTCAACAAGGAGATGAAGGAAGAGGTTCAAAAGTTCCTGTTAAGGAGCTATGAAGAGGTGCTAGAGGGTTGCCCTTGAGATCGATCAAGTGGACATCGATAGTGGTTGTAAGACCTATGGAACAAATGGGAAGTTAGTTGTTCCTACTCAAAATACTCTCGGTTATTCCAACAACATAAACAAAAATCAGGGACCAAATATCCTTAATAGAAATCATGGAGTCACGATCGACGGAGTAACTGATCAACCCAAAAATCCTAACACTGCTAATCCCACCGGTATAGGTGCTATGAATAACAATGCAAATAACAATAACAATGGAAACAATTAGAGAAACAACAATTTTTTACCCTCGATAAACATTGTGGATTTTAATCATCCCCAACAATAGCAACAACCTCAGCCATAAAGACAAATGCTAACCCCAAGCCCTAGTCAATTCCCCAACCAATTTCAGAACCAGGGGCAAAGGTTCCAAAGTGTTAATTATAACATTCAAAAATTGAACAACCATGGTTTCAGAACCATAACAAGGGACAAACCAAAGGCCTCGGGATTACGATCCTGAACTATATTGCGGTTTCCATAGGGTCTATGGGCAAGAAGAAAGAAATTTTCATGATTGTAATAAGTTTTTGCAGTGGTTTCTAGAAGACCAAAGATAGTTGTTTGTCGACATGTTTCTGGCCAACCTAACTACGCGCCTAGTCAGAACACCTATATAGGACCAGTGTCTCCACAGAACACACCGTTGGGAATCCTCAATGATCCTCTTCCCACACGTCCAAAGGATGGTAGACTCGATCCTAGTGGTTTGAATAAAGGCATTGTAATCGGGACCCATGACCATGAAGCCTCAACTCCGTTAAACCCATAGGTGGCACCTCCCTTGGATGGTCATCAACAAATGAAGATTGTAGGTTTGGTTGAGTTAGATGTTGAACCCCAAATTAACGATACAATAAGAGCTAGAGACTATTCTTCATAGCCAATTATGATCTATCCATTTGTGTCGGATAGTGTTCATGACACATTAAGCAAGCCAGTAGGGGCTAATGACTTGATCAGTGATCTAACCAAGACCTTTTCACACATTTCCTTTTTAGATCTATTAAAGAATTCCCCAACTCATCGAGCCACTCTCTTGGAAGCACTTAGTCTTGGCCATTTACCTAACGTTACCCCACCGCCAGAGGCACAGATAAACCATGTAGAATTTGACATTTTCCCCCTAGGGCAGCCTGAAAGGGATATTGGGTTTGTATTTTACATAAGAAAAATGCCTACAGATTTTGAAATAGCTCGTAGAGGTGATCCGACCTTGTTTTTGTAAGTTTGGATCTACAACAACTATGTGAAGTGCGCAATGATTGATGATAGGGCACTAGTTAATATAGTCCCCTTCTCTTTTCTTCATAAGTTAGGATATGGGAAGACTAATTGCTCCTCGACATGAAACACATTGAGAGGCTATGATAGTCTCAAGGTAACCTCGATCGAAACCATAGTATTATCGATTACTCTTGAGCCCAAAACGGTGCTTACTGAATTTTATATTATAGATCAAGAAACTAACTATAATATGATCCTTGGTCACCCTTGGATCCACCGCATGAAGGCAATCCCATCCACACTATTCCAAGAAGTCAGATTCCTGTATTTGGGGAAATTATTTTTCACCCAAGGTGATTCAAAGCCCTTTGACATACATCTGGCCAACTTAAGGAAAAAGCTAGGGGTCCACTCTGAATTTGAGCTTCCCACCAACCAGCTAAACAAACCAGCAAGCACGTTACCAAAAGAAAAGTTGGTTCCCACGACACGGAATTAGAGGTTACAGGTTTGATCGAGGGTATTCTAGTGGTCAAGGATGAGAGTGTTGTTGTAGAGATAGTATCACTAGGAACTACAACAAATATTGTTCGAATTATTTGAAAAGGATTTTCCTATCCTTCTCCACTTTGATTCCATGGGTATGGGTCATTCTTTGGGGGTTGGTTCTCTTCCAGCGGATGAAGTTTGTATGGTAGATGTAACCAAGATAAAAGGAGAACTTACAAAGGATGACTTAGCATCCATCTTCTTGAGTAATTGTTGGACCCTCCATTTTGATGGGGCCAAGTGCCGCTTCGGTGTCGGAGCAGGTGTAATCCTTACTTCCCCTGAAGGAAGGGTTTTTACCTTTTTCTTTCAAAATGAATTTCAAATGCACGAATAATGGGGCCAAATATGAGGCTCTCTTACTAGGCCTCATTATAGCTAAGAGAATGGGCATTCCTCAATATTAGAGTGTTGGGTGATTCACAGCTAGTCAAAAATCAGGTATCTGAGGTATATGAGACTAGGGCTGAACACTTACAACTTTACAAAATCATCATGTTGGGCCTAACTAAGGGGTTTGATTTCATATCAATCAAGGTAGTTCCACATGAACAAAACCTTCTGGCAAACTCTATAGTGACTTCCACCTCACACTTCACTCCAAGTAACGATTTAGAGGATACCAACTTCACGGTTTCACTCCACACTGAATCCTTGATTCACAAAGCATTCCAGTAACATCAATGTTGACATACATGGAAGCTGATGACCAGCTTGATTCTTCAGACCCTATCAATAGGGATGATTCAACTTTAAGCTTATTTAAATGCTCTAGCGGAGTTGCATCTTACTTGTCACAAGTTAGACCTTTCCCTAATTCCACATTCTTCCTCTTATTTTGGGAATCCAATGATTGAGTCCTCTCTGGGAAAAGATATTGAGATTTACAATATAGAAGAAGAAGGGGATTTGGAGTTACCTCCAGCCCCACCTGAGTTTGAGGAGGGTAATGCCTCCTTGATTGAGGGAACAATTGATATAAACATCGGAACAAAGGAGGAACCAAAAATCTTAAAACTAGGGTCCTCTCTAACTCTTGAGGAAATAGAAATCCATACCCAAATCCTCAAGAAACATTAAAAGGCCTTCACATTTAGTTACAAGGAAATGATGGGGATTGCACCCCACATCACAGTTCATAATCTCGTCACTAAACCAAATGCCAAACCAATTAAGCAAAAATCAAGACCTATGAAGCCAAAAGTGGCCCTTGTGGTAAAGGAAGAGGTAATGAAGCTTCTCCATGTGGGATTCATCAAGCCCATTGATTATTCACAATGGTTATCTAACATCATCCCCATCCTCAAAAAGAATGGAAAGATCCATATTTGTATAGACTTCTGGGACATTAACAAGGCTTGTCCCAAGGATGATTTTTTGCTACCATCCATTGATGTTATCATTGATGCAACAACTAGGTTTGAGTTGTTGTCCCTCATGGATGGGTTTTTGGGATATAATCAAATCAAAATCTCTATCGAGGACCAAGATAAAACTACATTTATCACTCCTTGGGGAACCTATTGTTATTCCATCATGAGATTTGGTCTTAAGAACACTGCTACATATCAATGAGCAATGACCTACATATTCCATGATCTTATTCATAAAATTATGGAATCCTATGTAGATGACCTGCTGGCCAAGCCCATGAAGTGATGTGATCACCCAGAGGTGCTTCACATCATTCTTTCACACTTATTTGAGTATGGTGTTACATTAAACCCAGAAAAATGTGTATTTGGTGTGACAGGCAGAAATCTCCTGGGCTACATAATATCTTCATGAGGGATCGATGTTGACCCGGTGAAAATCCAAGATGTGTTAGAAATTATTCTATCATCCGACGATTCTAGTATTAGATCTTTTATTAGGAAACTCGGTGTAATCCGAAGGTTTATCCCTGACTTAACCTTCGTCGTTCATCCAATCAACAATTTGTTAAATAAATATTATAGCATTGATTAGACAGATGAATGCAATGAGGCCTTTGAGGTAGTTAAATGATTTTTTTTGTCTCCTCCCACGCTAATGCCACCAAGGTCAGATCGACCTTTAATCTTATATTTGCAGGCTACAGACGTTTCGCTAGCATGTATGTTGGCTCAAGAGGATGATGACAAGTAAGAATGGGTTGTATAATTTATCATTCAAACATTTCTCGATTATGAGACATGCTACATGTAGGAAGAAAAAAGAATGCCTCACCATCGTTTTCACAACTAAGCACTTAAGACATTACATGCTCAATCAAGAGACAAGGTTTAGTGTCAAGTCAGACCACCTACGAACATTCCTCATGTAGGGATCCTTGTCTAAAAAAGTTGGGCGTTTCATTACATTGATGGGAAAGTTTGAGTTAACGTTCGTAAATCAAAAATTTGTTAAGGTCCAAATCATTGCAGATCGGTTGGTTGATAATACTTTAGACAGGGGTGATTTGGTAGACTTGGACTTTCCTGACGAATGTGTATATTTTGTTGAAACTAGAACCCCTATCTCTATGTTCCCCTAGTACATAGACATTATCAATTTCATCATGGACCACACGTACCCAGAAGGGGAAACTTCACAACAAAGAAGACATTTATGTATAATTTCCACTAAGTATGTTATCTTGGAACAGGTGCTTGATCGCAGAGCATTTGATGGAATGCTATTGATATGTGTTGACGCTGAAGATTCTGAAAAGATTCTTTATGAGTCACACAGTGGGGTATGTGGTGGCCACTTCAGCAGCCATGCCACTACCCGGAAGATACATCGAATGGGCTATTTTTGACCCACCCTTGAGCATGATGCCGTAGAGTTTTTACGCAGATACCACAAGTGTCAAGATTTTTCCCACAAAATTCACATACCAGCACAAGTTTTATAACCAATTACAACTACATGGCCCTTCTCCACATGGGGACTAGATCTGATAGGAAAATTCTCTCCCACGTCAACAAATGGCCACAATTTCATAATCACGGCCACAGATTATTTTACCAAGTGGGTAGAGGCCATGCCCCTTACCACTGTCCCTGGCTCTATAATCGCTAAGTTCATACTGCACCAAATCATTTGTAGGTATGGGGTGCCATAGGTCATTATTTTTTATAATGGCACATCTTTAAAAAATGATAAGGTACGTGAGTTATGTACAAAGTTCAAAATAAGTCATCACACGGCTTCTCTCTACTACCCTCAGGCTAATGGATAAGATGAGGCTACCAATAAAACTTTAAAGTCCATTCTTCTCAAAACTGTTAAAGAGAATAAAAGAGATTGGCATCTGAAGCTTTTTCTAGCCTTTTGAGCCTACCAAATGTCGGTTAGAACCCCAATGGGAGAAACTCCATTTTTCCTCAGTATTCGGTGCATGAGGAATTGTCTGCCACTGTTGAAGGTGAATCACAGCACTGAACGTCAGTTAGAACCAATGGGAGAAACCTTGAGCATTTTCTCCTTAGCATTGCATGATGGAATTTCTCCCAAGTTGGAAGCCTTGACAAAATAGGAAAGCTCTCCGTTGATTGAAGGCTACACAGAATCCTAGGATGCACACATAAAAATGCAGAGGGTTCCAAGGAGAAAAGATAAGAAGATGCATGAAAATAAACCTAAACTAACAAAGGTGATGCACCCGAGGAATGAAGAACACTCCAATAAACACAAAATTAAAAGGAGAATGCATAGATAACCAAATTTATTGAAATATCAAGAGGATGCAAATAAGACTGAGATCATCCATAGATATGATTTTCTGCAAAGATCATACAATACACTACAAAATGCCAAGAGAAAAGTTGCATTACAGTTTTAGATGGGAGGTTTTAACTCCACAAATTTGCCTGCCAAAGAGAAGAAGGGAGGGGCAAAACAAGAATTTCCAACCTTTAGAAAGAAGCACCTCCTTACAATTTATTGAAGTGAGAGAGGGAAGAGGGAGGAATTCCAAATCTACCCCAAAAGGTGTTATGGTGGTAATGTAGAAAACCCCAAAGATGGCGAACTATATTTTGCATTTTTGAAGCTTTTTTCACCATATTAAATTATCCAGTATTAGTTTAGAGTACCTTGTATGCTTTCTGAAAATTCCAACCTTGCATGAATCTCTCCCTATGAAAAGTTATGGCCCGAATATTTAGGTCAAGAAAATGCTCAAAATGTTGCGCCTCCTAAAGGTGCACCTTAGTGAATCCTCAGTACTCTTAAGTGCACCTAGACACTAAAAATGTGTGCTGAGATCTTATCTATGCCTCCAACCTACGCCCATAACTTTTTCAATGTCGACACCTTATGATTTGACCTGGTGCGCAACTTTTTCCATGTCGATTGATCTACACCTCCAACTTGCGTCAAGGTGTAATTCCATGTCGACATCGATCTTTGCCTCCAACCTACACTAGGGCACAACTTTTTCCATGTCGACATCTTCTGATCTGAACCTCCAACCTAGCACAACTTTTTGCAGGATTTTATTTGCACCTCTAACTTGTACCAAGGTGTGAATTTTTCCATGTTGTAAACTTCCATGTTCACCTTCTAATTTGAGTGCTAGGGCACAACTTTTTGCGCCTATAAAGGAGTTTCTTTGATCCCATATTCATATGTTTACCCAGGATTACCACTTGAAGTCGAAATACCTAGCCTCCGCATTTCGCTGCGTGTGATCCTAGGAGATTAGCTCGTCTCTCCTAATTTAGCTAGACTGAACACTAAGAAATGACACAGTGTGTACGCTGATCATTGGTAGTACAATAAAAATGTGTACGAACCATCTATGAAAGATATTTGGTATAAAGAATCGATAGTTGAATAGATAATAAGACCCAATTTTAGACCTAGGTGGTTAGCTCCATCGAGTGGTGGAAGATTATAAAAATGGTGTGTTCCACTTGTGTACCCTAGAAGCTGAGGATTTTAGTGAATTTGTGAACTCCCTTCACCTAAAGAGATACTACGCATCATTCAGTATTCTCTTATGTACATTATTGCATCTGCATTTCATTTTTCATCTTTCCATTCATCTTGTAAAAAGTGTGATCAAGGAGCTTATTCTTATAACTTCTAGAAACTTCAAAAATATTGGTAAAACATTCAAATCATATCTCTTCAAATCTTCATTGTATCATCAGTTGTTTTGGTATCATTTATTCAATCCAAACAAGACAAGACAAATTTTTTACAGTAACCATACCAAGGCCTACATACTTGGTTCTACTTTTGGTCTCTTCTTAGGATAGATGTCTTTTGTTCATGGTCTGTTCTAGAAGCTTCATGGTGTCACATCTATCCCATGTACATCTCCTTGGAAATAAGAACATTGTAAACATTTTTCCCAAATAATTAATTCAAATGTAAATCAACAGGAAATTTTATTTTACACATTTATTTTCCCTACCAACCTTCGGTGTTGAGCTTATGTCTCTTACTAGTGAATTAGGGTTGGGAAAGGAAGGAAATGCCCTTACTCGCCTATGCTTTTTCCATGGTGATAAGCCCGTGCTTCCTACTAGTAGCATGGGGTAAGGTATAAGGGGTCTCTTTGAAAAACTTGAAATTCACAAATAATTAAATCAATTACTATGAAATCTTAAGTCGAAACAAAGTGAATTAAATGTTCAAAATTCCAAGAGAATTCAAAAGCCTAAAACCAGATTTTGTCAACCAAGTGGCCATCTATGGATCTAAGTCTAGATAAACTACAAATCAATTCACATTCTAAACTCTAAAGTAGCATGAGTAGGGTAAGGTTGTAGCATCCCAATTTGGTTCTATCAAATCTTTCTTACTCTCATGATGGCCATTCAATAAACTTCATATCTTGCACCCTTTCTAACTCTCAGTATTGAGCCCTCGCATCTTACTAGTTGTGTGGGGTTAGGAGTGGGGCAAGCCTATCTATTCATCATATCATTATATCATCACATTTTTTCAAGACAAATAGGAAGTATCAAAAATTTCAAGAGAAGCTAAGTTTAAGATCACATTGTGTTTGCATCATCATATATCAGCATCATAAAAAAAGAGAAATCATTTTGTTATCATGTCACATCCACTGCATACATTCTGAAAAGCATGGAAAAGCGGAAATTCTAAAACATCTAGATTACACATGAGAGATAAGACAAAGAGAGTCAACTCAGATACAATAGAATACCAAACCAAAAATAGAGTCTGTATATATCATAGTTGATCAATTTTGTATACAATGTCATCATGCACTAGGCATGATCAAAACGCTCGCAATGAGCCCGAAGCATACAAAAAATTATATAGTGTCAAAAAAATGGTATCAAAGCAATAAAAGCTCAACGGCCTATCAATCCTTGGGGGATCCCTCAGATGGCGCATGACCACGCATAGGGCTTCTACTATGGCTGCAATGGCACTGAGAGTGAATTAAATGGTGTGAGTGCTTGTGGTGGTGCCCACTACCCGTAGCCTCACTATGAGAGTGGCTTCGCCTCATTAGGCACTCGGTGGTCTCATACACAGCTACTGTGGTATGAAGGGAGGTCACCATCACCATGATCTTACAAATAGGAGCAAACACATTAGTATGTCGACCGGAGGCTAAGGGCTGCATTGAATCAACAGTCAAATTGGCCTGGGTCTTCCCCGAGGGGATCAACAGGGTATCTACACACACCTGATGAATGAGCTCTTGCCACTCGTGTGCGAACACTGCAAAAGAAAAAGATATAATGAGCTAAAAGGAAACCAAAGAATGCAAATCAAAAGAGAGTTCCAAACTAAAAATGTGAAAATTAATAGCAAAAATAGAGAAAGGAGTATTCAACATACTCGGGTCTTCAAGAATCCATGTGCGATCAACAGCTGCTACGGCAAGTGTTGTCAGTGGATGTGGAGCCTCCCCGAATCTAAAGGCATGGTGTTATCCCATCACAGACTCATCATCTCCTCCAGGGGTCTCCTTTTAGACCAGAGTCTCTCTCTCTATGCTCACCTCCTCACGTGCTGCTCTAAGGATCTCCTAAGTGTCATGCCACTCAGGATCACTGTTGGCTCCCTAATCATCATCTCCACCCGAATCCCCCTCCATATCATCTCTCGCCTCCTCCTCATAGTCAAATTCCAAGTCAATTGGCTCATCCTCCTCCCCACTATGAGAAGGAGTCACCCCAATCTAAAGTAAGGGTGCCTGAGGAGCACCATCTACTCGTTGAGCCTAAACTACGTGCCTAACACCAATAGGCACACCTGGAGTAATAACTGTCCAACCAAGATCCCCCCTAGGACCTCTTCATGCCTCCTGAATGATCCTGTAAATAGGTGTCACTGGAGGAAGCATGGCAAAGTAGGGAAGAACAAACTTCTGGGGTACTCGGTCAAAGGGGTGAATCTCCAATCTCCTAGCTCTGTCGACTAGCTGGCTCATGGAAGAGCAAGCTACCAATATCGTGCTCTCCTCACCGCATATCCCTGCCATGTCCTGATAGGGTGTGGGATTCATGTTTTCCATAGTCAAAGAGGCCACTGACTGATGCAGAGTCCAAAGTGATAACATGCATGTCCATTTAGCTGCCCAGACAGCCTCTAGATCTAATACCTACACCCCTCTGCCATACGAGACGAAGTGCTCATAGACCCAACTCATGACCAGAGTGGGGTGGCTCAAGGATTGTCCCTATAGTCTGACGACTCTATATAGGTCATGGTACGTAGTCCCTAGAATATCTACTCCCCAAGCATACTTACGGTCATGAGCCTTAATCTATCCAATGATGGGGGCACTACAGTACAAAAGTGTATCTCCCCCTTTTTTCCCAATCAGTCTCGAGGACAGGATACCCATAATAGCTCTTCGAAGGAATAGAATGGGAGCAGTAGTGATAGACCAAACCTTCATCCCCTTATTCGATCCAGAAGAGACAGTAGTGTCTCCCATATATGTGGCCTATTATGTCATCACGGCCCTGGATCCCGCTGTCGCTAATGTCAGTCTCCTACCAAGTATCAGGAGACCAAGAATGCGGTATACATCCTCTAGGGTGATGGTCCACTCCCCTCTGACACCTGGAAACTGAAAAATTGTTCTAGTCTACATCCCAATAAGAAAATAAGTCACATAGAATGTGACTAGCATGAGCAACATGGGGTACCCAAGCTATCCGCTAGATTCCTTCCCGTTGCAAAAGATATATCTCAGCCTGGGTTAGCTGGTCTAGAATCCCAAGGAGCCAGTCACACTCTCTCTCCCTGCTCCAGCGTATGTACTTAACCTTATTTTGCATCCACCAAAACATGAGAAAAGAGCAAGCTAGTAAAGCACATCACACAATAAGCTCATCAAAAACATATTAAACTATCATAAATCCAAAAAAAATGAGTTTTGAGCATGTTTTGACACTCTATTCAAAACCGCTGCCCAATGCAAAGTGGCAGTCCTGAACCAAATTTCAAAATGCGTCGTTAACCCTAAAGAGGACCAAAACGCTAAAATTGACCATTTTCGCTAAAACAAAAGCATTCCCTATAGCCCCCCCCCCCCCCCCCCCCCCCCGTAAAGACTTATTCAAGACAAGAAATTTTGAAAATATCCCCCCTAGGTGACGTTTTCAACATTTAAACTTTTAGGGTACAAAAAGACAAAGAAGGAAATAACTAACCTGGGAGCGCACTGGTCGATCTCCCACACATGGAGGCATGATCATGATCTCGACACAAATGTATTTATTGTATTCTCGTCAAAAATGGTCACCGTGAATCTAGAGCTCCAAATCAACCAAACAATCTAAATCAACAATGCATAAATGAATTGGAAAATGAATTTGTTTTGATATATATATGATCTTTCTAATTGCATTTTGAGTGTATGTGTTTACAGGGCTGGAGCATTGGTGCAGGTATATTTTTACATCCCCACACAAATGGTAAGTCCTCTTGTCATTTTAATTTAGTGTTTATTTTTCAATATTTTATCTATCTACACTTGAGTCTTCTTTTTCTCTTGCAGGTAGCAAGAGTTTGGACGGTGAGATTTCGACACACGAGCATTTAGGTATAGCTTCTAACTCCCCATTTCAGGAATGCCATACTTGGACTCCACATTTTATGCCTCTTTCATGGCTAAGACGCTTCTCTGATGGGGTAATATGTACGCACCCAAAATTGCATATGCTACATTGACAGGAAAACGGTTATAAAAGTCCCTAGTGATGATTTAAAATGCTTTCAAGAAGGTGTTTGAGCTCCAAAAACCCATTTGTAGTATATATTTGCAGCTTAGAGATCCTTACTTATCTTTTCCTTACATTTTTCTAGCTTCCCCCTTCTTTCTATGCTTGTTTTGGCCTTCAATGCCAGGACCACCACCCTGCCTGGGTGGTGGTTTGCAAACCGTCACCCTGCCTGGGGCGGCTGTCCTAAAACCACCACCCTGCACAGGGTGGTAGTCCTAATCAATTTTTCTAGAATCTTCATGTGAGAAATTACATGCGGCGATTCACTTAAGTTTACCTTTTGAGCACATTCGTGGGCCAAATTTGCTAAAAATAGCTTCGTTTACTTGGTTCTCATTGTTCCTTCTATTTTTAAATAGATTTAATGAGTGGAACTGCCTCTTCAATTCATTGTGCATGAAGTAACCTTCCATTCTTCATTCTTATATATTCCATGCTTGTATTCAAGCAAAGGGCCTGAGAATTTTGTGTTACCATAATCTTGTTAGGAATTGCATAGCCAAGTTTAGATCTCTTGTGTTATCTTTCTTCTACCTACATTACGTCCAGATTGCCTCCAAGCTACCATCAGTCAAGCACCATCCTCTTGTCGTTGTTCTTTGCATTCCCAAATCCTTGGACTCACATGAACACTCAAAGAAAGAAATGAAAGAACTGAGGGGACAGATACTCATACTACCTAATTTTCCAAAGATCTTGCTTTTCCAGGTTGGAGTTGTGTATTTGTTTTCTTTGTTTTGTCAAAATTGTAAATTGCATATCAAATAGAGTAGAGAAATAATTCATTTTAATTAATCATATAGTTGCAAGTAGATCAAATCAATAGGAAGTTTTCATTCCAATATTACCAGGGAAGTTTTGGGTGAGCAATAGCTCTTTTAGAGTCATGATTTGTTCTTCACTTCTGAGGTAGGGTTGGAGAGATTTTATTTGAATTAGAGTAGATTTTAGAGTTACATTCTCACATCTGCAAAGATAGCTAGCTACATCAGGCCAGTTATTTGTTTTAAATCGTTTATTAGATTAGATGCATTGTCTGAATAGTTAGAAAAACACAAAAATATTTATTTCTGTAGATTAGTTTGTTTTATTGCTTTGTCCTGATATATGAAGAAAATACCAAAAATATAGTTTAGATTTCCTTTGATAGATAGTTTATTTACCGAAAACAAATACATTCATCTTGCATGACCATCAACAGTCTGCAACAGGAAAAGACCTATGGTTGCGATCCTTTGGTCCCACAACCCAATGGGTCAGAGTTAATAACTAACATTGACACAAGTCTGTGCTTAGCAATCTTACGCACCCCGCCACATACGTAGAGAAAATAAGATAGTTAGAGACCTTGAACATAGCTGCCAATCAGCCCTACGAATTTTGGACTACTCTTGGAAATAGGATTTGATTGCATGCATGACCATACGAGGGCCTCAACCTCAACGAGTCTTTGGTTGTGACCCATAGGTCCTGCAACCCAATGGACCTGCTAGTTAGTTAGATATCGACACTAACTTATGCACACAAGTGTTCATATATTCAGTGCTTCCACCTGATATTATCACATAGCTTTCATTGTTGAATATAGCAGCCAATCAAGCCAAGACTTTTTGGAAAAGACTAGAGAATCACACTTAGTTACTTCAGCTCCACTTCATCTCTTGTCTCAATTTCCATGACCTTTTCTGGAAACCCATACAAGGCACCTGCAGGCTACTTTCCATGTATTCTGTAACCAATCAATAGAATCTCGGATGAACTTGACATTGATTGGAGTCTCCAAGTAGCTATAATATCAGACCCTACCATCACACCCCTTTAGGTTAGGAGAGCATTCTTTTCCTTAGATTCACAGATTTTGTTATTGTGTGTCGAAGACATAAGGTTGCCCAATCAGCTCAGTCATTGCCATCACTTTCACTCTCATTTCAATTCCACACCAACTATCTCGACATGACCTTGGGAGGTTGGGTGCGAAGAAGGTCACGTGTTGATTTTTTTTCGTACAGTTCCCTATTCTTAAAATGAATATAACTTGAGTTATGATCATGTGAGAGTGAATACAGTGATTTTTAGATAGTTTTTATACATTACTAATGTTGAGACAAATTGAGTACCTTTGTATGGTTATGAGTGCATGTTTTACAACTATGATAATATTGTTGAGTGGGTAACTTGTAATCTTATTCAATATTTGAAGTTATCATTTTTTTTGTTGCATTACTTTTCATGTTTCTTGTGTTTTCCAGTGTGTGGGTGAATGATTTTTCAATCACTGAAGGGGATTCTTGACCTTGGAATGAAGAATGGGTGATACCTGGACTGTGTTAAGCATGAGATGTTGATTTTTGAGAAAGTGAGCATCTAAGGGTATGCATTTGGGAGGTTAATGCATGTTGAAACTCGGAGTAAACTGAGATATGTTCCTCTCAATCTGAAATAGAGCATTGTTGACTTTATATTTGTTTGAAAAACTTTGCATAGTGAAGCGAATGTTTTCTTAATTCTATTGAGCATGGGTGTAATATCTCTGAATAAAAGATAATGATCTTGATATTAAAATATGAAGGTGTGTATTTTGGGTGATATCTCTTACATGTGTATGTCAAGTGATCTTTTGCAAGTTGAAAGGTGACTGTGTATATAAAGTTCAGTAAAAGATCTTGGGATAGGTGTATAAAGACCCTAATGATCAAAATATGGTTTTTAAAAGGATAAATAAATTTGTGGGGTTGAAATTCAAAAATTGTGACCTTTTTTCTTGTCAGGGTGTCACTGAGATACTCAAATCTGGAAACTATGTTAATTAGTTGTATCAAGGGAAGACCTCCTCATCACTACATTCTACAAGTAAGGTTTGATATCAAGGTAAAGAGAATAGAAGAGAGTGACTTGAACAAACAAGAAATATTTATCTTAATGTGAGTTCTTACTCTTGTTCATTGTGTTATAACTTTGACTCCAATGTATTTAAGGGAGTGACTTGGGGTCAGTTGGGTGAAAATTATAAACTTTCATGAGTCACTGGTAAAATAGAACGAAGGAAAAGGATAAAATAGTCCTCCATAACCATTTATAATCCTTTCATCAATCCATAGTGAAAATGATCACTAATTCATATTGACATACCTCTAACCAAGAAAGTTAGACATGATAGTGCATATTGACAAGCCTAGTTCAGAGTCTTAGGAGGCCAAAATCAAAAGGGAGAGTTAATGGAAGTTAGGAGTTCAATTGAAACCTAGGATATTGATAACATGTTGAGATAGCTAATAAATAATTATTCATGCCTTCAAAACCTCCTAGATATCCTTGGGAACACATTCGCAAAGTTGATTCAAGCAATTATGTTTAAGGGAAGTTTGTGGAACTTTTGGGATGAAGTGAGGATTGAGTTGAATTTAAAGACAAGCTGAAGTTGATGTTAACCTGGTTTGGAGTATATGATAGGGTTAAGTGATTTGGAGAACCTGATAGGAGGAAAAAGTTAATAAAATGCTATGTTGAACCTCAAGAAAAAAAGGTGAAGCAAGAAAACTGGTAAAATTGGTGTTAACTGAGTAGAGGAAGGGTTGAATAAGTCTAGTTGGCTTTGATGATGTCTACATGAAGGGTACAAATAAGTACAAGCTTGGGGTAGATTATTTGTGTGAGATTGATCAAAATATAGCAAATTTTAGCCATGAAATCTTATGAGATTCTCACATTGCAGAGTTTAAGTAAATTTTTAATTTGTATTCTTTAATGATTTGAAATAATGATGATTTGTAATTGTTGAATACATCAGTTTCATTGATCATATCTTTCTAGTGCACATATTCAAGCCATTTTTTGATGACACACTCTTGTTCTATGGTTCATTCTTGACTACTAAGGGGTAGTTTATAAATAAACCTCATCTCATACTCATTGACATTCAATTAGGGGGCATGTTGCTCGTATCACATTCATTTTACATTTCATTCCATTCACATTCATAGCATACTACATATCTTGGTAGCATTTATTCTTGATTTCTTTTGATTACATGTACATTTTGTTTCATATGTTAGACAGATACATTATATGTCATTATATTTTCTATATACACATGTGTGTTCACTTTTTCTGTAGTTGTGAATGCAGAATTTCTATAGATATTTACACACAACATGGATGTTTGGAACTGTACCTCTTACCAGTCCCACTGAGGCTCCTAGGGGTATCTACATTAGTTTCCACACTACATGTGTTATTGTTTCATTTTCTACTACTTCCTATCATTACTAGCGCACTACACTTTTGATATATACACATATTAACATACTTTATATCTTTCTAACATGCTAACGAGTGCTTCATGTGCAACATTTGATTTATATGTCTATTTTCTACCATGGTTGTCTAATACTTTTCTTACTACTATTTATCATTTCTTTCCATTGTATGCCATTGTTCACGGTATTTTCCCTATGTATTTCTTGTTAATTGCTTGTGTGCTTTTGTTCACTTTGACCTTGAATGTCTTGTGATATTGTGAGTGATGTCCCATGTTTGAAACCCACTTTTCACAGTCTACATTGTCTTCTTTCTTGTTGGATTACACTTTGTCTTCTATGTATGTATTTTTCTTGTTTGCACTAACACATGTTGTTAGCCACTTTGTTTACATGTGCCTTGGTTTCATTCCCCATGTAGGGCTACAGTTTCATATCACCATTTATTCCTCTTCTTTGGGTCACATCCTCTTACCAATGTCACATGCACCTGAAACAAGGGGTCCATACACTGGGTGAATCATACACCCCATTCAGTAGTACACAATCATATTTTAGACCTGCATAGTACATGAACAACATAGTCCATAGTTATACAAAGGGCTCAGAATCTGACTTGGGTCCTTAGCACAGCACAGATTCCAACACCCAACTCTGTACACTAGCGCATAGGCACTCCTAACCCTTCCTGAGTGCCTATTACCAAGGGAAGTTACATAGTTTTTCTCATATTGGCACAATTTCCAATAGTTTACACAGTAGATTTCACAGAGCAGGCACAGTCCTACAGAAATCAACATGCATGCTTTATCCTTTTTTCTATTTATGTTGGATCAAACTTGATCAAAATTGAAAAAAGTGGGATCACACCACATGTAATGGTGTATAAATCATCAAGAAGAAGTCAGGGTTGGAGAATAACACTTGACCTTTCTGCCCAACACTTCTTCTTCCAGGGCATGAGATCACCTAAAAACTCACACTTGGAGTGAGATTGCCCAAAAAACATGCACTTAGCATGAGATCTCCTAAAAAATCATTCTTCTACAGCATTCAAGTCACTTTCTATCCTTCTTACTCATCATCGATTAGGTGTGCATGTTCCTTTTCACATTTTTACATACATTGATCAAATTTTGCATATACACGACTTTGACTACTCTTACGCTCTTCTTTTGTAGGTTTATCCTTATTATGCAACAAGAAGCATCCCTTCATCAAACAAAAACAACAGCAGTTACAACATGACGCAACTTATATGCTCTTCACCCCTAGGGTCACGTCCTCTTTCCCAACTTAGCTTCAATGCTCCATTTTTATCATTCCACACTTTTTCTTGTCTCCTCGGCACGTTTTCATCATCAATCTACATGGTTATCAGGTATGCATCTCTTATCTACTTTATGTTATCGAATACTCACTCAATAACATAAAGTGGTGGAAAATGTAGACACTAAATCACGCACTTTGGGTATATTTTTAGGTCTTAGTCACATACTGCTATTCATATGATTCCTAAGTGAGAAAACTAGCAATTGACAACTATTTTTGGCCTTTTTCTATATTTCATGTCTATTTTCTAGCCTCCTAAACCCTACATCCTAGCAAATACTTTATTGTTTCATCTTTTATGAGTCTAGAAACCAACGCTCAGACAAGATGTTAGTGCCCAGGCGCCCCCAACCTCTCTTTACTTTACTCGTTCCTTTTAGGAATCTTTAATCTTTTAGGCATCTTATTTTCATATGGGTCGGCCTTCCACTTGTTAATTGTGAAAATCAACTAAGGGAATCATATAAATATAAAGTTATGTGACCATAATAAATGACCAAGCTCTAAGCATCTATTACTATAACTTAAGGTTACATCCAAAGGCATCTCAAGACCATAAAAACAACCATCTAGCTTCATTCAAGGTATAAGGGACTACATTTTCTACATACATCCATAGGAGGGGAAGTTTTATTTTCCATCCATGCATCTACTTACATTATTACATCTATATATTTTTTTTCTATCAAGTGCATCTTGCACAAGATCCACCTAGGGTGTGATTTTGGCACACATACACAAGAACTACGTGGAGTCTGAAATGTAGTGCATCGCTCGGTCGTATGCCAACTTTTTCGGGTGACCACCAGGGTCATTTTGACTCCCCATTTGCATATTTTTCTTTTTAGGATTTGATGTTTTTTGGGGTTTTGCAGGTGCTCTTTCTCTTTGCAGGGTATAGGAAAATTGTGCAGACATAGTGCGACACACAGGTGATCAACATTGAAGGTTGGTGAACATCTTGCAACACATCAAAAATCAATTTTTGAGGTTTTTACAGTCACGAGTGCCTAAAAGTAGTCTACAACGCTCAAGCACTTCTGACCTGATCCATGTACCCATGTCCAAGCAAATACAACTTTCACATAATTTTTTGGTTTCATTTGAGTCACTTTCCTCCTCCTTTTTATCGGTTCTCCAGTCTGACACACCTCAGGATCAATTGGGAAATTAGATAAACATTATTTCCCTTCTCTTGTATTTAGGTTTTCAATTTCTATTTACTTATTGCTTAGTTTAGATCTATGTTTTACTACTTATTTATCAATTATAACTCTGAAATATTTAAGGTTTCACAAATTCCTATATTTGTTAAATCAAAACTAAGAAAAATAAATGAATGTGCATGAGACAAAGGAGTGTCCCATCAGGCGTGCCATATGTATGCATGCTAAACCTGAACTAAGCTAATTAAATGAACCTAACACCAAGGAAATCCTAACTTAGTTAAATTCAAGCAAATATATCATGCTAAAGTGAAAAGGGAAGCTAGTTTAACCACAAAATATGAATATATACTAAGTGCAAACCTCTTTTTTATATTTTTGATGTGTTTTGGATGTAGATACTTCCTTAGTAAGACGAACGTAGAACATACATGATCAAGGATTTCTCAAGCGAAGAGGAAAAGATCTCATCAAGTATGACTTAATTTCCATTTTGATTCTTCTCTTACTACTCTTTAGCAAGTAGAAAGGGGGAGATTTAACAAGCCTTCCAATAACATGAAACACTCTTCTCAAGGGTAATGGTTGTCAAGGACATGGTGTAAGTTTGGTGTACATTTCTTATATAGCTTTCCATTTTGGGTGAATCTTGCAACCTAATGACTGTGGGATAATGTGAATGTAGGATTAGAAAGGGATAAGTATGATTAGAAGAGATTAGTAACTCATGGGAGTTTGGGGAGGTTTAATAATTCAATTAGGATTAATTAATAGGCTAAGTTAAGATTTTAAAATCCATTTGGAGATGATTTAGAGGGAAATTAGTAGAATTTGAGGGGTTTGAGAGGGGAATTTAATTAATAAGAGGGTTTATTGATTAAATGCAATATTTAAAGGTTAATTAATTAATTAAAAGAGGATTTTAACTAACAAAGCGGCATTAATTGGCATCCAAGAAGAGGGATGGGGCTAGTTAATTAACAAATTGTTGTTAATTGACTGAGACAAAGGGGAATGTTAGCTAATTGGAGAAAAATCGCTAATTATAATGACATGAAAATAAAGAAGACAATTAGTGTAATTTTAGTATTAAAATTGTGTAGTCAAAATTAGGTGTCTACACGTGGCATTACCAATCTCTAATGAGATCACCTTGATTTATATCAAGGCGGGTGGCCCTGTTTTGGGTCACTTTTCTATTTTAAATTTAAACATTATGCTGACCTAATATGGAATCCACAACACTTATATTTTAAATATAAGTTATATGTCGCGACCATTTAGTCTTTGGCGGGTTTCTTATCAAGCCAATTTCTCACTTAATATTACAACCCCAACAAGTGCAGTCAAGTGTCAACATACACAAATGCCCGACTACAAACTCAGATGACAGTATGCATGTGTGGATGACCATTTTTATTTATAGACAAACATCTATGCATGTAGACGCTTGTTTACATGTACAGATGAGTGTCTGCATGTGTAGATGCTTGTCTGCACATGGAATTCATACAAACACTTGTCTGTAGCCTACTTCCTTACAGAAACCCCGTTTATAGATGGTTTTTCTACAAACATCCGTCTACAATGAGATTTCTCTCCAGCACACCTTTTCCCCAAAAAATTATTTGTCAACGTCACTATACACATTTTTCTCTTATTTACCATCCACAGGAAATCAACTTTTTACAAATTCACCAAAAAAATCCAATTTAAATTTTGGTAAGGGGTCTTAAAATTTTCCTTATGTGGGTTTTATAATTAGCCAAATTATTAATAGACTCAAATAATTAATAGATAAAAAATTTAAATGTTAATCTAAATAATTGTTTTCATGAAGTAAGCAGTGGATGGTGATTTAAAAGGAAATGTAAAAAAAATCAAAGGTCGTGTAATCTACAAGAAAAAGGGATGGTGGCAAGGTTCATTTCCCATGCACGTGTCAATTTCAAAGCCACCACCACTACTATAGACACCTAGCTAGCCACAGCAAAGTTTTCAATTAACCATAAATTATTTAACTAATGAGGAAGTCATTTAACCACTAAGAAGAGCTTAAAATAAATTATAAACGTGACCCGCAAAGTGGATAGTTCCTTCCTTTAAATTTTAATTGTAGATTGTAATAGTTGAGGATGTAAAGATGGGAAAATTGTAATAGGAAAGAATTTGGTTTGTTTAGAACACCAAGAAAAACTTTTTAGAGTCCAAGCATAACTAAGTAAATGCCTACACATCCTTTAAACATAATTTTCTATGAAAAAAACATGATTCTTTATGTGCTCGTATTACGAAATATGAAGAGAAGCACATACATTATGCAATGAGAAGCTTTGTTCAAAAATGACACCTAAAGGTACATTGATGCCTTCTTTCATGTAGTGTCAAGTTCAATAGTTAGGTATAAAACTTAAGTTGGATTCACATTGTGTAGTATTGTGTAGTTATGCCTTACTTGTTCATATCCAAATACTTCTAGACACTTTTCCAATCATAATCTTGATTTCTTTGAAGCATATGTTGGTTAAATGATATGAAAATGAAAAATATTTGTGTTGTAATTCTCATCGTGCAATTTTTGAATATGAGAATGAATTTTTTACATTGTTACCAGTACACGGATTGCCAAAAAAAGTGTTGGGAAATTCATTTCTTTGGCATACTTATCTTTGAAAATTTTGAGTGGTTGTTGTCCTTTTTCTAGAGAAAATTTTATTATTTTTTGTTGTAATTCATGAATATAGTTTGTGTCTATGAATCTGTGTACCATGTTATCGTTGGGAACTTCTTCATCGTAGCTACTTTTGGTTTTGGTATCAAGTGACTCATTCTCGCTTGGATCATTTTGAAGAGTGTTATGCAATAGTTGTCTCCAATGTTTTCTGATATGAACGGTTTGAGTTTGATACAAAATTTTTTAGACAATTGATGCAAAGCACACATGTTTATGTTTGATCATACTCTGCCTTCTTTTTATGAATTCTTGTAATGTAATCATCTCTTTAGTTCTACTACAATAGTGGATGTCACATCCAAGGATCGTGGCAATGCTTTTTTGTATAATGTCAATATTTGATGGAACATCGATAATCGCCCTAGTTATCCCAATTTGTGGTTGTTTGTATCTCAATTCTCTCATTTGTGCAAAAGAAATGTGAAGTGAAACAATTTTTTCTTCGAGATCTCTAAGAATTTTAACAAAACTTAGTAGCTTGTTCGATGCGATGTTTTCTGGTGTTGCAAATTTGGGAAGTTTTTTTCCTTATAAAGAATGGTTACAATTTTTGCATATTCACTTTGACATTATCATTTCTTATTTTTGGGACAAACTCAGGTACGTGTTTTTTTCTGATTTCCTAAGGCGGACCATATTGTAGTTAAATTGTAGTTGCTTGCAAATTGGACATGTATATTTTGGTGCGTCTTGAATTTTACCATTATATTTACGAATTAGTGTTGAGTTATTATAAGTGTTTGTTTCTTCGATGATTTTTTGTTGGTTGCGTGAAAGTTACTTGAGATAACGAAGAGATATTTTAGATGTCAAAAAAGTTCGTTTAGGATATCTCATTACTAGTGGCTTATAATGAGTGGCAAATTTGGTATTTTGGAAATCATGATGTGATGTCTGTTGAATTTGATTATTGTTTTGTTGGATGTATATTGTGGTCATGTTGTTGTTTTTTTGTGTGAAGGATGTTTTCTTGATTCGTGTAATACACTTGATATGTCGAAGAGATGTTTTGCATATTATTGGAGCAGATAAATTTTTTGGCTTGTATAAAGTAGAAATTTCTTAAGTTGCATAGTTTCTTTGTAGTGGTTCATAGTGAATGTGAGATGTATTGGTTTCAAAAATGATAATGTTGTAAGTCATTTGAGGTTCCAAACAATTGCAGTATATTTTTTCTATATTATCGATTGTTGATGGCCATAGCTGGATTTTAAGTCTAAGAAATGTGGATATCCAATCTAAACAAAAATCACCTCCTTCAATTTCACCTTGCACAAATGGCATTCCCAAGCTGGCATTGTATCCTTTCCAATGTGTAATTTTTCCTAGTATCATTAATGGAATTTGTTCCTAAGTATTTGTGTGATAGGGAAGATGCATGCGGGTTATGGGATGATATCTCATTACAAAATTATTTATGTAGCTTAAGGTATTTTCCATTTCAGACAAAGTCAACATGTTAGAAAAAAGTCACATGCAATGCAGAGAAGGTAGATGTGTGGTTTTTTTGGAGATTCCTACATGGATACAGGGAACCATGAATATGGGTGGAGGTGACCATATGGATTCCAGTGCCCTGGATATTCTTCTGGATGATTCTGTGATAATATATTTATTGTATATATCTATGATAAATAATTTAAGATCATTGATAAGCCAAATATATGTGGCTCTTCCTCTAGCCCTGGTGTGATTCAAAACACATTTCCCCCAATTTTCTTTGTGTAAAAATTTTTTCCTATTACTAAAAAAAGAAGAGTGAGGGCATGTAATCATTTTTAATATTTAAATTATTTTAGGGTAGTTTCCTTTAATAAAGTTCCTAAGTTTCTTAGTCCTCGTTACTGAAAATTTATAATATTAGAAACTGCAACAGAAAAAGCTTTATTGTACACAGAAAATAATAATCATCAAATGTCTAATACAAGATAAAATCTGTCAAGTGAAAAGCGTTTTCAAATTCACATAACAAATAATAATAAGACAAGCGAGGGGTATGTCTGAAAAATTATTAAAAATATATTTTTTTAAGAGAGTAGAATCGTGGATAATATTGGAGCAAAACCATTTACTTAGTATATTTTTTTAACTTCCCAAGTATCAACTACCATGGCTATGTAGGTATAGCTTGTCAAAGTTATTTATCGACATATCATCAAAATTTTGCATTATTTTCTTTGTATTCATATGCTACTGCTCTCTAACCATCAACGCATAGATATTAATATATACAACATAAAATGAAATCTATCCTTTTCTTATAAGAAAATGCCAAGAGAGAAAGCATCTTCAACAATATTTTAATACACTGCGAAAGTCCAAGCTTTAAATTATATTGATCAAAAGAATCCATGTCAAAATCTTCATAATAAATTTTTGAGGATCACATTCTTGGTCTCCTGTAAAACACTAAACGATAAATATCTACTCTACCCTTGTAAATTGAGTATTCATCCCTACGCCTTCAGGTTCGGTTTTCAATGTACAAAGACTGAGGAAATCCTTTCAACTTAAGATGCACATAGTGCAATGTTTCTAATGTTTTTTACAAGGATTAATCAAAACATAGATGGAATAAGGCTATCATACAACAACTAAATCAAGTGCAGAATTGTTTAAAACAGTGTTGCAATAAAATAGAGACAACAGATACAATAATAGAATTACGAGTCTGAAAACAAAAATCCTTGAATATAGAGCACCATTGCTAAAGAGTCAATCTCATAGGGTCGGATTAACAAGCCAAACAAATAATGTAAATATTATAAGGGTTTCCTGGACAAAGGAATTTATACAAAAACCCTGCAGTCTATAAACTCACTAATACATACCAGACAGGAAAACACTAGCTCAAACCCATATAAATCCAGGTTGAAATTGGCCATAGGCATCATTCCCAATGTTTTCAAATGCACAAATTTATATATTTAGCACATTAACAGTGCAATGAACATGTTCATGGGAAGTGGAATGAATTTCAACAGTATAGGCAATGCCCCAAACAAGGTAGTAAATCAACTGCAATGCAAATCGGCGAGTCATCTTTTGACAAGCATACAATCAAAGAATATACAATCAGAGTGAGCAAATGGGCATTTTATTAGGATGTACAGGAATGAATTTAAGCAAATGGGAATTGTGTAAAGATGTAATGGAATGAATTTGAGTGAATGTGCAAAATAAAAAAAGGGAGAATTAGAGAAATTACCCATCAATGAAGCCTCAGTTAAAAGGGTTCGCATGAGGATCTGATCCATGGAGATAATGGTAACCATTTTAATAGATCTATTTTGAATATTGAAAATACTTGCGATGTTGGATACCATGATCATAGGTAAGATTGCATGCAATAATATTCACCATGGCGGAAACCCTTCCCCATTTTTTACCCCATCCAAACTCTTGATTGTCAATTTTCTCACAGGAGGAACATTTACCATCAAAAAAAACATGACTGCTCCCTCTGCAATTGCCACCATAAATAATAAATGAATCATTATAAACCTATAGATCTAGAGCTCAAATCTTGGTTTTTGGTATGAGTGAATTTATATCCCTTTAAATACCAACTATTATAGAAGGGCAAGTTCCCATCAGCTAAAATTTGAACAATGTGGATCTAACAACAACAATACTGAAGACATGCCCTCTACTACATTTTGAGGGCTCCATGACTATAACTCTCAAGTTTTAGGAATTATGTGGGAAACCTCTTGCACTATGTTCCCGCTGAAGAGCACATCCCACTGCATCTATTGCATGTCCATTTACACCGCACATGTCAGCAATCCAACTGAGAAAGAAAAGAAATTATTTGTGTTAAAACATTTGGGCATAAATTACCTCGGCCCTCATTTGTTCATCTCTGAAGAAATAGAAGACATGGTGGGGAGAAACGGGAAGCCATAACGAAGTGGCAGCGTAGAGAACCACGCCACTGCGTCAGCCTGGATCGGTGATCTTTGTGGTGGTGACACGCAAATCTGCTTCTTAGAAGCAAGGATGCTCACAAACTCACCCAAGATATACCAAACTAAAAAATCACACTTCAGAAGGCAGTAATTTCAAGAGAAATACATACCAAATAAATGAAGGTGTAGTTGTTTTTTATGATGTCACTACTGATGAAAATGAAAATCTAGGAAACGCTGCCGAAGTGGCAACGAAAAAGTGGCCCTGATGAAAATGGCTTTCCAAATGACGGAATGCCACTAACAGAAGGAGAATTAGTGGTATGTGTTGTTGCGCTAGTGCCACCAAATAAAAAGGAAGTGTGATAACTGCACTTCCTTTATCCAATATGGAGAAGGACAAAGAAGCACCTAGTTGTTGCTGCCAAGGTTGTAACAATGGTTGGGAAAGACAAAGCAACACTACCAAATACAAATGACGGTTTGAGATGTAGATGATGCAAATAGATTCGGTGTTCCAAAAGAAAGTGAAGAGGCAAGAGTAGTAAAGGGGGTGGAGACTGAAGTAGGAGCAGAATTCGCCACCGGTGTGGAAAATGTGGGAGTTCCAAAAGACATGGACGGTATATAAAATGCTATATAAAATATATTATCAGAGATATATACAGTTTCCAATCCATGATGATACAGGTCCTTCAACAGTTGAAATCGGGTATTATCAACAACAATAGCAAGGAGGTTGTGTGTGGTACGTGGAATTCTTTAGACTAGCCTACTCTAATTGTAATTGGTGAAAAATGACATTGTCAAGTATACAATCTAATCAGTTTTCATGCAAGCTATCAACAAACAAATAGAGGAATTAACAGATTGTCAGGGATTAATAAATACTAGGCCACTTGGCCATCTCCAATTTTTTGGTTTAAGAAAAAAATAAAAACATGTAGCTCAATAAGAGAATTAGAGAATGTGTTTTGTGTCATACTACACTCAGCTGGTAGGGCCTTCCAATAATCATTAAGAGGTTTCGGGTTCAAATCCCACATTTTTTGTAGTGTACACAATGAGTTAGGTATACACAGTCTGTATACCACACTAAAAAACTAAAAAAAAACTAAGGCATGTCGTGTGTGTATAACACACGTATTCCCATAAATTGGTGGCATGTAATCTTGATGCCACAATAGTCGGCGTCGTCCTAGGATAGATGGCTCCCTGTCAATAGTAATTACATGGGCATGTATGTATATCTGTACACGCATGTGCATATATATGAAATATGCATATGTATACACGTACATATATATATGCCATATGTGTGTGTGTGTGTAGATGTATGTGTATGATTTTTTCTTGCTTAGAGATGAGAATCACATGCTGCAATTGATCTTCTTCAATACCTTGACCTGGTGAAGTGGGATATATAGGTTCTTCTTTTGGAAGTAAAGCCTTTCCTTTTTTTGTTTAATCAATGGAATGGGTCAACAAAAACCAAATCTCTTGCATTAAATTCTCGCCATCTTCTCACGTCCTTTCCTCCAAAAAATTCATCTTCCTTGGGATTGGCCTTAGGAATTGGAATGGGTTGTTGATTGGATACTAACTGGGTTGTGTTGATTTAGGTGCAATAGATTTGAAGAGACTATGCCTCTGTTTCTCAAGAACTTTACCCATCTCCTACAACAAAGTTCTCCAAGCCTTTTTACCCTTCTTCTCTTTGATGGAGTGTTGAAAAATCAGAGTGAATGAGATTGTGGTGCTTGACTGCTCCTTTATTATCTTTATATCGAGTGGCCATATTGTGGATGTTGTCACACATATATTGAGGTAAATTGACTCGGTGCACTAGTTTGTGTAAACCTTGTTTCAAATGAATAATAATCCGCATTGTATCACTTGTTAGGACATTGTATTCACCTTTCCAAGTGAAATACTTCACTATACAAGAGGCTTCTTCCTCATAGGGTTCAAGAATTGCATCCCTTCTAATGCCTTTGATTTTTTTTTGCATTATTAAGTGCCAATTGCGGGTTCAGGCCCTTCATGGTCATGAAAAATTTGAATTTGGTCTTTGTATGTAGATCCTTCCTAAAATCTGCAACCCTTCACAAGGAATCCCTGAAATTTCACTAATGATGATTACTATTGACAGTAATATTCATGCCTCTTACCTGTGAAGACCTCCCCTTGAAATTTTCGATGAATTCTACTACTTCTTCCTTTATATCCTTGGAATTTCTTCATGAATTCTAACCATCCTGCCTTTTCAAATAGCTCTAATACTTTGTGAATCTCGCAATAAAATGGGTATGCGGAATATATTTCTGAATATTTTTTATGCCCCATTATTCTAAACTGAAGCAAGGGATACATGCAGCTAGAATAATAGCGAACAGTTCAGGGAATAATCTGAAGCAAGACTCTTTAGGGAATAATCTGAAGCCCAGCTCAAAGAAAACTTATGTTGATTGAAAACATAGATAGAGAGAAACCAAATAATTCTTTCCTCTAGCTCCAATTGAGTTATAATGGATGATAGAACTTGCATGTGGCTATCTTGGTGACAAGATCATAGGACTCGCATCCATATTCATGATGGCCATCGCATATGCCCCATACACATGCATCATATTTTTCCCAAGATTTGTTTGCCAACACGCAACACTACCATATGATAAGATAACACAAATTTCCAAGTGTGTGAGATGTGTGTGTGTGTGTGTGTGTGTGTGTGTGTGTATGTATACTCATACATACATGTACATATACATGAATTATAGATATGCATATACATGTATAAACATACATATCCAAATACATATATACATATATATGTATGTATGTATGTATGTATGTATGTATGTACATGATCGCATGACCACCATACTAATGACCAATAAGATGCCATACCAAATGGCATATATGCATAGCTCTCTGCATGGACCCGCATCCTCCTCTGTGGCAACCAGCCTATAACCTAGTCACCATTCTCCGAAACAGTCACACAACTCCATTCCCAAGGTCAGATCTGAAGGTAGATGACGAGTAGAAGAAATGATGGGATGAGGAAAGGACGTTATAAGTTGGCAAAATTTAATGCAAATCTCTTTCAATAACTCATGCCAATTTCTAAGGGCCGATTCCAGGGTAGATAAGTTCCATATGAAAGCAAGAAGAATATCGGAGGAGGAAAGGACGAGAGAAGTAGAATGAATTGAAATTACCTTAACAACTACAATTAACTTCAATTGCTATGGGAAGAGATTTTGGAAGCTACAGGCCACATTTTCAAAGCACTACACGCACCTCCTTCAGGCGCTAT
>CM034147.1:635747004-635832004 GCA_019776745.2 Taxus chinensis
TCCTTATTGTTCACTCACTCAGAGTGTATCACTCCCTTTTTTGGTGTATTACCTTCGCTTAGAGTAGATTTACTTTTTATGCATTTTTCTATCCATGTCTCCTTAGAAATCATTAGGGTAGGATTGGTTTTGTTTTCCATTCTTCTGTACAATTTGGAGAAATTGGAACTAGGTTTGGAGGAGAAGCCTGACTTTCTTCTAGAGGATTGTCCTACTTGTAAGCATCCCACATTGTCAGGATAATCCCATGTTATGCATGTTATAATGATTGTCTCACACACAAATCACAAACAATCAGGGGATGCTATAATTTTGTGATTAACAGTTTTAGGCATGCCCGGTGGGAACCAAGAAGTCAATATTTTTAGGTTTATCAAGAGTGGATGTGCACCTTGGTAAATTTTTAGCCTTTGGAGGCTTTTGTAGCAACACATCTTATGACTCCCAAGGTCAAAATTTCAACTGGTTTTAGTAGTAATACTGGACCAAGTACATGAAAAGGATCTAAACTCAGTCTAGAGGAGGAGAAGAATGTACCTTTGAGTACTTGTCCAGTTATCATCAGGGAAGAGGAAGGAGAGGAAGAAGAGTACAAAGGTCTCCATATCCACCAAATATAACCTTATCAACACCTCCGCCACGTAGACCCTTCCTTCAATCAACTAGGGTTCTCAGGCCAATCAGGATGGCACATCATCCACTACCACCACAAGGACCACCAAATCCCTATGTCAACTTCATGGGTCAGTATCCCACTTGCCCTCAATGCCTAGAACCCTATTCCAGTTGCAGCATTAAAAAATATTCCCTACTTCATGGAGGGAGAACCACACGACTCCCACTGACCATATTCATGGATATTGCGAATATATGTACCATTCATGAGATCAATGAAGTGGATGTTGGAGTTAAATTGTTGGCTTCCTCTTTCAAGGGGAAGGCCTTGTAGTGGTTCAGGAGCTTAGCAGTGGGGTCCATTACAAATTGGGATCAAATATGCAAATCCCTCTGTAACCAGTTCAGGAGAAAGAGGTGGACAACATTTGTCCCTTTTGGAGCAGCTAACTACAATCAAGATGGCTCCCAATGAACAAATGGTGGAATTTAATTTCTGATTTTAGTGGACGTGGGACATAGATCCCGATTCTCGTAAGGCCGGCTAGTTGAAGGTGTATTTCTCTATTTCCTTAAAGCTTTAAATTATGATATATCTATTATGATACAATTTATGAGAGGGATAGACTTACCAGAGGCTTATGCCATAGCTATTAGAGTTGAGAATATATCTAATCCAAAGCTGGTAAACTAGCACCTAGGCCACCTATGACCCTATATCTAGAATTGGGAAACCCCTCTACTAGTCAAGCACTTGAAATAGCCCCCTATTCCTAGCCCCTAGAAATCAAAGCAATAGTGAGGCCTCCACTTCTTCTAGTACATTTGAAATCCAAGGAACTCCAAGAAGTCATGAAGCAATTGCAAAATTTCGGGAATGAGTTGGTGACAATCAAGAGGTAACAAGCTCAAAGCTCTAGACCGTACCAACCCTAGGCTTCAGATATCAATAGGACTCCATATCATCCTAATAAGACCTCCTACTTAAGTAGTCAAAGAAAAATCTAGAGTCAAGGGAAGTCTCAAACTACCAGGCCATTTCAACCTTATAATCTAAATGCAGTTTCAACATCAAGGGCCTTAGTTCCATTCTCAAAACAACATTACTCAGGAGTATGAATGGTGTTACCCCTGCAATCTACCTCATTAATCAATCAACATGTTTCAATGGTGCGTTGAATCAATATTTAATGGTGCAAACCGTTGGTGTGTCCCAAGAGCCAAGTGAAGAGGAAAATGTAGCAAGCATCTCAACAAGAGTCTACCCCAGACTGAAACCACATTGGTCAATTGAGCAAGTAGAAGGATTTTTGTGGAGTTAATCAATCTACCTTTACAAGGTGTAGCTATCAATACATGGTCAAAGAAGAGGAACATAGAGGAGGGGAAATCATCTAGTCCAGTTGTTTCTCATCCCACTCTCACACCACAAGGAGTTAGCATTAAACCAACTGCAACTCCTAATGCACAAAACTAGCCTAAGGACAACTGTTGTAGCTGCCCCGAATTTGTAGAATCAGTCCACGGTACCAGTTGTGGTAGCTCATGGGCCAACCCAGGTACCAAATGTCTGAAAAGGTCATGCCAATAAGGGAAAACAAAAGGAAAACCCATCCCCTTTCAATATCATAGACCAAATGAAGAAGACCCATGTCAACATTTCCATGTGGGAGTCACTGGCAATCCTAGGATAATGAGATTTGTTGCAAGCTACAGTATGGCCAATTGGTCCGCCTCAAAAGAGACACATCCAAGCAATAAAGAGAAGGTTCTCACTAATGCAGTATAACATGAGGGAGGTCAAACAAGTAAAAATCTGAAACCTCCACCGTTTTATGTGTCATTGATTATTGGAGATAAGCTTAGTGCACAAATTGCATGATCGATTCTGGGGTGAGAAGCTCAGTAATGCCAAAACAAATAACTGACCAAATTGGGTATCAAGTATGAGCCAATATTGAGAGGAGTGGTACAATTAGATGGGACAACAGTGGGAACAGTTGGAGTGATCAAAGAACTAAGCCTTATGACTCCATGTCTTTCCCGAATGTCACAATTTTACAAGATGTATCAGTGATTGATTTTCCACACTTATTTGCTTTGTGCCTTTTAAGGGATTTCACAGCCAAGATTGGTAGGTACTTATCAGACAGATTGGTCCCACATGTTATTTAGGACAAGGTATGGAGCTAAGGTTACTATCAGATTGGAACCAATCACACATTTTCATATTGAACCCCATGTGCCAAGTCCAATAAATGCTAATTGTGTAGTGTTTGAACGGGAGGATTGTTTAGACATAATATGAATCAGACACCAAGGTTGGGACTATTCTTGATCTAACACTTGATGAGTGGGCTCACAAAAGGCATGGATATGATCCATACATGGAAATGGAAGAAGTTGAGTTAGGTGTTTATTGTCTACATGAAGAAACCTCCACTCGTCCCCAGCCTCACCAAGCCGAAAGATAAGGATGATAATGAAGTGTGACAGCTATTCTTTGATGGTTCAAGGAGCAGGCAAGGTGTTGGAGGAGGTGCAATGCTCTTGTCACCATAAGGTATGAATTATTACTCAACTTTTTGTCTTCCAGTTTGTCTTGTTCAAACAATACACGGCTGAATATGAAGCTTTGATCCATGGATTGCATTGGGCAAGGAAAGAGGGGTAAAAACTTGCAGGTGTTTGGGGATAGCGAGTTGATTGTGAATCAAGTTAGAGGGATCCAGACATGCTGTTAAAAATGATCTTCTCAAAGCCTATAAAGCATCAGGGTATGGGACCTAAATTGAATACCTTGAAGCATTCAATATTCAGGCCATACCGAGGAAGAAGAATGAGGTTGCAGATAGGCTTGTGGAAATTGGAGCAACATTTGATGTGGTTGACAGTATTAAAAGAGATAAAGTGCAACCACATATTCATGTAATTATGAGGCCATTGTACCGGAAAATAACACAAGCTAGCAGGTGTTTGAGAATGATCAACATATCATTAATTTTTTACAGGAAGAAGTTGAGTTCTCAGCTAAAAATCAGGAGAAATTAGAGCAGCAGTACGGGATCAAGTGGTGCAACTGCAGACAAACAAATTGCTAAAGGTTTTAGTGACTCTAGAGTCAATTTTCAACCCAAATGATCAATTCCGAAAAGAGAAGGCCAACATTCAGGTCAAAAGGGAGGATTCAGAGCCCATTTTAGTTGGAGAAGGTAAAATGCTCCAAATTGGTAAGGTGAGCACTAATCAAGAAAAATTTGAATTCATACAGCTTTTCCAAGAATTCCTCAGATGTCTTTGACTTGGAGCTATGAGGATTTGAAAGGATTTAATCCTAAGTTGGCACAAAACACAATTGAATTGGATCCAGAAGCTAAGCCTATCAGGTAAAAGCAAAGGCCAGTCAATCCCCCATATTGAGCCTCTCATGAAGAAATAGTTGAATAAGCTCATAGAGGCGAGCATCATATTTCCCAATCAAGCACTCAAGTTGGGTGGAAAATCTGGTGTCGATCAGGAAAAGGAATGGGGAAATTAGGTTGTGCATGGATTTTAGGGATTTAAACAGGGCATCCCTCAAAGACCACTACCCACTTCCTTCCATGGAGCAGATATTACAGAGTAGTGGCCGGTTCAGAAATATTCTCCCTCTTGGATGGATATTCGGGCTATAATCATAGGTCATGGTGAAAGAGGAAGATCAATTTAAAATGACCTTCACCACAAAATGGGGCACTTATGCCTATAAGAAGATGCCATTCAGGTTGTCAAAAATCTGGAGTGAACATTTCAGAGGGCTATGGATATGGTGTTCAAAGGGATTTTGAACAAAATAGTGCTTGTCTATCTTGATGACATCACTTTGTTTTCCAAGAATGCAAAAAGCCACCTCTTTCACCTCAGGCAGGTATTCCAAAGGTGTAGGAGGTTTGGAGTGTCCTTGAACCCAAAGAAATGTATATTCTTGGCTCATGAAGGCAAATTGGTTAGGCCATATTATGTCTAAAGAGGGGTTGACTATTGATCTAAAAAGGGTTGAAGCCATTCAAGCATTGCCGCTGCCAAGCCACAAGAAAGCTCTCCAAAGCTTCTTGGGGAGGATTAACTTTGTACGAAGGTTCGTGCCAAATTTTACCACTCTTGTGAAGCCATTAACCATGATGATGAAGAACTAATTTTGAATTCAAATGGACAACCAGAGGGAAAAGAGAGTTTTGAAGCTATCAAATAAGCCATATCTCAAGCTCCAACTCTCATTAATCTGGAATTTCTCCATAGACTTCTTTCCTCTATGACCTTTAGTGGTTCAGATACCATCTCTATAATATTGGTGCAACAGAATAGAGAAGGACTAGAACAACCTATTGCATTCTTCAACCAAGGCCTTGTGGACTATGAGGTAAGATATTCATTCATTAGAGAAACATGTCCTTGATATAATTAGAAGTTTGAAGAAATTCAGGCACTTAGTGTCAAATAATAGGATTCATCTACTAGTCACACATGTTGGTATAAAATAATTTATTTTAAACAAGGACCTCAATGAAAAAAGAGTTGGTTGGGTAACCAAGGTCATGGAATATGACATTGATATTAAGGTGACCAAGTTGGTCATGGGATAAGGGATTATGTGAATAGCTAGCTTCCGGACAACATGATGAGTTAGGTGGTAGAGAAGAGGTTGTTTTTGGTGTTACAAGATGATCAAGAACAATCAACTAATGTCTCACTTAATCCCTATTGGACTCAAGATATAGTCCATTTCCTTCAAATATGTCAATGTCCTCAAGGGATAAACAAGGCAAAAAAAGAAGGTATTTCAAGTTTCATTGTATTCCCTTTGCATTGGTTGATGGTATTTTGTTTAAGAAAGATGTCAATCGTTGTCCTCCTAAGGTGCATCAAGATAGATCAGATAGAGAAGGTGCTACATGAATTTCACAATGGAGAAACAGGTGGCCATTTTCCCCCAAGGGTGACAACTCTTAGAATTATGAAGGCAGGGTATTATTGGCCTAACCTCTTTAATGATTGTTATGCATGGATCAGGAAAATGTAAAAAGTGTGCCTTCTTCACAGGTAAAGAGAGGTTAGCAGCCCTTCCACTCGACCCCATTTCTATAATTGAACCATTCATGCAATGGGGGCTGGACTTTATTGGTGTGATTAATCCAAATTCTATCTTGGGTCACAAATGGATCCTTATAGCCACATGGATTATTTCACCAAGTGGACGAGAGGCTGTTGCACTCAAGGAGAGAAAATGAGGCCAACATATTGGATTTTTATGAAGGGATTGTAGCTAGATTCGGAAGTCCCTAGCAACAATCATATGAGATAATGCTTGTAGCATTTCCTTGGGACCAAAATATTTAGATGGGACAGTGAAAAATGGCATCTATTTGAGCACCTCCTCAAATTATTACCCTCAGGGTAATGGGAAAGGGAGAGTCCATGCAAATAAAAATCTTTTGAAGATCATAAGGAGGAACTCTAGACGAGAACTAGAGGACTTGGCACACCAAGTTGAAATCAGCCTTGTGGGCTGATAGGATTACTCCCAAGAAGTCAACAGGGAACTCCCCTTACAAGTTAGTCTATGGAAGGGAGGCAAGGCTATCTATATCCCTCAATTTTCTTGCATTAGAACTGTTTAAGTAGCTGGAACTATCATAATTTGAGCCCATGGAAGTTAGATATGCAGAATCTCTATGGAGTTGGATGAGCTGAGGAACTAAGTCGTGCAAATCGTGGAGGAAGGACCAAGATTTGAACAAGAGGTGCTTTGATAAGAAGGACAAAAACATATCCTTCCAACAAGGAGACTTGGTCCTTAAATGGGATATAGATAGGGAAAAGTCAGGGAGGCACTCCAAGTTTGATGCAATATGGAGTGAACCTTATATGGTTTTAGGCTGTAAGGAAAATAATGCTTTCCAATTATCAAAGTTGGACGGAGAATAAATTGTAGATTCCAGTCAATGGAATCTATCTCAAGCATTATTATTGAGTGAAATATATTTCTTGTACATATTAGTTTAGAGCTTTTAATTCCTCCAAGTTCTTTTAGCACATTGCATTGTTTTAGTTTAGGTTCACTTTTGTAATAAGTGATTATGCACTCTCTGCATGTTCCATTTGGGATGTGTATGACTTTTTTGTTTGTATATAGTTGTGCCTTTGTTGCTCTTGCACTTTCCAGTTTCACGAAAATTTTGGCGAAAAAACAACCAGTCCTCAACCAGTTCATGGAAGGCCCCAGTAGTGTTCCAGAAGATAAGGATAAACCTCGAAGTGACAGACTAGTTTCAGCAATCAGTATGACTTCATGCCCAATGGATCCACTAGTATCACTGGTCCTTCAGATCTAGTAGGCAGATCATCCCACAAGTCGCCAATTGTTATCCATTTTTTGCACCCCCTGGCAAAATGGACAACTTAGCAGGTCAGAGACATTGGCAGTTGATGGAGAAAAGGAAAGACTTTGCAATCTTCATGGGTAGCTCATGTTTTGGCTTTGCCAAGTTGATCTTAACTCATGGAAAGCTGGTGGGAGCCCGATGAATGATAAAATTGGTGGAGTTAGCAATCAGGATTACTATGAAAATTGGTTGAGTTTGAGGAAAATTTCATGGGGGCACATGGACACCTAGGTTGACACATGAGGTTGGATGGCATCGGGGGTTTTTCGGCAATGATGTGTATGAATAGGGTTGGATGACATAAGTTAGATGTATGGGTAGAGGTTATGTGGTGTGGTGTATGGAGAACAGGTGTGTCGGCTGGGTTGGACAGTTGAGATGGACGGATAGGTTTGTCGGAAGGGTTGGTCAACGAACTATTGTGGCAACGTGGTGACAAGCTCATAGTTGGATGAGTCAACAATGGCATACAAACAAGATAGATAGTGTCCAACACCCCATGGTTAGACGTCACAGGGTTAGACATCATCCAACCCCCATGGTTGGATGTCACATAGGGGTTAGACGGCTATGAGGATGATCGGGGTAGCGGTTGTACAGTGTAGGGTTGGACGGTCGTCCAACCCAAATAAGTGTATGAATAGATAAAAATGGTCATCTAACAAGGGTTAGATGGATAACACTTTAAGGATGATGGATGGCTGCCACAGGGATGTATAACCTATGAGTTAGATGGTCGTTCTAACCTCCTAGGTTAGGCAGCAATGACCATAAGAATAGCCTACTGACCTGGTGTATAGATCATGCTTAGATGGTCGTCCAACCCGGATAGGTATAGAAGATCTCAAGGAGGTTGGAAGTCCCACTAAAGGAGGTTATATGACCCATATGAGGTTGGATGTTCATCCAACCCAGCAAGGTTGGACGACCCAACACGGATGGACGAGTCACATAGGCTAGACAAATGTAGGTGGATGAATGACATCTCAACAACCAAATTTAATGAGGCATGGCGCCCATGACTGCCCATATAAGAAAAGTACCAAATTATATGGCTCCCCATACCTCTTTAATGCATCCTACTGGTTGGTGGCCCAAATTGCCTATATATTGTAAAAGCTTCCTCATTTTAAGGGATTCATTTCTGTTTTGCAAAGGAACTTTGTCAAAATTATTCCAGAGCTATTGTGAGCTAAAGGCCTAAAATTTGGGCATTTTGTAAAGATTTTATTCCTTGTGCCTATATTGTAATGGATTGTGCATGTTCCTAGCAATAAAATTGGTGTTTTGTGGTGATTTTCTTGCCCTAGATTATATTATATTGCATATTTTGCCTTCCATTATGTTTGCAGGTATATTGTGCATACATATATCTCTTTGCAGGGTCTGTAATTTGTTGTGTTTTATGAATATAGGGAATTGAATATTGTTTTAGATTGTGGCACCTCCTACCTATCCTCTCTCACCTTATTTACTCCCTATTTTTTCACTCACTTAGATTGTCTCACACCCTTTTTTGGTGCATCACCTTCCCTTAGAGTAGATTTATTTTTATGCATCCTTTTATCCATGTCTCCTTGGAAAGCATTAGGGTAGGATTAGTTTAGTTTTCCATTCTCTACACTTTGGAGAAGTTGGCACTAGGTTAGGAGAAGAATCCAAATTTCTCCGGAGGATTATCCTACTTGCAAGGTCCCACATTATAGGATAATACCATGTTATGCAGGTTACACTGATTGTATCACACACAAAATCACAATCAATCAAGGGTGCTTTAATTTTGCATTAATAGGTATCACAACAGATTCCTTAAGTATGTATATGTATGTCCTTCGAGTGGACCTCCTCACTAATTCTCCCAAAATCTTGCGAATAAAGTTTCAGAGTTCGTGGTTTTGGCGCCAAATGTATGTTTTGTTCCTTGTTTTGATCGGGTATACCATATGGCGTAGGTAATATTTTCATTAAATGTTGCCAACTTTTAACGTAATTTCCTCATCCCATCATTTTTTTGCTCGTATCTACCTTTTGATCAGCTTCGAGAATGGATTTGCTTGATTATTTTGGAGAATGGTGACTAGGTTGACAGATTGGGACGCCACAGAGGAGGATATGGTTCCCATAGAGAGCTATACATGTATTCCATTTGGTATGACATCTTATGGTCATTAGTATGGGGGCCATGCGATCATGTCACCAGGAAAAGATGGCTCCCATTCTCTTACATACATGTGTATGTGCATGTATATATATACGTATGTATATGTATGTATTCGAGTATGTATCACAGCAACAGATTCCTTGACTTCCCAGTAAAGTGAAGAGTAGAGACAATTTTTTTTTCTTTGTTATGTGGTATACACATAGTGTGTATACCACATATAACACTCTCATATGATAATATAGTGTATGTGGGACATATACATGTACATATCCATATGTATACTCATACATACGTGAGTATATGTACGTGTATATGTATACATATGTATACGTATGTCTATGTATTCGAGTAGGTGTCATAGCAGATTCCTTGACTACCCAACAAAGTGAAGAGTATAGACATTTTCTTTTCTTTTTTATGTGGTATACACACAGTGTGTATACCACATACAACACTACCATATGATAATACAAGGTATGTGACACATATGCATATACATATGTACATGTATACTCGTACATACGTGTACATATAAATGTATATGGATATGCATATGCATGCATAAACATACATATGCAATTACACATATTATATGCATACATGTACAAGTATGTACATGTATATGTATACATATGTATAGGTATGTGTATGTATTGAGTATGTCTCGCAACAGATTGCTTGAATGCCCAGCAAATTGAAGAGTATAGACATATTTTTCTCTCTCTTATGTGGTATACACACAGTATGTATACCACATACAACACAACCAAATGATAATACAAGGTATGTGGGACATCTACATGTATATATGCATATGTATACTCGTACATATGTGTACATATACATGTATATGGATATGCATATGCATGTATAAACATACATATACAAATGCATATACATGTGTGTATGTATATAGATGTGTGTGCATATTTATACGTATGGTATAAATTTGTCTATGTATCTAAGTAGGTGTCACATCACATTCATTAACTAGCCATCTAAATCAAGAACCCGAGAGATCTAAAATAAATATTCAAGTGAATGAAACTGCCTAAGCCTATGCAATTTTTAGCTTTTAAAATTGTTCACAGATAGAATTTTAATATGATCTATAGGAAGGCATAGAAATTGAAGAAGGAAAGGAAGTGAGATGGTGGGTGATCATTTAATGCACTGCTTTGGTTTTTGGTGCCCCATTCCGTTAATTAAACAAGCAACAAAAAATTTAAGCGCCAAAACTCTACACATGCATATGCATGTATAAACATACATATGCAATTACACATATATGTACATGTACATGTACATGTACATGTATATATTTTTATATGTATACGTATGTATAGGTATGTGTATGTATTCGAGTATGTATCACAACAGAAGATTCCTTGATTGCCCAACGAAGTGAAGAGTATAAACAGTTTTTTTCTATTTTGTGGTATACAGACAATGTGTTATACCATGTACAAACACTACCATATGATAATACAAGGCATGTGAGACACATACATATACATATACATAAGTACATGTATACTTATACATGTGTATGTGTATGTGTGTGTATGTATATGTATGTATATGTATGTATTCGAGTATGTATCAAAACAACAGATTCCTTGAATCCGCTCAGCAAAGTGAAGAGTATATACATTTTTTTTCTTTGTTATGCAGTATACACACAATGTGTATACCACATACAACACTACCATATGATAATATAGTATATGTGGGACATATACATGTACATATGTATATGTATATGTATACTCATATATACATGGGTGTATATATGTGTATATGTATACGTATATATATATATATATATATATATATATGTATGTATTCAAGTAGGTATCACATCAAATTCCTTGAGTGCCTAGCAAAGTTAAGAGTATAGACAATTTTATTTCTCTGTTATGTGATATACACACAATGTGTATACCACATACAACACTACCATTTGTACATGGTATGTGATAATAGACTACACTCTGAAGCAAGTAGACTACACTCCTAAGAAAGTAGATTATACTTGTAATCAATGAACCGAAAGTATCAAATAGTTTAGGTGATAATATGCTAGATACAGAGGCTAGTGATGAACCACTTGTCATGGATGATATTACAATAAATTTCAAGTGGAGGATTCAAGTCTGCAAAGATGGAAAATAGATTGAATGCCAAAAAAACATATTGATGAGGAACCTAGTACACATAATTAGAAAAAAATAAAGTTAATACGCCCATAGTTTGATTTTCCCAAAATCTCTGAAATAAGTTCTCTTCCACTTTCAACTGTGGAAGCAGTTCAAAAATGTAGTATTCAAAACAAAGTTTCACCTCAACTAGATAGTAGTTTACATACAATAAACAGAAACATCATTAGTGTTTGTTCTCCTCTTGTCAATTTTCAACATATGTGTCTACTTAATACCATAGATGCAATAGAAAATAAGATTTTTCCCACCTTGGGCTCTATGTTGGATCACAAAGATTGCACATATCTACAGAGGCTACCCTGTTTTATGAGATCATGGTAAGAAGTCATGTTGAGAAATCAAACTTATTTCAGAGCTTTTGGGAAGATCAAATTGTTGGTAAGAATGAATCCTTGAATGCATGCGGTGGATTTTTATGTTTTCTCTAAGAAAAATTTGCAGTTGGGATTCACTGTGGACGGTGCCAAAATTAGGAACTCTGCAAATTTATTTTAGATGGTACAACAAATATGGGTTTTTATGTTTTCTATGATTTTTTTTTTACATTTGGGACTCACTGTGGACGAGCCCAATACATTAGGGTTTTGAAAATTAGTGCTCGCCCCATCCATTTTTGGCTCTATTTGTTGTACATTCCATTTCAGTATAAGGACACAATCCCTTTTACAAGGAACAGAACAAGGAATAAGGAACAAAACATGCATTTGGCGCCAAAAACCACGAACTCTACAACTTTATTCGCAGAATCTAGACGGGATTCATAGTGACGGAACAACAAATATTTTGTATAAAAATTATGCATAAACTCGAATATTTTTTTAAACTTGAATATGCATGATGTATATCGACAGAAAGATTTCTATTTTTTTAAACCCTAACCCAAAATGTATAGGCGAAAATTTAAATAACATCCATAGAACTGCAAAACCTGCAAAACAAATACATGATATACACACGAATGTAGCCAAGAGTAGAAAGGGAGCAAAAATGCTCGAATGGCTTAGTTCCAAGATCCTATGAGAGGGATGAGATTTTGCCAAATAGGGAGAGAACAAGAATTACAGAAATGAAAATGTGGGAGAGACAACAATTACGGAGGGAGGGAAGAGGTCAAAATTAATTTCTTAGTTGACACCAAAAAGGTGGTGGCATCCTTTTACCCATATGGTTCTTAGAAAAACGTGCTAAGTGTCATCTCATCCAAACCTGGCAACACCAAATTTTCTCTGGCTGGTAAGGCTCCACATTGGCAAGTGACTCTCGGGAAAAAGTGTGATACATGTGTGTGGGGCATATGCGGGGCCATCATGAATATGGATCTGGGTCCTATGATCCTATCGCTAGGATAGCCATGGGCTAAAAAATAAAAGAAAAGAAGAAACCCTCAATGACATAGAATAAAATGAAAAATCACGCTCATTTCCTTTATCCAACTTTCTCTTCAACCTTATATAAAATAAAGTACCAACCCCATTAACTGTGTAGGCCTAGAAGCTACACCATTACACCACCGTCTGACCATGCTAACACATAGTAGTTATTCTATACAATTGTTAAAGACAATATTAGGTCATATAGTTTTGTATACTACCTCAATTTGATAAGGAGGGTAGCACCAGTGATCAAATTTGAAGGGCTCCCCATATTTTAATTTGACAAGTTAGGTTAAGTTTTACCCTTTGAAATGATAGATTAAACAATACATTACCCCTTCAATACAAAAAATAAAAAACGTTAATTTTATTTCAAAATATATATGATTAATTTAAATAAAATAAATATGGAAAATGTCAAAATTATCAAATATATAACATTTAATAATAATTTTGAAATTAATTTAAATTAAATAATCAAGATAAATAATTTAAATGACTAGTTTACAAAATAAATAAGGTAATGCCAAATATGATTTACAAGCTAGCAAAAGCTAAAGAAGAATATCACTATTTTGAAAATAGAAAGAGGGAATTCTAAACATGATTTACACGATAGCAAAAGCTAAAACAAATATGCTATTTTGAAAATAGAAAGAGCAAGGTAATTGTTTATTTTGTAGAGATTTATCCTTTTTCCTAGTGATTTTGTAAATGATTTGTTTGGAGTGAGTGAAGTTTTTTTAATATAGATAATAGAAAGCTTGCAAGCATGAAATTTGTTTCTCTAATTATTATTTAATATTTTATTTATTAAAATCAATTTAACAAATTAAAAATTAACTTAGCATACAATTTACATGAAAGTTGTTTTTTTTGTTAGCCCCTCTAATGAAAATTTATAATATAATAATGCCTTTTAGTATTGAAATGTAATTTTGAACTTCAATTTTTTTTAAGTGTAAATTTTTAATCACCCTTCTGTGACAAGTTGAAATACCTTTGAAGGGCATTGCCAACTTCAAATTTGATCCCTGGGTAGCACAGGTCCGTGATGAAGTGAGGTGGCTCCCATTTGACATAGTTTTTGTTTTTTTGGCATTCTCATTACCAAACCAACAAATAGACAGTTTTGTGAATAAAGATTAATTTCATTTCTTTATTTCTATTCATTAGCTTGAAATCTTGATTATTAATCCATAAGATTTAATAATGACAATGGATTTTGAGAGGTTAAGATAATGGTGATGGAATTGATTAGTATTAAATAGTGATTATATTATTGTTAAATTCTTTATTTAGTGATATTTTTATTCATGAGATTTTGTCGTTATTTAAATGGTTTCATGATTAAATTATCATAATGCCATTTTTCCTCATATAATCTTGGTAATAATTGTAAGTTGGGTTACTTTGAGAGCATTTTAATATCAAACTGCATGTTAAAGCCAATCGACCACCATTATTATAATTTTTTTGTTTTAAAAATGTAATAGTTGAGTATTGAGAAATTAAAAGTACTTGTTTATAAGTAAGACTAGTATGTTAATCCTAAAACAAAGCCTAGATCGCAGTAAAAATTAGTTTAGGCATATTGAAAGCAAAAACATTGTCAATAAAAAATTTATAAGAGATTTGGATCCTTAGACCCCTTTCAAATTTATTAGTAGTGCAATAATTATTTAACAAAATTCACAATCATATAATTTTAGTAATAATGACAAGTCAAGAAGACTTAATTTTGCACCCAACATCGTATATCATATGTATTGAGTATTGTTATCATTTATTCTATGATTTATATAGATAGTTCGTTCCCATTTAAATAAATTTAATAGTCGTGATATTCATTATTAATATAAAACCAAACTTTTATAACTATGAGATAGGATAGTAAAAATATGAAGATTTATGTGTTTGTAGCTACTCCTAAATGGAGAATTAAAACTTACTTTCAAAATAAGTTCATCTTTATGTTAATTGACTCTAATTTTACATCAACACCGAAACAAATGTAACTTCTCATTTTGTATAAGTTATTAGAACCAAATAGAGATACAATTTATTTATCTATATTCTAATAAACTAATCATTTCAATCGTCGCACACATAGAAGAAAAGCGTACTACACCAAAATAATTTTCTTAACATTATAATTTATTTTCACAACTAACTAATTGATTCATAAATATTCACAAAATTTATATAATTTAGTTCATGTGTAAGAGATTTTACATTCAATATAATTTCAAACACTTTGTTCCACACTCAAAAATTTAACTCCGGAATGATCCACAAGACCAAAGCAAATAGGTACTCTCCTCCTAAACTAAGCCACAAAGTAGGATACCTTGTGACCCCCCGAGCCATGAACTCCCAACTTGTGCATCATGTGATCAAGAACAAGGGTTTATGGGAAAACAAGGGGATATGAAAAAACCATCAAATGGGTACAATCCAACATACATGGGATATCCACCTCCTTAGTGGAATAATCACATTTTTAATTATCAATATCACACCACAAAATCATCACCTAAGGGTTCATAGTTGTAATACATTAAGAAGATATATGAAAATATGGCCAAAAGGTCTAAACTCGTTTCTAACAAAACAAGGAAAGTATGATCCCGTTGGTGACTTTACTTGTCAAACTAATATTTTCTATAATCTTATATACCTAAAAGACTATGAAATACATATAAAAGAAGCAACCAAGAATATGGACGTTTAATGTGAGTATACCTCGTCTCCTCCTATTGATACAAACCATTATTCTTGCTCTTTAATCTCATCTACTCCCATTAATACACATTATTATTCTCCCTCTTCAAGATCATTTCTAAAAACTCTAGGAAAACTAGTAAAGTATTGTTGCAAGGGAAAACCTTGAATACAGAACAAGTAAACTAGTTGTCTAGACCTCCCAAAAGTAGTGAGAGGATCTCATATTTATAGCATTCTTCTCATTTTCACAAAAAATATGAATGAAACACTTGTCCCCGTGTCGATCAAACACATGACACAAAAGCCATGTTAAATTAAATGTTATCTACTCTCACATGGGCAAGTATGCCACTTTATTCAACCTCCATATCTTATCTTGATTCCATATTCAACGCACTTACTAATTATATCATAAATGTGTGGGGTTTAGTGCCAAAAAGTATCTATACTCCAAAATATCTTACTCAATCCATCCCCTAAGGTTCTAAACTCATTTAAGCATTATAAAAGGTAAAACATTTATAAACTCCATTTAATGTGGAATCCACTCTCAATTTCGAGTTTTGCAAGTTGTTTCCATATTTATGAGTCACCTTTCCTCTAACTTCTATAATTCTCTAAAGGCTCATGGGTCAAGTAGCCAAAAGGTTGTATTTAAAAATATCACAAATTTCTAATTATGGTCCATTATATTGTTCAAACAAAAAAGGATAAGATAATGTGGTCAAAAATAGGAAACACATTGATCACTTGATGCTACGTGTAGTTCATGTTCTTCACTTGGTCTTCCTATCACCTACACACGTATTGTACACATAAAAAATACTCTACCCTATAATAGTCAAAGAAAGAAGTAAAATTAATCTTAAAATAATAAGTTTGCTTCACACAAAGCATGCATGCATGTAAGATAAATTTCAACATCATAAGGTAACAATACTAGTGACATAATAATCCAAATCAAAATAATATAATTTTAAAAAATTAATAGATATGAATTATGCTAATCCGATTATCTCTAGAAGTGATGGATACTTGTAATAACAATACATGTAGCCTAGATTTTACCACCAACAGCCCAAGGTGCGCTGGGCACATCACTCAGCCTAAACTGAGTGCTCACCCGAAGCACGCAAGGGTACCATTCCCTCTTTAGAGAAGCATGTCCAAGATGTTAGCATGATTGAATGTATATTTCAGATCCATAACAAATAATCAATTAAACCATAGTGCATAAACCATATCTAGATCTAAATCATATGAAGGAATAACTAAACAATTACTATAATCAGATTTACCATGTAAGATCCATGTTCAGTTACATCCAACACCAATATCCAACCAATAAGATCCATTATATTAATATTGTAAAACACATAAGCTTCTTACATGCATCATAAAGTCACCATAGTCATGTGCGCTAACAAACTCGCAGCATAACACTACAATAATATTGAACGGTCTAAAATGTGTAAATCAATACATATTTATAGGGGTGGGGAATTTCCCTTCACCGCCCATGCACCTTCAAAAATAGGCTACATGCTAATAATATCCATGCACCCTTACATGAGAATACAAAATCATGCAAACTTGCTAATGATAGATTATCTAATAATACAATTGTAGTATAATCCTATTATTAGCTCCAAAACTCTGCATGGTGCTTGATCTTCTGTCAATCCCAAAATAGCCTTGTGTGGTCTACAAGTCTTCTGCAAAACATGCTTCACACTCTATGTCCAAAATTAGCCTCAATCTACAAATGGCTAAGTCCTGGTTTCAAATTATTCCTGGGCACACCTTGTCCTGTTATACTTCCACGCACTCCCGTGCGCCCTGTGTCCACACACCCAATCCTCCCGTGCTTTCATACTTAAGTTACATTTCATCAACTCAACATTACCCCACACTAATTTCATTTATGTACCTCGGATAATGAGTAATCCCAACTTATCTCTCCAAGAATAATGAATAAATAATGAAAGAATAAAGGAAGTACTTATACAAAGAATGACAGACTACTCGACACCTTGCTCTTCTACAGGAAAGATTAACTATGGATATTCGTTCTTAATCTCTACCTCCAAGTCATTCCAGTCACTTAGTGCTTGGTTAGTTTTATGAGGAACGTTTGTAACTATGGCTTCCAGCTCATCATGAGTCATGTTTTCCTTCTCATTATGTAATATTCTAACAATGTTAACCATGTTAGAGACCATCCCCTCCATGAGATCGATTTTTTGTGCAATGAGTTTACCAATGTCTTTTTAGTTTCTCCTTATGTGGATCTTGGGTTGCTGCAAGCGCATCACACTTTTTCTTAATCAACATAAGCCTCTCCATGTGCCTAAGCATCTAATTCTTTATTTTCTTTAGGATCTCATTTTCTTCTTCAATGGTCCTTTTCTTTATAATTACATCTGGTACCTCGCACATAGTCAATGTCTGATCTACTTTCTTCAATTCATCCTTAAACGTTTGTAATAAGGATTCATAACTTGTAATCTTCCATGCAATAATGGATTTGGCTCTCTCTACCTCCTCTGCAGCATCCTTAGGTGTTGGCAGGCTCACAGGTCCCTCCTCCAGTAACAATTGAACTATTGTATGCAGATAATGTAGGGCAGGCTTAAAAACATTTGCAAGCCTTGTCCTAAAAATGTGGCATCTTCTCTATGATCTCATCCCCAATTTGTTCGGCCATCTTAAGGACTTTATGTGTTTCTTCCTCAGCTTTCTCATTCTCTTATGTGAGGTGCTTAATCTCAGTAGCTTCATCTTTCTTGTCTTCCAACAATGCTCTAATAGTTGTTGCTTTATCAATATTCTGGTGCACAACTTTAGCAGATACCTTAGTGAGGGAATTTCTCTCCTATTCATCAGACATCACCGGAGGCTTAGCAGTCATATGGCACGAATGGGGTTCCTTCTTCAATTTCCACAACACACAGGATTCCTCGCACACATCAAATTCAGGCTCATCCATTATAGTTATTTCCTTGTGCAGGTGTTTTCCATATCCACATCCATGAGCTCCCATCCATATAAATCCTTGGGTTCCAAAGTACCTTGGAACCATGCGCGTATGATGTTTTTTTTGGGTCATCTATATATCCAATAGACGAAGTCTTATATGATTCTTCCTCTTTATTTTTACCATAGCACTTACCCTTGGGAACCTTGGCACCTGAATCCAATACTAGACCTTCACCTGTCTATTTTATAGAGGGGCGTGTCAAATGGTTCACCTTTATCTTCACCTATCTCCAAGTCAATGTCCTTGATGTCTATGTTTTTTTTCCTTCAACGCTTCTTCATCATTCTTCACCTCCTCTTCCTGAGGTTCCTCTGTATTCTCATTCTGCACCAGAGTGTTAGGTGCATTGTCTTCAGACGTTTCTTCTTCTTCCTCCTTCCGAGGGATGTACCTGTGAATTTTCTTCTTCTCATGTTCCACCTTCACATGTGAAGTCCTGGGTGATCTCTTGTGGGGATGGGAAGGTCTCGTGCCCTGAGTCCTTCGTTCTTCTAAGTACACTCTTATACTGAGGTTCCTCGGGGGTCTTGTCTAGATCCACCTCCAACGTGCCTGTCTCCAGCACTTCATCTTCTTGTTGTAGTGGAGGGGTCACCTTGCGCTCACTCTTCTCTCCAATAGTGGGTTTATTTCCTACCCCTATTCTCTAAACCTACCACTATCTTCATGCACTATTCTTCCTTGGGTATTTCCTCCATTCATGCAGTAATTCCTTGGGTATCCTCCATTCTTATTTAAATGTGACATAGAGTCACTGTCATACCACATCTTTTCCCTATGCTTAAAGGGGCCACTCATGGTCTTGGGTATTCCCATCACAAGTATACTTCTCAAATCTCTCAGTAAGAGATTTATTTTCTTGGGGATACTGCCATACTTTGTCCTTAGGCCCATCGGGCACTCCAATTTCTACAAAAACAAGGGATAACAGGATCACACCAAAACTAATCTTCTCACCTCCATGTGACTTCCTCAATGATGGTTTCAGTAATGAAACCTACCAAGTTGTAAGTCATCCCTTCAGTCATTTTCTTTGCTATATGCAACCATAAGGTGTTCACCTGTGCAACCATCACTCCTAGTTATTCATCTTTGTCAGGAGATGTGCACTACTACTTGGATAACTGGGTATTTTGTTAGCTTATCAATGTCCATTCCACACCCTCCCTTTAGGTAATCCAACGCTTTTCTTTTCGCAATGATTCCTTCCTTATCTGTTAGGTCACAACTAATCTCTGTGCCTGAATTCCTTAATCCTGTCAGGGTCCTAATCAGGAGCGCAGTGATCCTCATCTATTGTCCAGCAAAGTAGAAGAAGTCCTCATGGACTATGCTCATCAACCACTGGTATAATTTTTTAGGTTTTCCAAAATAAAGGAGCTCATACAACTGTAAAACCCACACCTTTCTCAAAATATTCTTCCCCACATCATCATACACGGCCATATCATCCGACCATTCTCTTGTTTGTTTTCTTCACCAACAATTTATCAAGTTCATCCTTATTATCTGTCGTCTGGTGGTTGTAATCACTTACTTTACTCTGGAGTGAATGTGTGAGTCCCAATCACGACCCATGTAAACCCCCTTAGGGTACTACATCTCTGAAAAATAGGATTTCAAGGGCATCCTTCACCTCAATTTATACTTCCTTCTACTTCTTCTCCCTTGTGGCTGCTCTAGGTGCTCTCCTTAGTGCCATAATAACTATAAAGGTTTGATCTTTTACCTTCCTTGAGTTCTGTAACTCTAACTCTGTGTGCCCTAGCTTGAAACCGCATGCCCTAGCTCAAAACCTGAACCCTAGCTTGTTCAATCCTCTTCCACACATGCCTCTGCTCTGCTCAAACACTTCTCCAAATGGATCAACAATCACCCTAGTGCTTAGATGTGAAAAATTCAACTGGTTCATGGATCTCCTACACTTCACAGCTCATTCATCTAGCTCGCTCATCAACAACTCGCTCGAATACTCTTGTTCGCAAAGGTGAAAATGATTTCACAACACCACCTTATATAGATTTTCAAAAAATTTCTGCATTTATTACTCTCTTCCTACCACCGTACCCAACATTGAATCATCATTTCGTCATGTTTTTGTGCTGCTTATTTCCGTGCCATAGTTATAACCTTCTGTGCACCTTCTACTTCTCGGCCATAGACCTCCTTTTGTGCACCCTCATGCATTGAAGTACTTCATTACTACACCTTTCACTAAGTAGTTTCCACTATAGTAGCCTACCTCGTGTTACACTGTGCGTCCATACGTGGTCTTTATTCATGAGAAAGTTTTCCTATCTGCACCTTTCCTTCAAGCACCTGCACAATAAATTTCTCCTATGCATACCCATCCTTCAAATAATATTCAAACTTGGCAATGAAACTTGTATATACTCCACCCCGTGCACTAAGGGTATGTGTGGTCCTCTGTGCATGAAAACACTTAGATAGTAATCAACTTCTGGCGCGCAAACACACTTATTACACAAAAAACTAAACTAAATTGACAAAAGCATAGCTCTATGAAGAAAACACATAAAAAGGGAATGCATTAAGGAAATATAATCTAAGTGGCAATACTGCCTTATTACAAACACCAAGAAGACTTATTTATAGTAGGGCTTTAACCTACTCCCGTTGAAGTAACTGGGTAACCATGTTCCATCCAGTGCCTCTAATTGGCAAGCACCTGAATCAAGTATATAAGTTATAACATACATGGTCCCAACCAATGCACCTTAAGCTTTCCAAGGTGGCACAAAAACTTTGAATCATACAGAAGTACCATCATCCCCGACCTCAAGCTTCTTATCCTTGATGTTCCTATCATGCCATGCCTTCTGCATGACCTTTTCTTGCTTTCTGACTCCATTGTGCTATAGCATGCCTTTCATCCAGTTGCATCAGTTTTCAATACGTTCTTCAAGTGCTTGCTCATCAGCCAAACCTCCTATGTGCGCAATACACAGAGAAGGTAACATGAATTCCACTGGTAGAACAACCTCTATGCCAAACACCAATTGAAAGGGTGTTGCTTTATTCAACCTTTGTAGGTTGTCCTGTATGCCCAAAGTACAACAAGAAAACTTTATCATCCCAGTCTTTCCTTCCAACATCACAAATTTTAGTCAAGGTATGGCTCAATATCTTGTTGAAGGCCTCAACAGTTCCATTTGCCTGAGGATGATAGGGTGTTGTTTTATGGTGTGTAACCATAAATTTGTCCAATATTTATTCTGATGGTCTCATTAAGAAAATGAGTACCCCTATCACTTGTTAAACTTAAAGGGCATCCATACTTGCTGATAATATTTTCCCATAGAAACCTTGTTGTCATAGCTAGTTGTGTAATCCTTTATAGGCACCGCTTCTGCCCACCTTGTAAGATAATTTGTACAAGTTATAATATAGTGTGATCCAGTCCTGTGCGCGGGTGGGGAAATAGGACCCACAAAGTCAATTTCCTTACTTCTCAAAAGGTTTTGCACTAGCAATAGGCCTCAAAGGCATCTCATCTCTATGCCCAGGATTTCTAAGGCACTGACAATGGTCACATGCCTTATAATATTCTTTACAATCCTTGTATAATGTTTCCCACCATAGACCAACTAATAGAATCTTGCGTGTGGTGGCGTCTTCCTGCATAGTGTCCACCTGCAATGTTCGCCATGAGCCTCCTCCATAATTGCTTCATGCTCATGCTCAAGTACACACCAGCGTGCAAAACTTCATCCCGACCTAATTTGTATAAGTCTCCACTGATCAACATGTAAGGCACGATGTAGAATAACAAGTTGTTTCTTCTCCAAAGCCTTCATACCTTCATGCGCCACACCTGTTCACAAAAAGAAAACAATATTCTCTAAGTCTAAGGGCACATGATTTAACCTGAATAACTGTTCATTTGACATTATATCCTCAATGCTCTGTGTGTCCTCTCCTCGATTGAATCCTAGATAAATGGTCTAGACTAGAATTACTCTTTCCTGGCTTAACCACCACAATAAAGTTAAACTTTTGGAATAACATAACCCCAACTTCATATGCACCCCTGTAAAACAAGCTTGTTCACTAAGTACTTCAGTGTCATGTGGTCTGTATAAAAGATGAATGGGGTAGCCAACAAATACTATAAAAACTTATGGAGCGTGTATATCATAGACAAGGCCTCGCGCTTTGTAGTGGTGTAATTATATTTTACTGGAGTCAAACTTCCTGCTCGCTAAAACAAATAGGATGATCAACAATCCCTTCTCTAGGTATGGGCTAATATCATGCCAATGGCCATGCCAGAGGCATCTACATGAACATGAAAAGGCTTGGTACCATGAAGGAAAGCGCATAATAGGCATTGTAGTAAGCCTTTCCTTCAGTGTCTCAAATGTGCACATTGTTGTGCCTCACCCCAATAAAACTTGCCTCTTCCTTTTAATAACTCCTCTAAGGGCACAAGCGATCTTGGCATAACCCTTGATAAAATTTCTGTAGTATCCTATGTGCCCCAAGAATCCACGCACCTCACTTTGGCTAGTTGGTTCCTCTAAGCCTAAAATAACAACAATCTTAGCAGGATCCACTAGAAAACCTTCCTTACAGATGATATGTCCTAGAAAAATTCCAAAGGGTGTGGCAAAAATGCACTTCTTGATGTTTAACAAGATGCTCAACTATCGACATCTCTCAAACATGAGCCTTAAGTTATCACAGTGATCCTTCACAAGCCCATAGATTGTCCAATCATCCAGATACACCTGTAAGAACTTATGAATAAAATCCTGGAATGCCTGTACAACAATGCACAAAAATACTGTAGGCGCTATTCTTTAATCCAAAGGGCATAACTGTGTATGCAAAACTTCCCCACTCAGTGGTGAAAGTTTTCTTCTCTTGATCCTCTTTAGCTATCCTTACCTAATGATATCCAGAGAATCCATCAGTGAAGGAGTAGATCTTGCACCCTGCAACGCCTTCCAAGATTTCCTCAATAAACGGTGTGGGAAAGGGATCAATTACACATGCAACATTTAACTCCATGTAATCCACACAAATTCTTATTCTTCCATCCTTCTTGATACTGATCACCATAGGGATCACCCATTCTGACTCCTCAATGGGCTCAATGATTCCAGAATTCAACATTTTGTCAATTTATTCTTTCACCTTGACGCGCAGGTTTGGATTCATCCTGTAAGGCCTCTTCTAAACTAGGTGCACACCTTCCTTCAGCTTGATTCTCATTTCTCCCAAATATTCATGTACCCCTTTCAATTCATGATAGCCTCTAGGGAAAGATCCTAGAAGTTCATGCAACAACTCAATTATCTTAGAAAGTTCAGAGTCAGACCAATAATATCTAATGATGGCCTCCTTTGGTTCAACATTCATTCCAATGTTTACTTTCTTGGTCTTCATAGGTTCATGGTAGGTGCACGCCTTCTCATCTTGCACTATCCAAGACCTTGCATGTACCCTCTGTATGCTCAATATCCAGGTTCTCCACCTCTTCATCATCAACTATATAGACCATCTTACCCTTTTCTCTTTTTAGGCAGGTGCACCCAAGTTGTTAACATATGTCTCTTCCTCTTCAAAGTGTGCCTCTAGGTCTGACTCACCTAACAACTCCTGAAGGAGCTCCTCAACCTTTGCACTATCTCCCATAGTTAAGCGCTTCATAACTTGTAATGCCTCATTCACCGAAGGTTTAGTGGAAAAATAGTCAAAGGTCTGAATCATACCTGCAATAAGTTCTTGCCAATTTCTGGTCTCTCTATTCAACTCCGCATAGACATACCATGTGCGCATACAACCTCATAAGGTGAAATAGAGACTTGTGCACCCACAACAAAGGTGGTAAAGCTTCCTGCCCCTCTGTCTAGAGTCTCTCACACTGCTGAACGTGGTGTTGAACATAGGATCATTACCATGAAATCACATAGATCTGAGTAGGTGCATTACTCCTTAGAAATCTAGCAGATAAAGCAATCCTCACTTCTCTCCACTCCAAAATATTATCCCTGTGAACCATCCACCAACATGTTGCTGTCCGCACAAAGTATAAACTAGCATATTCCTTCTTTCCACTTGACATTCCCACTAAACTTCCATAGCAAGTAGGAATACCTCATGATTCTCTTCACTAGTGTACCTTAGTACCTGGTTGTTGCCCAAACACCTGATACTATGTGGCTTACTTATGCGTGTAGCTGCACTTATCACTTCATGCCCAACCATTTCATAAGTGTCATGTGCCCAGTTGTCACATGCAACACTTGTAGTATCACTCATGGACTATGCATCATCCCATTGGAGAACTCCTTCCTTTGATGGCTCAAGAACTTCCAGATCTCGAATGGTGTGCACATAAATTATGTTCAAATCTTCTTCGCTTAAGGGATTCTACATAAGGTGCAGATTTCCCGTCTATCAAAGGGATAATGAAGTGCTCCTCTTTGTTCTCAAAACTTATATACCATTTGTTGAAGCACAAATCAACGTTGTTTGCATAACACCAAGGGCACCCAAGTAAAGATGGAAAATTGTCGGCTTCTGCAAGCGCTAAGACCTCAAAGTCCCCAGTAAACTTGGCTCCACGTATAGTAATTGATGCATCCTTTAAAAATCCAATAGGCATGGCTTTAGTCCTATTTTCCATAAACATAACATTTGAAGATGACTGCAATGGTGGTCTTCCCATCTAAACCCACACGTCCAAAGTGAGTACATTTACTTCTGCACATGTATCAATTAGAATATTACTCAAAATCCAACCATCCACAACAACATTCAGAGTGATCTCCTTGTCATAATCCAGGCTATGAGGGGGAAGGTTAGCATGCAAAATATGCCTTTCATGCTCAATCCCAGCACACAGAGTGTTTCCCTTTAACTAGTTTCCTAGCAAAGGAATGATGTTTTCTTGGCACATCTTGCAAACCTCCTTTAGATCATCAACATCTATCTGATGGAGCTCAGTTGCCTTCTTCTGTTCTAACTTCCATGACTATTCTTTCAAACATTGTATCTCACCCTACAAATTCTGAATCACCTCCATATGGTTTCTTGATAAACCTCCTTCTGATGCATAGGGTCTGGATACTTTGCATGTAGAACCTCCTCCTTAGTAATGACAAGGATTCTATTTCGGAACTTCCCTGGCACGTGCATTACCTCAATGCATGTAGTAATATTCATAGGTACCAACTCAGGATCCGACACTAACTTTGACATCCATTGATCTTCCATGACAGTGTTGCACTCTAACCATTCTCGTGCCCTTGTTTCTCTTGTTTGTGTTTCTTACTCAAATGTTCATACAAGTCTGGGAACTCTTCATAGTTGTGATTCTTTCCACAAAAAGAATAAACAATGTTCTGAGGACACTCGTGCCTGTAATGATCAAGGGGATCCACATGTATAACAAGTTCCACGAGGGAAATCACTTCTTCCACCACCGTGACCTCGGCCTCTGAATCCTCCTCAGTAACCTCAACCTCTACCATGACCTCCATCAAAGCTCCCTTCATTATGATAATGGTCATGATGCTCACTTTTCTCCTTAGAATTATTTGCAACGCTGGTTTGTTGTACACCAATATCAATGGCATCATGAATTTGATCAATCAACCTGTAATCTTTAGTATCATGAGTAGTAGACCTGTAGATCTTGCAGTAACAGGACACATTATTTCTTATCGCGCGTTGTAATAATGGGCACCTACTTGAACTGTGGTCCAAGTGATAGATCTCATAGTCCAGCAACAAGGAGCGCACTGATTTACGAGGACAACTATCCTTAGTATGCCCTTCTACTTCACAATATGTGCACCAAATCCCACTGCATGTCTCATGTGCCAAATTAGCTGATAATTTCTCTAACTGTTTAGCCATTACTGCAATCTGAGCTTCCAAGAAATGGGCTCACTCCTATGTCTACACTCCCTACCGCCTCAGCGTGCAGAGCTGCTTCAAGTACCTCACGCAAATCTGTATAAGTCTTATGTGGAAGCACCTTCTAAAAGGTGTGATCAGTCCTCCAATAAACCACTGAGCATGTTGGCTCGTGTGTATGTCATAAGATAACTTGGACAAAAGGGTCTTGAACTGAGCATCATACTCTGAACACTCTCAGTAGTGCCTTTGCTTAATGTATTTCAACGCGTTGATGCTCTTCTGCTTAAACTCAGGGATATAAAATTCTTTCAAGAAAGCATCCTGTAGTGTGGTATAATCTACACAAGTCTGGTCATGGTCAAATTTTCTGTACCAACTATGTGTGCGCCCCTGCAATGTAGTTGCAAACTGACTTTCCTTGCACTCTGGAGCAGTAATCCCCTTCACGCACCATAGTATCTCACACATATGCACGTGCTCAACTGCATCTTCAATGCCTCTATATTCTGGAAGACAAAGAGACATCTCCATATAAATTTTTTGGGGTTGGTGCGGATCATGCCCATTAGATCCAGTATTTCCTTGTGTTTCCTCTACCTCCAGAGCCACCAGATTCACTAGCGCCCGAGCCACCTGACCCTCCTGATCCTCCTAAAGTAGGAAACAGACCAGAGGATGCACTACCTTGTGTTCCAATGGTCATGCTAAACTGGACTCCCACATGGTCTATGAATTTTTGCTACTTCCAGATGTTATACCAATGTTCTGTGCACCCACGTTTGGTGCTGATGATGCACCAGAAAAGATACCTCCAATTGGATCCAAACATAGATGATGATTGCGCCACCATAAATGAATAAGACTACCTGATTAACTCCCGAAATTGACTGTAAATTGATGTTATCTACTACAACTCTACTTCCCACACTAGCTTGTTTACTGTTAACTATCATAGAAATATGTAAAACCAAGTGCAAAGGCTAGGTCACCCGGTAGGTTTAGATGCACACCCGTGGTCCACAATATTTCTTTCGATGTGCCTTCATCTGAAGCTGAGGAGGGTTCTCTTTGCCATGCTTTCCCAAATGGGGGAGTTCTAGATGCTCTGGCTCCATGTCCTCTACGTGAGCTCCAAATCCTTCATGAGCCATCTCCCCCTGCAACACCATTCTTTCTGCGATCTCTCACTGCTTCATCAGATCCCTCTCGTGCACTTCATTAAACTTAAGCCACCTTTCTTCTCTCTGTCTCTCTGACCACTAGGTCTGTCATATTTACCAAACCTACTCCTGCCCTTGTGCATGTGGTGGGGTTTAGCTAGCCATAGGATTCTCTTCCAAATCCAGGGTCACAATCAAGATCTTAATTACCAAAAGAATACCATGTAAATATGATCCTCTGGCTTCACACAAGAACTGGAACTCAACAACCTTTGGACAATGAGTAAGTAGAAACTGTGTACTCAAGAATATAGTTGTTCAAAACACCACGGAACCAAATATCCACAACGCGCGTCCAAATCAGATTTGCATCATACAAGGCTAGAATTCTTCCTGCATCCAAATAAGTGTGTGAAACCTCCAATTCCTCTTAGATGTGTAAGAAACCATCCACTCGTACAACTCTATAGGAAAGATGGCGAAGAAAGTCTCATATAATGCATCATACAGATTCTACTCAACCCACGCACATGCATTAAACTCAGGTCCAATGCTAAATATGTGAGCATACTCTTCTTCTAGATCATCTAACCACTCTTCAATACTATGCCAAGGTCAACCGATATGTCTTCATCATGCAACATCCTGAAAAATAGCTGAGAAAGAGGTCCCGACAATGGAACCAATGATGTAGCCTAGATTTTACCACCAACAGCCCAAGGCACGCTGACACATCACTCAGCCTGAATTGAGCTGCTCACCCGAAGTGTGCAAGGGTACCAGGTCCCTCTTTAGAGAAGATTGTCCAAGATGTTAGCATGATTGAATGTATATTTCAAATCCATAACAGATAATCAATTAAACCACAGTGCATAAACCAAATCTAGATCTAAACCATATGAAGGAATAACTAAACAATTACTATAATCAGATTTACCATGTAAGATCCATGTTCAGTTACATCCAACACCAATATCCAGCCAATAAGATCCATTATATTAATACTGTAAAACACAGAAGCTTCTTACATACATCATAAAGTCACCATAGTCATGTGCGCTAACAAACTCGCAGCATAACACTACAATAATATTGAATTATCTAAACCGTGTAAATCAATACATATTTATAGGGGTGGGGACTTTCCCTTCACCACCCATACACCTTCAAAAATAGGCTACATGCTAATAATATCCATGCGCCCTTACATGAGAATACAAAAGCATGCAAGCTTGCTAATAATAGATTATCTAATAATACAACTGTAGTATAATCCTATTATTAGCTCCAAAAATCTGCATGGCACTCGATCTTCTGCTAGTCCCAAAATAGCCTTACATGGTCTACAAGTCTTCTACAAAATGTGTTATGTACTCTATGTCCAAAATTAGCCCCAATCTACAAACGACTAAAAACTCATTTCAAATTTTTCCTAGGCGCACCCTATCCTACTATACTTCCGTGCGCTCCTGCACGCTTTGTGCTTGCACACCTAATCCTCATGTGCTTTCATAATTAAACTGCATTTCATCAGCTCAACAATACCCCAAGATATTCAAATAGCAAAATAACTTATAAACCTATATAATGTGTTGTTAAGATGGTTGATTTAATGATATGAGGGTAAAATAGGCTTAGTGAAAGTTGGGCCTTACACTTATTTTCTTCTCATGTAATAGCAAGCATAAAAGGAACTTACTACTCCTTAAACAATAGAGTAAATTATGCAAATCCATTAGGGTAACATCCTTTACAGATCTGAAGTCTCTTACTAGGTCAAGGAGTCTCCATCTTCTTTCTATAAGCGAGCAAAGTGACATTTCCTAAGTATTTGAACAAGTATGAAACTTAAGCAAGGCATTGTCAAAGCACGGTTGCCAAGTCCTGATTACACTATTGTAGATATCACATGCTAGCAGAACAATGTGCAGTTTAAGCCCTCTTTAGATTACTAGTGACAATGATGGCGTACTTGGGAGCCCACAACCCACCTAAATTTGTTTTGTAGGAACTTCATCTTGCATTACAACCTGGTTTGAGCACAATTTAAAGAGCCATTTTGAAGGTGAGCGAAGAATAACAATAAACGAAAATCATTTACAGGAAGGCGAAGCACTCAGGAAGTTGTAGGCCCAAATTCCAAGTAGGGCCAAGACCATACAATATGGTCAAAATAGTACAAACGATAAGGACCTATTTCTACAGTCTTTCCCAGGTCCAATATCAGGTGCTAGTTCCAGTAATGAAGCATTTATAGCCTCAAATCAGCATGTTCATGTATTTGTATCACTCAAACTCCTCTAGATTTGCATAGAAGCAACTAAGTGTAGTTCCTCCTTTATGTTTTGATATTTGCTAGATCAATAGTCACTTCATAAAGCGTTATTCTGATTTGTGCAATTAATATTAGAAGTTAATTAAATCAGAATATCCTCCTTTAAGAATAATTCATCCTTATCATGCACATTAATTAGAAACATTTTATAAGCTTAAAAAGGTTGAAATTAATCACCTAAAAAATGAAATCATCCTCAGAACAAGTTTGTTACCATCGTTTTGATTCTAAAAGTTCTTGGTCTCGTTACGCCGTAAGGCATTTCTAAGTGAGACACAACTTGGTAGCTTTGACAATTGTTAGAAATGTAGTGGATGGGATTTGATTTCGCATGAACATTGAAATTGGATGGCCTTCATTGAGTGTTGATTTGGTGAATGGGACTGCAACACACATATTGTGCTTGTTGGATGTGTAATCGGAAAGTGGAGTTTAGTGACTTGTTGTTGATCGTTAGATGTCTTATCATCCCACTCGAAGAAGGGATAAGAAGGATGTGCAACCCCACGAAAACATTTATGCATTATGGAAGGTGGAGGAGGAGATGGTGTAGAGGAGGAAGTTGTGAATTCATAAATGATGTTTAAAACCCTGTTGTTGTGGAGATACGACCTGGTTTTGTTATGAATCTAGTGGATAAAGAGGGGCTCGTTATAGATTTCCAACAGGTCTAAATGTGGCAGTCATAAGGTTGGTTGCAACCATCGTTTTCCCACCTACTGAACCTTGCATGCATGTTTTTACGCTACTTTCAGGTCAGGAGAGGGTTTGGATGAAAGATTGGTAGGGTGAGAGGCATTTGAGCATGACTTAAGTGGATGTGAAGGGCAACGATGCGAGCGACCACCTCCAAATGGGCAAGTCGATGATCCAGTGTGATGAAGGGGTATATGAAGAATGAGCATATGACCGCTCCGACCAAGTAATTTGCTGCTGACACTATTAATGTATCTAACATATATTTGTGGGGCCACATTTCATTTTTTAGGGTCATGTTTATCTTATGGCTTCGACAATGAAAATGTTTTAGTATCATAACAGGGAAGTGAGGAAGAGGCCCCATGTCGATACTTTCATGGGATTTTTGTCATACGGCTTGCTTTCATTATTTGCAGGTAGCTTTGCTTTGTTTTTTTTATAAGTTTCATTGGAGGAATACTTCTTGGTGTTGGGGAAATGCGTAGAGATGCTAGATTTGGGCGTGAATATCACTACAAGGTTTCACTCTCATTTATTTCCATCACACTTTAACATCCCCCAATCAAAGTAACAACAAAGATCCCAAAGCTCAGACATCTGTTGTTGTTCATGTGTCCTTTGTAACAGAGATGTTTGAGATGGTGTACACTAGTGCATGTAATTAGATTTATCGAAGGAGGTTTAATTTTTTATATCTTATCCATGTGGCTATGATGATTCGGTCTATTATTTGTTGTATGTCATAGACGGTTTTACAACCCAAAAAGGTAGTTCCTTGACACCATATTTTATTTTTATTTTTGTCTTGTGGTTGAGCTTAGCAGGAAGAAAAGATGAATGAATTTTCCACTTAAATTATGGGTTTTTTCCATGGTTCTGCTGCATCTCTTCTTAATAAATATGTGTTTTAGATTTTCTAATTTTATTTGTGTTATCCTGGCACTCTCTGAAGCATGACAGTCAACAGATGGTTGTGATTAAGCTTAGGTGGACTAATGTGATCCCTTCCTTCCATGTTGCATACCTTGAAACCAAGAGCAAAAAACCACCTTTCACTCACTGTTATTTTGACATCCATGGTTTTTCATGGCTTCAAGTTTTTGGGATGCATAAAAACTTGCCAAAACTCTTTTGGATAATATGCATATTTTTTTTGTGTAAATTGTTTTCATGTTTTTTCTTTAGAAAATTTGTTGTTCTATTGCCTCAAATGCAAGGAAAAGAGGCATAAGGGGAAATAATTTCATAAGGCGAGGGTGAGGATTGTGTGTTCAAAATTGTTTGGCTCAAACTGTGAAGAGGATGTTGAATTCTTGTTGTGAAATAATTTTTGTTTTTAAGGGTTGTATCGAGACATGTTTTTGTTTCTTTAAGGTATTCCTTACCAGAAATTCTTCAGGAACGAGTTGTATGGTTCTTGTAAAAGTGTGCCAAAAATCCTATTACATGTTATTGTTAGGGTTAGGGTTTGTGATAATTTAAATGCACTTGGATTGTACTTTTCACTTTTAATAGATTTTTGGGGCTAAAGAATCACATGTTGAATTCTAGAATAGACCAAGTCTATAATTTAAGTATATTAGTTTTCTTTCACATTTCTTTTCATAACATGTTTATAGTTTTTTGTTCCTTCTCAAAGGCAACATGTTCTTCAATTAGAGCATTATTAGTTATAAATCTTTGGATGATTCTTTCTTTCTCGTACACAATCTGAGATGGCATTTTAAGGTGTGGTTGTTGATAGCCACCAAAGGGCTCTGCCATAAGTTTTTGCATCTGTTCTGGACCTGTGCCAAAATACAAGCTCTGGAATATGTGTGGACATCCATTAAAGCATAAAAGATAGAGGAATTTTGTCAGATGATGTAGCTGACATGTATGTAAAATGTGGAACCTTACACAAGGCACCCGAACTGTTTGAAAAAATACATCAGAAAAACGGGGTTTCATACCCATGTAAATAGTTTGCAAGTTGAAACTTTCACTGTAAGCAATATTTCCCTCATACATGTTAGTTTTAGGCTTCCACGATTCCATTCATATAGCTTCCATATTTTTAATTTTTATAGATGGTGGTTATCTTATATCCTTCATTTGCATTTTGTGACATTAGATTGCTCCACACGGTATACTTTTTCTACTATGGCGAGCTTAATCTTGACCTCTGTTGAATTGTGGAGCTCAATTACTTTAGTTTAGCATGTTATATTAAACTTGCTATAAAACACAGTAATCGACATCGATTATGAAGGGACCGACATCAGTCACCTATGACCGAAATCGATCAGGAAAGTAGGAACCGGCATTGGTTAGGGCTAACCGCAGTTGGTTACTTGTGCATGAATGTTTTATTTAACTTACGAGAATTAGATCTAATTTTAGTATTAAAGCAAATATATTGATTGTAATTGCATGGCTAAGTGCTATAAGTTTGTATAAGGCATCTATAAGCTAGAAAGATAGGGTTAGAAGTAAGTGTTAATGATTATTGTGAAAATAATTGTGAGAGAGAATTCTTGGAGAAGAAGGAGAAGCTTGAGAGAAAGAAAGTACTGTACATCGTGAGAGGTGTGGAAGATTCTAAATCTTCATTGTATATCTTCTAAAAGCTTTGGATAATAGATTGGCTTGTTTCTTGGTGGATTTAGCCCACAATGGGTGAACCACGCTAAATCAGGTGTTGATTTATATCTCTTGTTTTGTATATTTCTTCTGGTAGAATATCCGCTTTTATTGCATGTATGCTTAGATCTTATATATTATCTTTAAAACCTTGTGCTAACCCCAATAACTGGTATCAGAGTTTTTGTTTGAGGGTTTTGTGTGTTGGCAGATTTACTCACAGAGGCTTTTCTGATTGAGTGGGAGCTACATCAATGACAGAAGAAAACAAATACAAGGTAGAGAAGTTTGACGACTGAAATTATCAATTATGGAAGATGTAAATTGAGGATTATCTGTATCAAAGAGATTTGTACTTACTGTTGGAATGAGAACTCTGGACCTACGAAGATGACTGATGAAGAATGGAAGATTCTTGACAGAAAGGCTTTGGGATTTATAAGATTGAGCTTAGCATCCATTTGTGGCTTCCAATATTACAGAAGCGACTTCTATGGTAGAGTGAATGAAATCTCTTGCTAATTTATATGAAAAACCTAGTGCTTCAAATAAAGTTTATTTGATGAAGAAACTATTTAGTTCTAAGATGCATGAAGGTGGATCTGCATCTAGTCATTTGAATTATTTCCGATCTATTGTAAATCAATTAAAATTGATCGATATTCCATTTGATGATGAAGTGAAAGCACTCTTATTCTTATGTTCTTTGCCTGATAGTTGGGATAACTTGGTAATGGTTGTTAGTAATACAACATCTGCTAATAATATTTTGAAGTTTGATGATGTGGTTACTATAATCTTGAATGAAGAAATTTGTAGGAAAAGTACAGAGGAATCATCATCTGGGAATGTTTTGAATGTAGAAAGTAGGGGTAGGTAGAAGGAGAGATCCAAGAGTAAGAATAATGAGAAATCAAATTCAAGGAATGACAGATCTAAATCCAGAGGTAAGGGAATTACTTGTTGGAATTGTGGAAAGAAAGGACATGCAAAGAAAGATTGTTGGTCAAAGGATAAAGAGAACCAACACCCAGACAAAGGTAAAGAGGCAAATATTGTAGCAGAGGTAATGAAAGATGCTCTTATTCTTTTTTTGGATAATAGAATAGAATCATGGGTTTTAGATTCATGAGTTTCTTTCCATCCAACCCTTAATAAGGGTTATTTTAGAAATTATGTCCAGGGCAATTTTGGGCATGTTTATTTGGGTGATGATGAACCTTGCAGTATTATTGGTAAAGGGGAAGTTCATCTAAAATTACTGAATGGAAATACATGGGTATTGAAATATGTGAGGCATGTGCCAAGCCTCAGGAGGAATCTTATTTCTGCAGGGTAACTAGGTGAAGTTGGTTGCATGGTTACATTCACAACAGACTCTTGGAAAGTCACCAAGGGTGCCTTTGTTGTGGCAAGAGGTAAGAAGGTAGGAACATTATATTTATCTACTTGTATTACTGATTCCTTTTCTGTGTTATCTACTTCAGATTTAGATGCATGCATGTGGCATAATCGGTTGGGCCATATGAGTCAAAAAAGAATATAGATCTTAAAGGCTAAGGGTAAGTTATTTGATTTGAAAGATTTAGAGCTTGATTTATGTGAGAATTGTGTCTTTGAAAAGTAAAAGAGTGATATTTCTCAAAGTTGGGAAATTAAGAAGGAGCAAAAATTGGAGCTTGTACACTCATTTGTGTGGGGACAACCCATGTAGCTTCTTATGGAGGATTCCAATATTATGTTACTTTCATTGACGATGCTACAAGAAAGGTATGAGTTTATTGTATTAAACATAAATTTGATGTTTTTGAGACTTTTAAAAGATGGAAAGCCCTTATTGAGAATGAATCAAATTCAAAGTTAAAGTGCCTTAGATCTGACAATGGTGGTGAATATTGTAGCAAGACTTTCAATGATTAGTCTTCAGTAAATGGAATACGTAGAGAAAGGTCGATTCCAAGAACACCACAAAAGAATGATGTTGTAGAAAGAATGAATAGGACAATCATGGAATGTGATAGAAGTATGAGGATACATATTGGATTTCCCTTGTAGTTTTTAGGTAGAAACAATTGATAGAATAGTTTATTTTATTAACTATGGGCCTTAAAGTTCACTAGATGGAGGAATACCAAAGGAAGCTTGGACCAGAAAAGAGGTAGATCTTTCTTTTCTTAAAGTTTTTGGTTCACAAGCTTTTGTGCATATTGATAAGGAAAATAGAAAAAAATTGGATACAAAATCCAAGAGATGCACTTTCATTGATTATGATCTGGTGATTTCAGATTCCGTTTATGATACTTACAAAATTCTTAAATTATTAGGAGTAGTGACATTAAATAGAATGAAAAGAGAATGTACAAGGATCAAATTTTGGTACCCAAGGACAAACCAATTGAGAAGTTTGTGAAAAATGAACTCTCAGATTTAAAATTCATACCTACAGGGTTACACAATAACCAATGTCGGATGACCCTTGGCTGACATTGGTCAGTTGAACCAGTATTGGTTAAGCCCTAACCGACAAGTCAGTTGAATTGGTATCGGTTACAGGAGAGCCAAACCAACATCGGTAAGTAGAACCGGCGTCGACTACAGGTGACCAACATCGGTCACTATCAAAATTGGAAACAAATGTCTAGGAGGTCCAAAATGAGCCTCCGGTACCCCAAAATCCTATGAGAAGGTCACAAAGGGTAAGTAAACCTCCATAAATATTTACACCTTCTCTATCTTATTTATTATTGATTGATAATGGTGAACCGGAAAGTTTTGAAGAAGCAATGCAAAATGAGACCCACATACAGTGGGAGCATAACATGGATGAGGAGATGGACTCCTTGGAACAAAACCAGACTTGAGATTTGGTTAAGTTTCCAGTAGGTAAGAGGACATTGTAAAACAAATGGGTTTACATGATCAAGGAAGAAGAGGGTGGACAAAAAAGGTACAAGGCAAGACTTGTAGTAAAAGGATTTGCACAAAAAATAGGTATTGACTTTGGTGAAATATTTTTTCCTGTTGTTAAAATGACTTCCATACGTACTGTATTGAGTTTATATGGGCTCAAACAAGCTCTAAGGTAATGATACATGAGGTTTGATAGTTTCATGCATGAGAATGGTTATTTGAGATGTGAATTTGATCATTGTGTTTATTTTAAGAAGCTTGAAAATGAGAGCTATATTATTTTGTTACTGTATGTGGATGATATGCTTATTACAAGATCTAGTATGTAGGACATTGATGAGCTTAAGGGAAAGATAGCTCACACATTTTCTATGAAGGATTTAGGAGTTGCAAAAAGAATCCTTGACATGCAAATACACAAAGACATGAAGAACAAGAAATTGTATTTATCTTAGGAGGATTATATTTACAAGGTGTTATAAAGGTTTAAAATGTAGAATTAAAAACCTATAAGTACACCTATGGCTGGACACTTCAAATTGAGTAAAGATCAGTGTCCTTCATCACATGAGGAGGTCAAATACATGACACGAGTACCATATTCTTTAGCAGTTGGGAGTCTCATGTATGTTATGGTTTGTACCAGACTAGACATTGCACAAGCAATGGGAGTTATGAATAGATTTATGGCCAATCCAGGTAAAGAGCATTGCAAAGCAGTCCAATGGATACTCATGTATTTGAGAGGGACATCTAGCATGCAGTTATGCTATGGAGGTTTGGATATTTCTTTAGGCGGCTATGTTGATTCAGATATGGATGGAGATTTGGATGGTAGAAGGAACACTACTAGATACATTTTCACAGTAGGTGGGACGATAGTTAGCTGGATATCGAGATTGTAGAAGGTTGTGGTTTTGTCTACTACAGAGGCAAAGTATGTTGCAGCTACAGAGGCTAGCAAAGAGATGATATGGATGAGCATGCTCATGGAAGAGTTGGGAAAGGAGCAAGATGATTACAAATTGTTCAGTGACATTCAGAGTGTAATTCATTTGGTAAAGAACTCAACATTTTATTCTAGAATGAAACACATTCAGTTGAGGTATCACTTCATATGACAGGTATTGGAGGATGGGCAACTAAAACTAGAAAAGATTCATCCAAGTGAAAACCCTGCAGATATGCTAATGAATCCATTAGCAAAAGAGAAGTTGGAGCTACACTCCACTTCTGTTTCTCTTCGAGCTTGATACTTGAAGAGGAAGAAACAAAGCTAAGGAAATGACGTTGTATAGGTATAGTGCAATAATTTATCTCCAAGTGGGAGATTGTTGAGTTGTGGAGCTCAATTACTTCAGTTTGGCATGTTATATTAAACTTGCTGGAAAACACAGTAATCGACATCGGTTATAAAGGGACCGACATCAGTCACCTACGACCGACATCGATCAGGCAAGTAGGAACCGACATCGATTAGGGCTAACCCAAGTCAGTTACCTGTGCATGAGTGTTTTAATTAAATCACGGGAATTAGATCTAATTTTAATGTTAAAACAAATCTATTGATTATGATTGCATGACTAAGTGCCCTAAGTTTGTATAAAGTATTTATAAGCCAAAAAGCTAGGGTTAGAAGTAAGTGTTAATGATTATTGTGAAAATAATTGTGAGAGAGAATTCTTGGAGAAAAAGGAGAAGCTTGAGAGAAAGAAATTATTGTACATCGCGAGAGGTGTGGAAGATTGTAAATCTTCATTGTATATTTTCTAAAAGCTTTGGATAATAGATTGGCTTGTTTCTTGGTGGATTTAATGTTAGGAAATAAGGGATAAAATATGTGGAATAATCCCTCACAGAATCGCAACGGTAGAAACTAATATGTAAAAATTATTACAGATCTCAAAATAAAATTGCAGAATAAAATAACACAACACAAAGAGACAGTATTTAACGTGGTTCACCCAATTTGGGCTACGTCCACCAAGAATCACTTGCTCATATTTTATTACAAGCCACCACTCTCTCTATACAATACCCAGATCCGTTTGGAGCTATGCTCAACAAACTCTACAGAATTCACACCCGAATTCAAAACACATCTGCAATAAATTTGCTTATTCATCTATCATATGCATAAGACCATATAAATAGACAACTGCTTAAGCAATTTTACAAAACTGTGGGTATCAAAACCATGGGCAAAACCCGTCCCATAAACCTATGGGTCAAAAAACTTGCCCATATGAGAAAAGCATGTTTCCTGATATTTCGGGTTCAATTTTTCGAGGCCAAAAAATTTACGCCTAAAAAAAAAAAATTTAGGGGCTGCGCCCTCGAACCCCTACTACCAGGGGTTGCCACCCCCGGACCCCCACTCGGGGCCCGACCCGGCCCTGAACCCCGGCGAGGATACATGAAAAGTGTACAGTACTCTTAGTGTACAATCTTCAACACTTTCACACATGAAAACAGGCTCCACAACCTAACAATCTCCCACTTGGAGACTAGTTTTCCTCTGAGCAAGCTTCTCAACCCTTCGCTAGTTTCTATAAAGACCAACCAAAGTTGAACACAACTTTAGTTTTTCCCTTGTGACCACCTTGGTCATCATGTCTGCAAGATTCTGACTGGTATGAATCTTCTCCAACTTCAACTTCTCTTCTTCCAAAGTTGTCCTAATGAAATGATACCTTAACTGTATATGCTTTGTCCTAGAGTGGAAAGCAGAGTTCTTAGCTAGGTGTATAACACTCTGACTATCACTATACAACTTACATTCCTCCTGCTTATGCCCCAACTCCTCAAGCAATTGTTATAACCAAATCATCTCTTTGCTTGCCTCTGTGGCAGCAACATACTCAGCCTTCATGGTTGACAAAGCCACCAGCTTCTGTAGTCATGAAATCCAGCTCACTGTTGTCCCACCTACAGTGTAAATATAACCTGTCATGCTCCTCCTGCTGTCTACATCTCCAGCCATGTCTGAATCTACATAACCACGTAAAGTGGTGTCTGATCCACTGTAGCACAAAACTGTCCCCATGGTCCCTCTCAAATACTGAAGGATCCACTTTACTGCTTGCCAATGCTCTTTACCTGGATCACTCATAAATCTACTCACAGCTCCCACTGCATGGGCAATATCAGGCCTAGTGCACACCATAGCATACATCAAACTACCAACTGCTGATGAGTAAGGTACCTTGGACATTTGGTTCCTCTCCTGCTCTATCTTGGGACATTGCTCCTTTGATAACTTGAAATGGCCTGCCAAAGGAGTCCCAACCGGTTTAGCATCCTGCATATTAAACCTCTCCAAGACCTTCTTAATGTACTCTTCCTGAGATAAAGTTAGCTTCCGTTCCTTCCTATCCCGAGATATCCTCATACCAAGGATTTGTTTGGCTGCACCCAAATCCTTCATAGCAAAGGATTCACTTAGCTGCTTCTTGAGTACTTTTATTTCCTGCATGTTTTTACCTGCAACCAGCATGTCATCAACATACAAACACAGGATAATATAACTTCCATCCTCAAATTTCTTTGTATACACACAATGGTCAGAATGACATCTAATATAACCTTGCTCCATCATGAAGCTATCAAACTTCTTATACCATTGACGTGGAGCTTGTTTCAGGCCATACAAGCTCTTCTTCAGTTTGCACACCATCTCCTCTTTACCTTTGACTTCATATCCTTCTAGCTGCTGCATATATAGCTCCTCCTCCAAATCGCCATGGAGAAATGCAGTCTTTACATCTAACTGTTCTAAGTGCAAGTCTTCTACTGCCACTATTCCAAGAACAGTTCTGATAGAAGTCATTTTTTACTACAGGAGAAAAAATCTCATCAAAATCTATACCTTTTTTCTGTGTAAACCCCTTGACCACCAACCGGGCCTTGTATCTTTTCTTGCCTCCTTCCTCTTTGACTCTAAACACCCACTTATTCTGTAATGCTCTTTTTCCTTCGGGTAGCTTTACCAAATCCCATGTCTGGTTCTCCATGAGAGCCTGATGCTCCTCATCCATGGCTTGCTCCCACTTCTTCCTGGCATCTACCTGCATTGCTTCATCAAAGCTCTCTGGTTCTCCACTATCAGTGAGTAATAAATAATAAAGAGAAGGAGAAAAACATTCAGGTTCTCTTCTTACCCTAGAAGACCTCCTCAATATAGGAGTTTGGGGTTCCTGTTGAGGGGGTTCCTGAACTGATTCATGTGTCACTTTCCCATCTGGAAGTTCCTCTACCACTACATATTCTTTCTTGGATTCTTCATCCTGTTTTCCTGCAACTGCTGCTTATACATGACTTTCTCATTAAAGACCACATCCCTAGATCGAATGATTTTCTTGTCCTTAATACTCCAACATTTATATCCAAAGTCATCACCACCATAACCAATGAAAGTACATTTTTCTGATTTAGCCTCTAGCTTGGTCCTATCATCCTTGTCTATATGAACAAACACCTCACATCCAAAGACTCTAAGAAATGAATAATCAACTTTCTTACCATACCAAGCCTCCTCAGGTATGCCTCCATCCAAGGCACTTGAGGGTCCTCTGTTTATCAAGTACACAGTTGTGCTCACCGCTTCTGCCCAAAAAGAAAGAGGCAGTCCTGCATGTAACCTCATGCTCCTAGCACGTTCCATTATTGTTCTGTTCATCCTTTCTGATACCCCATTCTGCTACGGAGTTCCTAGAACTGTCTTTTGCCTGCGGATTCCATTCTTAGAACAGTAATCATCAAATTCATTGTTGCAATACTCCCCTCCATTATCTGACCTGAGACATTTTAGCTTAAGACCTGTTTCATTCTCTACCAAGGCTTTCCATTTAACAAAAGTGTCAAATACATCAGATTTGTTTCTAATACAATAAACCCAAACTTTCCTTGTTGCATCATCAATAAAAGTAACATAATAACTTGAACCCCTAAGAGATGATACCTGAGCTGGCCCCCACACATCAGAATGCACCAGCTCTAACTTACTCTCTTTCTTTGTAGGTCCAACCTTGAGAAACCTTACTCGCTTTTGTTTCCCATATATGCAGTTCTCACAGAAATCCAAACCTGTTTCTGTATATCCTAGGCAAATTCTTCTTTATGATGTTCATGCCCTTATGGCTCATATGACCGAGCCTATAGTGCCATAATGTTGTATCTTGCATCTGAAGCCACAAGATTACAATCATTAGTACTATCAGTGGTTAAATACAAGGTTCCAACCTTCTTACCTCTTGCCACCACAAGAGCACCCTTGGTAACCTTCCAAGAGTCTGCTGTAAATATCATAGTACAACCATCACTTCCCAACTACCCTGCCGATATCAAATTTCATCTTAATGTAGGCACATGTCTGACATCCTTCAATAGCCAAGTATTCCCATTCTGCATCTTAACCTGAACAGAACCTTTTCCAACTATGCTGCAAGGCTCATCATCACCAAGAAAAACATGCCCAAAATCTCCTTGAACATAATCAACAAAATAATGCCTATGTGGAGAAGCATGGAAAGAAGCCCCTGAATCTAAAACCCAAGATTCAGTAATATTGTGCAAAGAAAGAATCAAAGCATCCTGACATACATTACCCGTTGCCACATTTGCCTCCTTGTTTTCTTCTTGTTGTTTCTTCTTATCCCGAAGCTCCCAACAGTCCTTCTTTGCATGCCCAGGCTTTCCACAATTCCAGCATACAATCTTGTTCTTGGATTTTGACCTTGCCCGATCTTTTGATTTTCCACGGTTTCCTCTATTCTTCTGTCTCCCTCTAGTTTCCACTGTCAAAGCATTCCCTGAAGTAGAAGATTCCCCAGAGCTTTTTCTTTGCATTTCCTCGCTTAGAATCACCCCTACAACATCCTCAAACTTCAACTTTGAGTTAGCTGGAACCGAGTTACTTACCGCCATTACCAGGCTATTCCAACTCTCAGGTAAAGAGCACAGAATTAATAAAGCCCTAACTTCTTCATCAAATTCTATTGTAACCGAAGCTAGCATATTCACTACCGTATTGAAATCATTTAAATGATCTGCTACTGAACTATTCTCAGACATCTTCATATTAAACAACTTTTTCATTAAAAATATCTTATTAGAGGCAGAGGGTTTTTCATACAACTTCCCTAATGCATCCATTAGATCTTTTGTAGTCTTTTCCTTTGAAACATTAAATAATACCGAAGATGCAAGACTCAGCCGGATCGTTCCAAGTGCCTTCTGATCCAACAAATCCCATTCCACATCTGTCATACTCGAGGGTTTGTTCACCTTCTCAGACAACGGAGTATAAAGATCCTTCTGATAAAGGTAATCTTCCATCTGCATCTTCCAAAGATTGAAATTCTGCCCGTTGAATTTATCAACCCTAGATCTTCCTTCATCTGCCATAGCTCCCACTCAAGCTAAAAACTTTCCCTGCGATTCAACACTTCAGCAAACCAAACCAGGCTCTGATACCAATTGTTAGGAAATAAGGGATAAAATATGCGGAATAATCCCTCACAGAATCGCAACAGTAGAAACTAATATGCAAAAATTATTACAAATCTCAAATAAAATTGCAGAATAAAATAACACAACACAAAGAGACAATATTTAACGTGGTTCACCCAATTTGGGCTACGTCCACCAAGAATCACTTGCTCAGATTTTATTACAAGCCACCACTCTCTCAATACAATACCCAGATCCGTTTGGAGCTATGCTCAACAAACTCTACAGAATTCACAGCCGAATTCAAAACACATCTGCAATACATTTGCTTGTCCATCTATCATATGCATAAGACCATATAAATAGACAACTGCTTAAGCAGTTTTACAAAACCATGGGTATCAAAACCATGGGCAAAACCCGTCCCATAAACCTATGGGTCAAAAAACTTGCCCATATGAGAAAAGCACGTTTCCCGATATTTCGGGTGCAATTTTTCGAGGCCAAAAAAATTTACGCCTAAAAAAAAAAAATTCGGGGGCTGCACCCCCGAACCCCTAAGCAAGGATACATGAAAAGTGTACAGTACTCTTAGTGTACAATCTTCAACACTTTCACACATGAAAACATGCTCCACAACCTAACATTTAACCCACACTGGGTGAACCACATTAAATCTGGTGTTGATTTATATCTCTTGTTTTATATATTTCTTCTGGTAGAATATCCGCTTTTATTGCATGTATGCTTGGATTTGATATATTATCTCTACAACCTTGTGCTAACCCCAATAACCTCTATTTTTTTGTCTACATTGAGCTTAATTTCATCTATGTTTTGAGCTAATCTCGTGTGTTTCTTTCATTATGACTAGTTTTACACCTGCAATTTACATTTTATCAAACATAACCATATTTTTATAGAATGTGGACTTATTTTTTTTAATGATCCTATGTTGAATGCATTTCATGTACAATTTCTATTTATAGAAGCAACCAATAGCTGATATAGACACAGAAACACAATGATAACTGATAGACTTGTTAAGAAAATGACATGAGCATTCGACAAAGAAGCATGTTGTGACTAGAATATACTCACAATGTTGTACGAATTTCTCATTATATTACATCTTTGTTGGAAAGGTTGTCCTTCCCTCGTAACAATTGGTTTCATCATTCATGTAGTATAAAAGATTTTCTTTCTAGTAGATCTGAGCCAGAGTCCATATATTTTCTTTCTAATAGATCTGAGCCAGAGTCCATAGATTTTATTTAAGGTTGTGCGATGTCATTCTGATAGGAAAAACTTGTTTGGGTGTTCAATGGCTCATGTTTTTCCATAGAGACTCTTGAGAGGGAAATTCTTAAAGAGCAAAGCAAAGAAAAAACTTTAAGTGTCTAAAATATGGAGAGAAATTGTTGATGTCTACAAATGTTGGAACTGAAATTCTATTTTCAACTTTCTTTCTGCATATACCTTTGTGTCGAGCCTTCATCCTGAAGATAATACATAGTTTCTGCGTAAGCGTGGAACCCAACTTTTTCAATTTGATATAGAAGGGGCTCAAGGTAAATTACATTTGATGTTTTCACCTAGAGCTTATGGACTATGGAATATTGGTGTCAGTTTTCCATATTTACACTCTGCTTTTGAAGAAATTCGCTCGAGTTGTGGAGACACTAAAGGCTATGGAGAAGACACTACTAAAACCTAAGAACAAAGACATTTGTCCACTGTTTTTGAATTTTCCTTTTTGTAAACTAACTTTCATATGCGAGTAGGAGCAAGTCTGAATGAATATATGATCGACTATGTAAAAACCATGTTACTTTGATTAGCAAAGCAAATAATTGACATTGTAAATTGAAAAAAAGGAAATGTATCTTTTACTTTATCGATTTCATAACTATATGCTTTTAAATGTGGTGCTTCTCGTTTAGATATTTGGAACCATCACTTAACATATATTCATTTTTGTTCATTCATACACTCATATATTCATCATGTTCACTAATCAACTTGAAATTCATCTACATATAATTACTACTACATTTCCTACCTACGTTATATTCCACTCTCGAGGAAAATATAGCCCACATTATGGAACAAAACACCCTTCGATCCCTTATGACGTCCACACTGCCCACTCTATCACGCGATTGCTAGTTGGCCGATAGGCTTACTTAGAGTTGGCTTTCTTGGTAACTCTCATTTTTCGTCAACGTCGTCCTGTTAAATAAACTGTAGCGACTTTAAGGATTCTGTACTAATTTTTACTATGTTCCAAGAATTTAAGGATTTCCTAGTGATTTACTATTATGCCGAGTCACTAGTAATATAAGTAATGAATACTATAGGAAAACACATCATATAGATCTAAGTAATGGCTGACTAGTTGCAACCATTATTGATATCAATAAATATCAATAAGAAACGGTTTCTAGTGCTACGTTGGGTGGTGTTGTGGGGTACGTGGCAGGGCATGGTCAATTGGCCAATTTTCAACCTTTCAATCGAGTCTTGCATCTCCTCTACAAATAAATCTTTAAAGACTGGTAGTAAACTTAGCGTTTTAATGTTTGGGGATAGTCTTATGGTTTGCAGTGTATCACAATCTTTAATATTTTTGTTACAACTTTGAAAATCCTAGAGTTTGTGTTTCCATGCGTTGTTAAAGGATTTGAAATAGGTTTTAGGGGAAAAAATTTGGGGGATTGGAAATTTGTGTGGATTTGAAAAAGTCTGGTTAGAGAGGGGTTTTCTGTCGGTGCAAGGATTTATCTTAATTTTGACATATTAAGGGAAACATTTGTGTGAATTATGATTAGTAGCTGTGTTGGAGGAGATCCTTTTCAAAGTTTGAATCTTGTAAGCATCTACAAAGGATAAAACTCAGGGTTTTATTTGTTCTTTTTGTTGTTTTGGGAGAGTTATTAAAGACTTTGAGTGAGTTGAGCTTCAAGGCTTCAAGTTAAGTATTGTGAAAGATAAAATTACTATAAATGTTTGGGACAAGATTGCAATTTAGCCGCAGTGGAGGTCACATAGATGAGTAGTTTAATAATCCACATATTGGGAGCCATCATTCAAATTCAAGACGTCATCATAGTGGTTTTTAAGAGGATCAATTTTTATCAACACCCAAATAAGAGAGCTACAGAGAGGACTGTAGAGGTAGAGCACCAAACTGTTACTGCAAACAGTTGTTGCAAGAGCAACAGGAAGGTGAGTTACAAGCTAGATCGGTTTTTGGAATCCACAACACCCACGGTTCCTTTGTAGTATTTTCCGTTTAATTTTGGCATAATTCGAGGAGCACAAATTTGTTGAATTAAAAATTGGGGTGAGAATCGATAAACAAAGGGTTTCACGCTGAGGAAGAGTGACATATAAAATTTGAACCCGTAGGAAGGGCAGGCAATTTTCTCTCAGATACAATTGAACCTACTTTAGATAAAAATACACATATAGATCGATTAGGTTGTATATAGTAAAATAAGGAGATATTAGGGTTACAGATAGGCCTAAAATTTGACGGTCACCCCGCTTGTCAAAAGGAAATTTTGTGACGGTTTAGCTCTTTCAGGTGGTTGTAAAATTCCAGAAAATTTTATAGATATTTCTATAATCTGTTCATATATATCTATAAATAGGTATTATTTTTTATATAAACTACTTAGAAAAATTTATGGTTTTTAAAATTTTCAGCCTGTCATTGTCTACGGTTTCTAAAAATTTTCGGCTGTAAATTATGGTTGAAATCACGAAAACAGCCTACAACCTGTCAATTTCCAGGCCTGGTTACAAATTTATCTCACTGTGCAGGGATGATTTAACAAAAAATGGTATTGATTTTAGGATGGCTATTAGTGAGAGCTCCATTTAGCACAGTTTCCTGTAACATTCTATTTATTTAATAACGAGAGTAAAGAACCCTGCATTACCATTGTTAGTAAAACAGAGCTCTGACTTCTGCACTCGATGCAACTATCTAATTACTGCTAAATTTATAATGTTAACTTGGGTTTCAGCGTGGTTAACGACTTTTGATTTCAATAAAGCGTTTGTATTATAACGTAAGGAAAATAACAGGTTTGAAAGGCAGTTTAGAATGTGTTGCTCTCCATGTTTTGCATTTGGTTTTGAAGAGCCCATAAGCTAGTTGTGGGTTTGTTAAATATCTTTTCAACCGAAATCTTATCAATCTAAGGAATATCTATATCAAATTTCATTAAACACAAATATAAAAGGTGTCCTAACTCTTCATACCCTAAATTTCTTACATTAAACTTGTCTTATTAAGAAAATATTTATAATGACATACAAGATGAGGATAAATCTAAAATATATATAACCTCCAAACCCTAAAATTTCATTTGAGCAAATATTGATAAAAATGCATGTAAGGTGTGGATGAGGTTTAATTGTTGTGAAAGCTCCTAAGGTCAATACAATGTATGTCAATACAATGTATAAAAGCGAGTTTCCTTACTTACCAGTGATAATATGTTAATTTGAAAGGTGGATGGGAGATTCAAAAGTGTTTTAATATATAGTAAACGAGAGGTGTAAATATAGAAATCTCTTATTATAAAATGATATGTAGGTGAAAGACAAGTAGATTGAAGATTGGAAAAAGAGGACAGTACATATATCTAGTATAACAATATTTATTAAACAGTATTCCACCTAGCATATAACAAATAGATCAACAATACATGTGAAATCCATGGGAGGAGTAGTTTTTTATTGGTTTGCTTTTTTCCTTTAGGGGACAAGCCTTTCCCTGTTTTTGTTGCATTTCTACTGCGGTTTTGCTCCAATTTTGTTGTGGTATTGTTATGTTTCTGCAACTCTTTTCCGTAGTTGCTCTGTTTGTCTCAAGGGTGTCCTGTATGGAAATCCTTATCTAGAACTCATAAACTGGTAGGGCCCATTTCTCTCCACCAATCAAAAATTTAGTAATGTTTAGCACTTTTTGGTATTGATTTTTTGATTCGAGGGGAGTGTGGACCTCACCAATTTTGTGAGTGCTAGGTAAGCCAAACTGTCATGTATTGTTCTTATTGTTATATATGAGTGGGAAGACCATTAATTTTGGTTGTACCAGGGTATTTCATCCCTATCAAAAAGACTTAATCCTTAATAAAAAATGTATTTCTCATGGATTGACCAATATATGACAAATGAGAAACTCTACAAAAAGGTATAATCATGCATCATACTATATTTCTTTAATATTGTGAAGTTGCAAGTGTCATGTTAGGGGTGCATGGAAAATGTGGAAACACATAAATACAAGGAATTTAAAAGCAATATTTACTCTCCATTAATACTTCACAATTCTTTATTTTTGTAAAATCAAACAAAATCGTTGTTTATTATTAACTGCCTTTAAATCCACTTTTATGACACAATCTTACTTTGTAGAATCCGAATTGTCAAGAACACTACTATTATTATTGACCTATTTTCATAAATTCATTCATGATCTATATTATTAAGTGTGTTAGTTTTTATGCATTATTTATTTTACACTAATAAATATTTTTGAATTCACCTACCACAAACACTCATAGATAATATTGTTAGAAATAAATAATTAATTAATTTTCACAAACGCATGAAGCAATCTATAGTAACTATTATTATTCTGTAACAAAAAAAACTTAATTCAATTTTGATTTTATAAAATACATAGACTGTATAATTATTAATAATGTAAATCCTTCAATATGCCTCACAAGCATCTCACAAGCACCTATGGATGCTTTTGCTAGTTATTAAAAGCATTCAATTCAATTCTAGTCATAATCATAATGATCCTCGTTGATGCTACTTCGGCAAGGGTCGGTCGGGAAGTACCAGTTATAAACAATAGATTCTGTTCTATTTTCGCCTCCTTCCAATCTCAGAAATGTTAACGTTTGTGAATAGCGGGAATCTAAGACTAATTGCCTTGATCAACAATGTCGCATATTACACAGGTGTTATGATTAACCTTTTTGCCCTTTTTGTGTTTGGAGATTTTGATCCTTGTAAGCCCGGAAGTTCCTAAAAATTTCCGCTCCAGGCAACTTGATCGAGATAGCTCCTATTCGTTTGAATCATTACTGAAGGTATGGTGAAGTTGAGGTATATTTCTCCTAACGAGGTTACGAGACATAACACAGAGAGAAGTTGCTGGTTCATAATTGATGATCAGGTAAATGTTGTTCTGCCTCTTGCAAATTATTTAGCGAGGAACTTAATTTTATTTGGGTTACTATTGCTTTGGAATTAATAAAACCTCCGAACCCTCAAAATTATTCCGTCCAAAAGAGGTTATAACAAAGTCGTTTGCAGATAGATTCATTAAACTGTAATACCAAAGATCTTACTAGCTAGAAAATAAATTTGAATATAACTACAAGGCCAAGTTGGTCCTGAAGAACCTTAGCCTTTATAGATTATAGTCTCTGTTAATCTACCTCGAGATTGCACCCACTCAGGTCCATTTCCATTTAGTGTGCATTCAATGGGGTTTTGAGTAGTCAGAGAACTCAAGCAGAACTCTAAAGGGTCATTGCTAGTAGCTAACCCTAAGTCATAGCTCACTGGAATTTCGCAATGTTTGATAAAATGGTTACTATCAAACAGTTTATCTCTGTACAAACTTATGCAGGCTCTGTACAAAAGCCACCGTATATTACTGGCTTCATAGAGTATGACGAGACAGTCAGACAGTAGCCAAGAGTATCCAAATAGTCCTGGAATTTCCTTGATCACGTAAAACACACAAGACTTCTTACTACAATTGTCAACTATGAAAACGTCTCGAGACAAACAGAACCTTTAAACTCGAGAACTTGATTGACACCCAACATGCTCAGGGTGAATAAATCAGGAATGGAACACTGCAATCTCCCAAACTTGTCCATAACCCAATTCCAAAACATTGAAGTGCTAGTCCAAGCTTCCTTCCCTTTTATTTCTAATATGAAATTTCGGAAATGTAGAGATACCCTCGTCCTTAGCCTGGGCCTCCAATTGAGATAATTTTTCTTGTTTCTGTACACTGTTGACAATTTCATCACCTAAAATAACCTCAATGAGAGCAAAAGTAGAGGAAGATGGAGTTTGAAAAATGTATCAGATGTCATTGCCAGAAAGCTTATCCCTGGAAACCTCAGTGGGCCTTCAGGAACACATATCACCCACCCCCATCTACGGATCACTCAGGCCTGCCCGCTGTCCCCCCACTGTCATGCAGAGCCATTTGTGAGAGAACCTGAAACAGAGAAGAAAGGTCAACAGATTTAGAAAGGATGCATATGGATGAATTAAAACCCAGCCACTATGAACTCTAAATGGAATTCAGAGATAAACTATGAATGCAGCAGGTAGTTAATAGTTATCCCATCGCATGGATATCATGCTTAGAAATTATGATGGGGCTATCGTACAAGATTGCAACAGGATTCATCATTGAGGATGAATAAGCTGTCCTGATTAAAAATGTCTCCTAGGATTTGACAATTTCAATTTGATTTTTTTATATTTGTAAGTTTGTCTGTGATTATATCTACCTCCTACAATGCCTTCCAAGCTTCTTCGAGAAGTGGGCTTTTTCAGCACCACAGGAATCTACCATGTTAGTGGCAGAGATAAAATAAAATAATAACAGCATAGATCTTTTGTCCCGAAAATATAGAGTAATAATCGTAGTTGCCTTGAAACTTGAGTTTGGAGCTAGCTTTGAACTTGAAGGGTTTGAATATTTTACTATTAAAAAAAGATATTCATTAAGATGCCCCATTTGTCATGTTTTATTTTGGAAGGCTATGTCCAGTGCATATTTGTTTTATATACGTATTTTAGAGAAGATAGAATCAGGTGGAATAGTATATTTGGCATGTGTATATGTGGATTGCTATATAGTTGGTATTGATATGAAAGGGTTTTGGTGAGATTGTGTAGCTGTCTACTTCTATTGTGTTTCGTCTACTTCTATTTTTTTTCAAATTGTATCGGTATTGACAGGTTTTCCAGGTAAGCCAATTATATAGATTCCAACAAGAGTAAACTTTTGCACACCATAGTTCTTTAAGTTTGTTTTGGTTTGCTCAGCAGGTCATAAATCCTACATGGTACTGCAAGGGAATTACTAATTTTTTTTGTTTACTCTTTAATATCGGGGCTGTGGTTCAGGCGCAAGTTGGAGGGCTTGCGGCTGCAATAACCCAGATTTGAAACCTGTCCAGTATGGCAATAATGCTGCTATTAAAGTGTAAAAACAAAAAATATATTCATTGAACTGAATATCGGGATATTTCAGTGCATGTTTTGGCTGAGAAGTTCTATATTTATAGAACAAATAACATATGCTCTATAAGTTGTACCACCAATCTGAAACCTTTAGTTGATTAACTATTTTTTTCCTCTTTTTCCACACAAACATGAGATCTGTTTCAACAGAATGCCGAGGCCAGACAATCAGGCTTGCTGTCTCTCTAAAGCAATAACTGGAGCCTGGAACTATTGGGATTTGTCATTTTTAAACGTTCTGCTGAAAAATAATGCATAATCCTTTCATATCCGGGCTATCTATCAAGAATTCTAAATATATATGTTCCAAATATATAAATTCTCTAGAGTTCACCTAATCATGAATTATTAGTAACTATTATAGACTATGTTAGTCATGAGGTGGATTTCTCAGGTTCTGTTTACTTCCTAGTTTGGTCACGAGGTTGAAACCTAGGATTATCTGCAATTTCTCAAGCAAACTTAATTATTGGAAATTACTACTACTTAAATTAACTTCAAATTTCCGTGAAATGGAATGCAAAATAGAGTCGATGACTTTTATTTTGTTGCTAAAATTAATAAAGATTATAAATAGCTTAAAGGAAACGAGTAAATCACACCACAGCACAAAGGATATTACTTGGAAACCCCAATTTGGGGAAAATCAGTTTGGTAGTATCAACTGATCATCACTTTGTTTTCTTTGTAGCAATTGGGCAGATTACAAAGAGCACAACTGGAGTATAAAACTGGAAATATGATACTGCTAATTGCACTTCTCTCAACTCTGTGCTACCTCTGTCTGTGACTGTCAATTCCTTCACTGCAGGACAACTGAATACATCACTCAATTTACAACACTCAGTTTTGCATTTACTCATGTCTTAGCCAATACCCCATGTCTCTCATTTATACAAGTGCTGGATGTGTCCTTTCATGCACTAAAGGGCCCCAACCATATGGAATAGAGGGAAAAACTAATTGCAGCCCCATTGCTGATCTGTCTTGGCCATAGTTACCTGGGACGGGGGGGGACGGGGTTTCCGGGGACGGCAAAAATTTTCTAAATTTTGGGGACGGCGGGGGGACGGCTGATTAAAATGCTAAAAAACAGCCCCTAACAAATGCAAATATAATCTAAATTTAAAAAAAAAAAAAAAAACAAAACTTTAACATGTATTGTAAGCAAATAAAATTATAAATACCTCTTGCTCCCTCTTGTTCTTTGCTCTTACTCTTGCTCTTGTTCTTGCTCTTGCTCTTCCTCTTGCCCTTGCTCTCACTCTTGCTCTTCCTCTTGCTCTTGCTCTCACTCTCACTCTTGCTCTTGCTCTTGCTTGGTGTGAATATGAAATGAGCCCATATTGTAAATTTATAACATAAAATAGCACTTTTAGGGTTAGGGTTAGGTTAGGAATGTTACTTTTATGCTATTAGTCATATACAATAAAAAAAAAATGTGTTTTTGTGTATTAAAAGTCTGTTTTTTTTTATAAAAAGGCGCAGCAGCCGTAGGGGACGGCGGGGACGTCCCCGTCGTCCCCCCCACGTCCCCAACGTCCCCGGGACGTTTCTGCCCCCATCCAGCCGTCCCCAGGGCGTTTCGTGCCATTTGCCAAAAGAAGGAAAGGTGGGGGAAACGTTTCCCCCACGTCCCTGCGTCCCCAGGACGTCCGGGACGTCTCGGACGTGTTAAAAATGGGGGGGATGCGTCCCTGCGTAACACTGGTCTTGTCACATAGGGCTATGCCACTTGTTTGGGTAGGACTGCTAGTGTTGAATGCGGGACCTCCGGTAGTGGTACTGTCACTTAATTGGTAACTCCTTCGTTTGAGTTACAAATTTGTTGTCTTGCTGGTAGTTTGATATTTCTACTCCCATATGGTTCATACTTCCTTTACTTAGGAGGCATTTGGTCCCTTGAAAACTTAGTTTCTCATGAGACGTAGGAATATTTTTCCCACTTTCTCTGTGGTGAACCATTTTATTTTCCTTGGTGTTTGGCCTTTGATCCCAACCTGCCTAGACCCTGTATGATGGCAAAAGACAGGTTCCCAGCAAAGATAGGTATCCTACTAGGATTCGAAAATAAGAGTAACCAAGGGGTGGATAAAGCTAAGGGGCTTAATATAATAAGTCAATGCAATAGATCAAAATAAACATACATCTGCTCTAGTATATGGCAATGAATGACCAACATACATACACACACATGTACAAGATAAAAGACTAAAGAGGGTTAGCTGAATATAGAATACAGGTGACGAATTGAAGGTGCCGAGTAGTTTGTTCTTCCTCTCATGAAATTCCTTGTAATCGCCCCTGACCCAAAATATGTATAAAATTTGATTGATGCACGATGCAAACATCCCCCATTTCAATCAAACTTCTACGGAACGAATAAGGGCCACTCAAAACCTTTAAAATCTAAGCCTTCCCTTTGAGGGTGGCCAACTAGTCTTGCATCATTTTTCCACCATTGAGGAAGGGTCGTCTTCCCCTTCCCCCAACACCCTTGACTCAAATTTCTCCTTAGAGCACCACACTCACAGTTCTCTGTTTGTAGGCCTCACACACCTTTTTTTTCAATCTTCCTACTTTCTTCGACAACTAGGAATGTTTTTGTCAGAGAATCTATGTCAGGACCCATTACTTACCTGTAGTGTATGTGACCGTTGATGCATAATCCTCCCCATAGATAATAGCACCGAGAGAGAATTGTTATGGTGGAGAAGGAGAAAGCTCAACAAGAAGATCTCTAGACCTAACTCACAATGGTGACCCAAAATCCACAAAGGTAAGCTCCAAGACTCCAAGTCAACAAATAAGTGTGAGATAGTGTGAAAATGTGTGAGCAAGAAGTGCCTTCATGTATGACAAAGTAAGTGTTTGGTGGTGGTAATTGGTAAGAATGACAAAAATGTAGTGGGGTATATATACCCGATGCCATCGCCCACGGGTAATTGCATCGGTCTTGGGGGAAATCCTAAGGTTAAAATATGTAAAACATGAGGGATGGAGGCTAGGAGATAAATGGAGGTGAATGGTGAAGGTCTAGGGTGACCAAAAGCAAAGGATAATAATGTGCAACAAAAACAAGAGGATATAATGGGACAAGTGCACATAATGCGTGTAATGTGTGAACAAATGGAAGAAATGGGGCAAGGACAGGGTAACTAAGGTGAAATAGCGACATCTCTCAAATGCTATGGTCTAGTCCACATGACCAAGTCTAATCACACCCCAATCCTGACAGGCCCCTTAAGGCAACCGCTCAAGAGGAGAATGCATAAACAACCCCTGAACAAAATAATTGGTTCGTAAGCGTAAAAAATATGGTGTATACATATGCCTCTACTAAAGATTATCACGTTTCACAATAGTGAAACATGGGATGATCTTTGGAAAAAGATCTAAGAAACATGCAAAATCGAAAGTAAATGTTGAAAGTAAAGTAGTGACGAAAGAGCTGTAAAGAAATAATGAAGTCCACCAAATGAAATATACCTACCTCATACTTGGTGTTACTTTGCTTGGCTGTGGTGGGCGCAATAACTGTTTGGAACCCTGAACAAACAGGACTGAAAAGTAACATGAGAAGATAATCAATATAATCAAACATAAATCACCTAGCTAGGAGGTCACAAGAAGGATGATAGCCGAGAGGCGGATAACAATGTTGAAGAGCGCAAAAACCAATGGGTAGATGTTATAGGGATGAGAAAATGTGATAAAAGGCACTAACTAGGACGCAATACCATGGAGCTAGCGGACTTGAAGATATATATAGATAAATTACCAAAGTTTCCAAGGTAGGAAACAATAGCCGTATAAACCCAAGTGGGAAGGATAAACTCAAGCAGGATGAACAAAAGTAAAATAGTAGGTTGATGAAGTAGTTAATTTGAAGAATGTTGTTAAAGAGAAGGTGTTATTCTTGTAAGATTTCTTGGAGTTGAATTTTTTACTTGAAGGGAGGGTGGGCATTGTGAGGTGCCCCAAAATATGGTGTGGTGAAAAATATGGCATTGTGAGATGCCCTAAAAGAAGTGTCAATCATGTTGGTATTATGGTTAAAGGTATGCATTCTAGCGAAGCTCTTTTGATAATGGTGTACATTGAGGTATCTAGATTATGCTTGTGACATGATGTAATCTTCATCATAGGAGGAAAGAATGGTCCATGTAAGTATGTTAGTGTCATTAGTGGTAATAGTGTTGAAAGAAGGCTCTCTGGTAGAGATTCCCCGAAAGAGTAGGGAGAAAGAGGTGGAATCCTGAATTCATTACATTCAAAGAGGTCCTCTTGTAGGAGGTTTCAACTGCAGTACAAGGAGGCTCTTCGGATTCTAATATGGGAGGAAACAAGTCCTAGGGTAAAAGATATTAGGGATGAGTGGAAATATATGCGGATCAATCCCACCGAATCACAACAACAAGAACTATGAACAAATTATACAGAAACAACAAAAATACACAAGAAGAAACAAGATTTAACATGGTTCACCAAATGTGGGCTACATCCACCAAGAAACACTTGCTCATCTTTTATTACAAGCCAACAAGAGTATAATCCACTCTCAGATCAGTCTTCTCACAATTACAATAGACAGATGTTGTTTGGAGCTACGCTCAACAAATTCTCTCGAATTCACACTTGAATTCACACACACACATATATCTCCCTACTGTATGTCCAACTATTTATAAGCACATTAATAGGTAACTGTCTAAGTAGTTTTAGAAAACCATGGGTACCAATACCATGGGCCAAGAAACCGATCCATAAACCTATGGGTTAAATACCACCCATATAATTAATACATGAAAAGACCACATTTTTGGTTACTCCCAAAAAAAAATTCTCAGGGGCTGCCGCCCCCAAATCTCTGCTTGAGGCATGATCTAGGCCCGAACCCGAGCGAGAATACATGAAGAGTGTACAATACTTTTAGTGTACAATTTACAACACATCTAAGATGAAATCAAGCTCCACAACCTAACAATCTCCCACTTGGAGACTAATTTTCTCTGAGCAAGCTTCTCAACCCTTCACTGTCGTCTGTGAAGGACAACCAAAGCTGAACATAGCTTTAGTTTCTCCCTTGTGACCACCTTGGTCATCATGTCTGTAGGATTCTGACTGGTATGAATCTTCACCAACTTCAACTTCTCATCATCCAAAGTTGTCTTGATGAAATGGTACTTTAACTGTATATGCTTTGTCCTACAGTGGAAAGCGGAGTTCTTTGCTAGGTGTATAAGACTCTGACTATCACTATGCAACTTCCCTTCCTCCTGCTTATGCCCCAACTCCTCAAGCAACTGCTGTAACCAAATCATCTCTTTGCTTGCCTTTGTGGTAGCAACATACTCAACCTCTGTGGTTGACAAAGCTATAAGCTTATGTAGTTGTGAAATCTAGCTCACCGTTGTGTCACCTACAGTAAACACATACCTATCATGCTCCTACTGTCCAAATCTCCAGCCATGTCTGAATCTACATAACTACGCAAAGTGGTATCCAATCCACCGTAGCACAAAACTGTCCACATGGTCCCTCTCAAATACCGAAGGATCCACTACACTACTTTCCCGTGCTCTCTACCTGGATCACTCATGAACCTACTCAATGCTCCCGTGGTATGGACACTATCTGGCCTAGTGCACACCATGGCATACATCAAGCTGCCAACTGCTGATGAGTAAGATACCCTGGACATTTGGATTCTCTCCTCCTCTGACTTGGGCACTCCTCCTTTGATAACTTGAAATGGCCTGCGAAAGGATGTCCCAATCGGTTTAGCATCTTGCATACTAAATCTTTCCAAGACCCTCTTAATGTACTCTTCTTGAGATAAAAGTCAACTTTCTTTCCTTCTTATCCCAAGATATTATCATACTAAGGATTTGTTTTGCTGCCCCTAAATCCTTCATAACAAAGGAATCACTAAGTTGTTCATTGAGTACCTTTATTTCTTGTATGTTTTTACCTGCTATCAACATGTCATCCACATACAAACATAGGATAATGTAACTTCTATCATCAAACTTCTTGATATATATGCAATGGTCTGAATGACACTTGGAGTATACCTTGCTCCATCATGAAACTGTCAAATTTCTTGTACCATTGCTTTGGAGCTTGTTTCAGGCCATACAAACTCTTCTTCAGTTTGCACACCATGTTCTCCTTCCCTGCGACTTCATATCTCTGTGGCTGCTCCATGTATAAGTCCTCCAAATCACCATGAAGGAACGCAGTCTTCACATCCAATTGCTCTAACTGCAAGTCTTCCACTGCCATTATCCCAAGAACAATTCTAATAGAAGTCATCTTCACTATTGGAGAAAAAATTTCAGCAAAATCAATACACTTCTTCTTTGCAAACCCCTTGACCACCAACCGGGCCTCGTACCTTTTTGTACCTCCATCCTCTTTGAATCTATATACCCACTTGTTCTGAAATGCTCTCTTATTTTCGGGCTCCTCATCTATGGCTTCTCACTTCTTTCTGGCATCTACCTGCATTGCTTCCTCAAAACACTCCGGCTCTACTTGTTAGTGAGTAATAGATAATTAAGAGATGGAGAAAAATGTTAAGATTCCCTTCTTACCCTAGAAGACCTCCTCACCTGAGAAGTTTGGGGTTCTTGTGGAGTAGGTGCCTGAACAGGTTGTACCGGAATTGGTTGCTCTGCAACATCCTCCAACACTGTGTACTCTTTTATGGATTCCTCTTTTTGATCCTACAACTGTTTTTTATACATGACTTTTTCATTAAAGCCCACATCCCTAGACTGGAATATTTTCTTGCCCTTAAGGCTCCAAATCTGGAAACCAAAGTCATCCACACCATAACCAACAAAGGTGCATTTTTTCAGATTTAGCCTCTAACTTGGTCTTATCATCTTTATCAATATGAACAAAGGCTTCACAACCAAATAATCTAAGAAAGGAATGATCAACCTTCTTACTAGACCAAGCTTCCTTAGGTATGCCTCCACCCAAGGCATTTGAAGGTCCTTTATTGATCATGTATACAACCGTGCTCACTCCTTGCATCCAAAGTTGAAGGGGCAGCCTTGCATGCAACCTCATGCCTCTAGTACGCTCCATGAGTCCTGTTCATTCTTTTTGACACTCCATTCTGTTGTGGAGTTTCTTGAACTGTCCTCTGTTTGCGGATTCCATTCCTAGAACAATAATTAATAAATGCATTGTTGCAATATTTTCCTCCATTATTTGACTAGAGAGATTTTAACTTGAGACACGTTTCATTCTCAACCAAGGCTTTCTATCTTTTAAATGTATCAAACGCATCGGATTTTATCCTGATGCCATACACGCAAACTTTCCTAGTTGCATCATCAATAAAAGTGACATAATAAGATGAACCACCAATAGAAGATGAACCCTCAATAGAAGATACCTGACTCGACCCCCATACATCTGAATGAACCAACTCCAACTTATTCTCCTTCCTTGTAGGTCTAACCTTGAGAAACTTTACCCTTTTTTGTTTTCCGTACACACAATCTTCACAAAAATCTAAATCAATCCCTTTCAATCTAGGTAATCTATCCTTCAAAATCTGCATGCCCTTTTGGCTCATGTGACCGTGCCTATAGTTCCACAAAGTTGCATTTTCTTCTGCAACAACTAAATTACAATAATCAACACTACTAGTTAAATACAAGATACCAACCTTCTAACCTCTTGCTACCACAAGAGCACCCTTGGTCACCTTCCAGGTGTTTGCTGTAAAAGTCACCATACAACTTTCACTACCTAGCTTCCCTGTAGATACTAAATTATGTCTCAACTTGGGCACATGTCTGATATCCTTCAGTAGCCAAGTGTTTCCCATTCTGCATCTTGACCTACACACATCCTTTTCCTAGTATGCTGCAAGACTCATTATCACCAAGATAAAGACGTCCAAAATCCCCTTGAACGTAATCAGTAAAATAATGCCTATGTGGTGTAGCATGGTAAGAAGCCCCTGAATCTAAAACCCAAGACTCAGTAATATTATTCAGGGAGAGAATTAATGCATTCTAACAAACATTACCTGCTGCCACATTTGCCTCCTTGGTATCTTCCTATTTGTTCTACTTATCCTGAAGCGCCCAACAATCCTTCTTCGCATGCCCAACCTTTCCACAGTGCCAACATACCATCTCGCTTTTTGATTTTGATCTTCCATGATCACTTGATTTTCCACGGTTTCCTTTCCCTCTATTCTTCTGTCTCCCTCTACTCTCCAGTGCCAAAGCATTCCCTGGAGCTTTTTCGTCGCATTTCCTCGCTAAGGATCACTTCTAAAACATCCTCAAACTTCAACTTGGCAACGTTAGAGACCGAGTTGCTCATGGCCATCACCAGGCTGTTCCCACTCTTTGGTAAGGAGCATAATATAAGTAGAGCCCTGACTTCATCATCAAAGTCAATTTTTACATAATTCAACATACGACCATATTAAATTCATTCAAATTATCAACAACTGGACCTTTCTCAAACATCTTCCTATTAAATAACTTTTTTCATCAAAAATATTTTTACGCCGAAGGCTTTATCCCTATGGGAAAAGGCTTTGCAGACATTCATGGGACTGTTGTCAAATTTGACGGCTTAAATGACGGTTTTGCTATTTTTAACAATTTTGCTTTTGTTATTTTTAACAATTTTGTTTTTCCAATTTTACATGTTGTAGTGGGTTTACTATTTTAAAGTTTTGTTTTTTAACTTTTGCATGCAATAGCCTTTAAATACATGCATTCTTCAGCACTATTGGAAGTAAGATCGAAGTCTTCACAAATTTGTTTCGCTTCATCTGGAACAAGTTCAAAAGCAGAGTTTCAAAATACGGCTCAGGTTTCTGTTTGCATCTCGTAATCTTGGTTTGTCAAGAATTATATTCGTTCCTTCTTACCTTTGACTACTTTCTATTTGCATCTTGTGATGACTTTCTACAATCAGAATGGATCACTCCACTTTTAACTGCAAACAAATCCGCGTACTGTTCTAACAAAAAAAATACCATTTGTTTGATCGGGGATTCAAACAACAGACCCAACGCGCAATAGGAAACGGCGAGAATGAATCGAGGAGGCCTTAGGCTGTGTAGGAGTCGCGGGGCAATGAGATTGAGGTGCAGGATACACGGGTCTCGCCCCAGGCTTCGTGTTTTCTGTGTGTGGGAGAAAATGAAGAAGGCGATTAACCGTCTGTTGGCTTCCGCGGTTTCCACGAGGAAAACTACGATCAAGTCATTATTGGGTTGCAACGGATCAAATCCTCCTGTGTCTACAACGAGGCCTTTCTATGGGAGATCGAATTCTTTCTACGCAGAGGCCATTGCAGATTGTATTGAATTTATAAAGCGGTCTTCTTTGCCCATGGATTTCACACCCATTAATTTCTATTGAAATGTAGATTGATTAATGGCTTATTTCGTATTATGAAGATGTTTATATGATCACAGAAGTTATATATTAGCTTAACAAAATTACCTATAGATTATCCGAACCATTATGTTTGTCCCGGTGTGGACGCCGTTTTTTCTTCAATGATATTTCAACGAAGAGCCACGCTTTAAACTATTGTTCGTTTGGGTTTGAAAAGGCTCTCTTCGAACCAATAAACTACCATGAGGTTCCATTAAAACATGTGTTCTTTTATTTTTGTGAAGTTTAATAGGATTGCTATATTAAAATGTTTTCAGCATGGAGTGGAAACGACTTTGAAGGAGGAGAGCCGTATCATTTTATCCTATTGCAAGTGGCAAATAAAATATATTATTGGAAGTCGTGAGTGGGAGAAAAAGAGCTTACAATTTTATCAAATAAAGCGTATCTTGCATGTGTTTTAAGTGGGCCGAGGGTTATAAAAAGTTTAACCCCTCCAATTGATTAGAAAGAAAGACATCAATATTTATAATTTTATTGTTTTAGATTTATATAAAATTTTATAATAAATAGATTTCTTTTTCTACATTTGTATTTTTTTTTTAATTAAAAAAATTATAACTCCAACAAAATTATAATGCATGTCTCTTCTCTTCCTCTTCCTCATGTCTATTAAGAGTTCAAATTCACAATTTATTATGCCGAAGGCATTCCCCCTTATGGGAAAGGTCCTTCTGGTTGTTTTAGTGACTATATTAAAATTGACAGTCGTTTGGGCGTTTTTTCAATGCAATTAGTTTTGACAACATCCTTCTATTTGGTGGATTCCAAATCTTGCTATGTCGTTTCATCTCGGGTCGGAACACTTTCACGCACAAATAATGAGAACTCCTTCGTGTTTATAAAACTGTGCAACAAGGATTTAGTCGTCGTGAATTGTAAATCTCATCAGAAAAAGGCGGCCATTTGGGTTGCATTAACTGTGTTTGTTGCTGCTGTGAGCTTAGTTTGTTCTTATTCTTTCAAAAGTAGCTTCTTTGATAATAAAAATGATCCAAACCCACAGGTGTAGAATTACCCAGATAGTTTAGATAACCATTTGATGTCAAGTTTGTCAGATTTAACCGCCAAGAATTTCTCACTCAAAGAAATCGAGACCATGACCAAGAGTTTTAGTAATGTTTTGGGGTCAGGTGGATTCGGAACGGTATACGAGGACCTTCTAGTGGACGGGATGAAGGTGGCCGTCAAGAGATTGGAGATCGCGCGATAGGGAAAAAAAGAATTATTTTCGGAGGGTGGCAATTCTGGGGTTAATCCACCACTAGAATCTGGTTCAATTGCTTGGATTCTGCTCACATAAATGTCAAAAGATCCTCGTGTACAAACATGTGGCCAATGGATCTCTGCATCAGTGGCTTTTCAACGAAGAAAGGGAAAAACAACTGATGAGGCCCATCAGATTCAACATCATATTGGGCATTGCATGGGGTCTGACGTATCTCCACGAGGAATGCAAGTCTTTGATTTCAAAATGGTGACTCTGATGAGTAGAAAAGACAGTCGTGTGATGACCACCATGAGAGTCACGTTGAAATACCTTGCTCCTGAGTGGCTCTTTGAATGTGCGATTACTGAAAAGAGTGATGTTTACAACTTTGGAATGGTACTTTTTTCCTGCTTTTGTAAATCTCATAAAAAAAGGCGGCCATTTGGGTTGCATTAACTATGTTTGCAGCTGCTGTGAGCTTAATTTGTTCTTATTCTTTCAAAAACAGCTTCTTTGATAATAAATATGATCCAAATCCATAGGTGTATAATTACCTAGATAGTTCAGATAACCATTTGATGTCAAGTTTGTCAGATTTGACCATCAAGAATTTCACACTCAAAGAAATCGAGACAATGACCAAGATTTTTAGTAAGGTTTTGGGGTTGGGTGGATTCGGAACAGTATACGAGGACCTTTTGGTGGACAGGATGAAGGTGGTCGTCAAGAGATTGGAGATTGCGTGACAGGGAAAAAAAGAATTATTTTCAGAGGTGGCAATTCTAGGGTTAATCTACCATTGGAATCTGGTTCAATTGCTCAGATTCTACTCGTAGAAATGTCAAAAGATCCTCGTGTACAAACATGTGGCTAATGGATCTCTGCATCAGTGGCTTTTCAACGAAGAAAGGGAAAAAACAACTGACGAGGCCCATCAAATTCAACATCATATTGGGCACTGCATGGGGTCTGGCGTATCACCACGAGGAATACAGGTCTTTGATTTTGGAATGGCGACTTTGATGAGCAGAAAAGACAATCGTGTGATGATCACCATGAGAGGCACGTCGAAATACCTTGCTCCTGAGTGGCTCTTCGAATGTGTGATTACTGAAAAGAGTGACGTTTACAACTTTGGGATGGTGTTTTTTTCCTGCTTTTGTAAATCTCATCAGAAAAAGGCTGCCATTTGGGTTGCATTAACTGTGTTTGCAGCTGCTGTGAGTTTAATTTGTTCTTATTCTTTCAAAAGTGGCTTCTTTGATAATTAAAATGACCCAAACCCACAGGTGTAGAATTACCCAGATAGTTGAGATAACCATTTGATGTCAAGTTTGTCATATTTGATTGTCAAGAATTTCTCACTCAAAGAAATCGAGACAATGACCAAGAGTTTTAGTAAGGTTTTGGGGTCGGGTAGATTCGGAACGGTATACGAGGACCTTCTGATGGACGGGATGAAGGTGGTCGTCAAGAGATTGGAGATCATGCGACAGGGAAAAAAAGAATTATTTTCGGAGGTGGAAATTCTGGGGTTAATCCACCACTGGAATCTAGTTCAATTGCTCGGATTCTGCTCGCATAAATGTCAAAAGATCCTTGTGTACAAACATGTGGCCATTGGATCTCTACATTAGTGGCTTTTCAACAACGAAAGGGAAAAACAATTGACGAGACCCATCAGATTCAACGTCTTATTGGGCACTGTGTGGGGTTTGGTGTATCTCCACGAGGAATACATGTCTCTCATTTTGGAATGGCAACTCTGATGAGTAGAAAAGACAGTCGTGTGATGACCACCATGAGAGGCACGTCGAAATAGCTTGCCCCTAAGTGGCTCTTCGAATGTGTGATTATTAAAAAGAGTGACGTTTACAACTTTGGGACGGTGCTTTTTTCCTTCTTGGGCGCTCTCCAGGGTGTGCAGTGGGTAGGAGACTAAATTCATTCGCATCACGTTTGATGTGAAATTAGTAGATGGATGATATCCAAGGAGGATTGGCCTTCTGTTTGTCCACAAAAACAATTATATGTTATATTAGCGATTTTTGAACTAGGGTTTTGCAATTAAGAGGTATTTACATGGTCAGGGTTTTCCATCATGGGAGAATAAACCATGTTAATAAGATAATTTGAGCTGTTTTTTCGGGCTTTCTTTTCCTTCAAATGCATTGTCTCAGGGTGATTCCTCTAGAAACCTTCAGATCCGTTGTTCGTTGTGATTCATTAAACAAGTATACATGTGGCGTGAGGGTTTCTACGTGGGATTCGAACCCTCCTCCCCCTCTATTTTTCACCTTTGGGTTTGGAAGTTGTCGATATGTAATACTTTACCTATAAATCCACCTGTTTGAGTCTGCACGAACGAGAGCGGCAGAGAATCAAACTTGGGACGCACTATCTGTACTTTTCATGTGTCTCCTCCTTAATTTTAGTCTTGAATTTCTTAATTTCATTTTTTATTTCAATTAGGATAATATTTTTGCCTATTCAGGCATAAAGACTTTAAATTTGTTGAGTGGATGCAAACTTCTTTTTGAAAAATCTTCTCATGTTATGCTTTTCCAATGGAAATTACAATTAAATATCTTTAAAATGTGTGGATGTTATGCCTTCAAGGAATTGGGTCTACAAGGAAGAGTTATTTGACATTCTAATCTTTTCATCTTTCCTTGTTACAGATTGCAGGGTTTTGTTGTTCTATTTTTTAACAGTTAAGGGCTTATATTTGTTCTATTCTTTGCATTTATGACTTTGATTTTGAAGAACAACCTTGGTGTTTCAAAATCTTTGAAACAACTTTAACTTGTCTCCGTGTGCATGTTCATGTTCATTTAGTACAGACATTCTTGTAGGACCAGTTGTACGCTTCTTGTAAAGTCTTAAGCAAGGAGATGAATTTAGTGTTCCATTTTTTTTGAATGTGTATATTTTTTCAGTAATTATCAGCATTGTTGTTCCAAACTTACTCCCTTAATCAAAATAGAATATCTCTATCTGCACCTTGGCCTTGATCGCCACAAATTTTTCCAAAGTTACTTCCTCAACGAAAGTAGAATATATGTATGTATATCTTGGCCTTAATTACCACAATACTTATACCTAATACTGTGCTAGAGTTGTCCTCTTCTTTACATTTATGACTTTGCTTTTTAGTCAGAACCTTGTCTTTTTATCTTGGTTGTATACTCTTTCCTGAAACTTTAGAGAGGAATTTAGTGCTATAGAAAATGTTTGAATGTGTTAGATGTTTGCTAACTGTATAATTTTTTCTCTGGAGTTTTCCCCGAGACTCAAACAAATATTAAAATGAATGTATGCTACTTGTACGAGATTTTAAATAATTTTTTTCTACTTTGCAATTGTTTATTGTTTTACTACTATGCACTCAAAATTGCTGAAATTTACATAGAATAATAAGACATGTTCTTTACTGCTCATGATATAAGATTTGCAAATGCATATGTAGGAATTTGTAACAAATTTGAAATGAAGAGATAAAACCTTTAAATGTAATGCTTCATCTATATTCCTAAGCTTACAAAATCAATCACACCTCTTATCAATATCAACTACAAAAGTAATAACTTCCCTCTAAATCAAATAACATATACCGTTCGGCGTTCACATTGCATTGTGCACATGTGATTGCTAATATTAGAAGCAAAGGGTTTCTCATATAACTTCCGTAAGGTGTTCATTAGACCTTCTGTGGTCTTCACCTATGATATATTGAACGTGACCAAAGATGCAAGGCATAACCAAATGGCCCTGAGTGCTTTCCTATCAAGTAGCTCCCAATCCTCCTCCGACATATCCGTTGGTTTCTTTACTTTTCCTGCCAGCGGAACATGGAGATCCTTTTGATAAAGATAATCTTCCATCTGCATCTTCCATAGACCAATGTTCTGCCCATTGAACTTTTCAACCTTTGATCTACCATCATCTGCCATAACTCCCACGCAAGCTAATAAACCTTCTTGCGATTCAACACTTCAGCAAACACAACCAAAAGCTCTGATACCAATTATTAGGGTTAAGTCGAAATATATGCAGATCAATCCCACATAATCGCAACAACAAGAACTATGAACAGAAAATACAAAAAACAACAAAAAACACACAACAAGAAGACATGATTTAACGTGGTCTACCCAATGTGGGCTACATCCACCAAGAAACACTTGCCCAAATTTTATTACGAGCCAACAAGAGTATAATCCACTCTCAGATCAGTCTTCTCAAAATTACAATGCACAAATCTTGTTTGGAGCTATGCTCAACAAACTCTCTTGAATTCACACACACATAAATATCTCCCTATTGTATGTCCAACTATTTATAAGCACATTAATAGGTCAATGTATAAGCAGTTTTACAATACCATGGGCCAAGAACCGTCCCCATAAACCTATGGGTTAAATACCACCCATATAATTAATACATGAAAAAACCACATTTTCGGTTACTCCCAAAAAAATTCTCTAGGGCTGCCGCCCTTGAATCGCTGCTCTGGGCCCAACCTGACCCCGAACCCCAGCGAGAATACATGAAGAGTGTACAATACTTTTAGTGTACAATTTACAACACATCTAACATGAAAACATGCTCCACAACCTAACAAAAGAATTGGAGGAAGCCGATCTGTGATGGATTGTGGTAGATGGTTTTTTGTTAACCGTGTTTTGTAGTTCATTAGGCTCATCATCGTCTGAGTCGGCAAGAGTGACATTGAGCTCAAGACTATAGTCAAAGAACTTGGGATATGAAACACTATGCACTATAGGAGAAGTAGGAATGTGGAAGGGCTTATTTGGGAAGGGTACATGTATGTCCCATGGATTAGGATCAACACCATGCCTCTATTGTTGGTTGTTATGAATGAATTTAAGGCATTGGTACTTAGACGATGCGACTGCGCGCATGCGGTGTAAGTAAGACCTGCCTAGTAAAATATTGTAAAAAAGAGGTCGATCCATAACCACGAACTTGGTGTGGATGGTCTTTGGTCCTATGGTAATAGGGAGTCAAACACAACCGTTGTCTAAAATAGCCCCCCAGGCTATTTTTGACAACTTGGAAATTTGATTCTGGACTTAGACAAATTGTGGTTTAAAAAGCTGCGGAACATTGGAAGTTAATGTTTCGTGGATTGTGGGAGCCTAGTGTTCTGCGGGTTCTCCTAATCTGCGAAACAAAGAGAGCATTGAAGTGTTCCGCGGACTCTCCAAGTCCGCAGAACGAAGGAAATTGAACTTGGAGACTTAGGAGTTCCTTTTAAAGAGTTAAGTGCTTTGTGGCCTTAGTTATAGTGTTGCACGGAAAATTGAGAACTTTAGTCTTCTGCAGAGTTGGTTTGACAATGCCGCGTAACAAAGGCTGGAAAACACTCAGGAGGAGTTGCAACGCATGCAGAACATTCCGTGAAGGACTGTTAAGCAAAAGGAAAAAAGGGTTTAAGGCGGTTAAGGTTCAAAAGCCGTGGAACAATAACTCAATGTTCTGCGGGCTTCTCAAGAAATAATGTTTTGTGGACTCCAAAAGGCCGCGAATTGAATGAAGAAGAGCCGCACGGTAGGGTAATGGATTTGGAATGCAGAATATTGTACTCTGCGGGTTCTCCTAACCCGTGGAACGGAGAAACATAGACCACCAAACAAATGCCGCGCAAACATAGTGAAGACATCCGCGACATGAAGGAAAGGTAGAAAAGACTTCCGCGGGTTCTCAAGGCTGCATAACAAAGCAAATGTCGTGAAGGTCAAAATGTCTGCCAAACAACAAAAATACTACTAAACAAAGTGAAAACTTTCGTGGCATATGGGAAAGGTATGATAAGCCGCCAAACGAAGAGATTTTCCGTGAAGCAAAGGTAGCACATAGGGAGGCTGCGGAATGAAGCGAAATAGTTTTTGGGCCATAACTTTCACTGCAGAGCTCCAATTGCATGAAACCGGTGAATAACCCTTTTGAGGGTTTTATCAAATTTTATAAATGCAAATCTGAAACTGAAATTGCAGCAGTCAATAGATAAAAACCAGCGACTTATACTAGCTCAAAATGATGCCAAAAATACCATGAAACACACCCAAACAGCTCGCCAATATTTTTATATGCTTTTTATGATTTTTAGAAGCAAATGCACCATCAACACAAACTGAAAACACACTGCTGAAAATGAAATAAACACTGGAAATTGCAGCCACGAATTAATTATGAAATATAGATATAGAAGTCTCCAAAATATATATATATATCTCCAAAAATCATGCAACTCAAGATTCCGGCCTTTAAAAATATGGCAAATAAGATTACAAAACCAGATTTGTCAAATTCCTTGCCAATGTTCTCAAACCCTACCCTAGGTAGGTCGCTCCACCCTAGAAAAATAGTATCACTGCTGGAAATGCCAAAAAGGTCTTCAAATCAGCTTCCTTCTTCAATGCCAAATGGTGATGAAGGGTTTTCGTCCTTCACCCAAGGTAAGCCAAATGAAGGGTTTTCGTCCTTCAACAAGAATTTGTCTTTTTTCACATGAGAATGGTTTTCGTCCCCAAGTGGATAGTGGACTTAAGGAGCAACAAGCTCTCTTCGCCAAAGTATAGAGAAAATATTGCCAAGCTAGATCTCGTGCAAATGAAGTCTCTCTCCCTCTTCTCCTTTTATATCTTTCCTTTGGCGCCAAAACAGAATTAGGCAAGGCCGACCTGTATAGAACAAAAGAACACTAAAGAAAACATTATAATATTAGATAAAATATATTATAAAGTGCTCAAGGGTCTTCTCCTTCATTTCTTCTTCTTTGCCATGGAGAAGGGATGGCAAGAAGACCAATTTCCAGCTCTTAGGTGGGAAAAAGGGACATTACAGTCCTCCCTCCCCAAGATTGCTTGTCCCCAAGCAATTGCAAACTCATCACATTCGCTGCCCCAACTGTTTCTTCTTCTTCCCTTTGAAAGTCTTCATCTCCCAATGGTGAAGGTGGCCTCCTAGACAAGGCATCTACAACCACATTTTGCTTCCACTTCATTTCAATAGTGCAAAAACAACTGTAATCATGCATCTCTCCTCCAAAAATCAGAATGTACAAGTCTGAAAATGATACATCATAATCTGATTTTATTCCTACATGCAGCTGAAATCTTCCTCTCTCAATATTCCATGAAGGAATGCACTCAAAAAATGCAAATATACTGTTGCTCGTGACTGTTAGAGGCAGCCCCAATTCTGATTTTTGCACATTCAATCCTCTAATCATGGTATAACAATTACCAAACTGAAATCTCACAAAGGAAAGCAACCCCGTGAATAAAGTAAGGACTGAAATTTGATTTGCATATTCTGGAAAATTAGGAGCAGCAGGCCCACAATTAAATTCAGCAGTTATCTTGGCCTTAAGTTTGAGAAAATCAGCCTCCCTAACATACCCATGAATTCTGATTTCATCATTTTCCAAGTGGAACTCATACTCCATGTGACTTTTGAAGGCAAGTTCCTCTAATTTTTCGATCTCTAGATGCCTCCAAACATTGTATGACTCAAGCTGAAATGAAAACAAAATAGTCTAAGCAAAAACCGTACCTCATCATGGGGTCATAGAACTGAAAAATAGAATCATCATTCTCCACTTCACTGACCATGTGAACAGCTGCAAGTTTACCATAATGGTTTCCCTTTGCCCATACTTCTTTTGGTTTTCTCATTGAATCATGGGTTAACAATCCATAGAGAGAATATACAGAATTCCCTTCAAACTTATGCTTCCTAAAACACATCATATTAGCATCTTCTTTCATCTTATTCCATAGGCAAAGAGAAAAACTGAAATTTTTACCTTCACCCTTGTTTTGTCTCATGAAGTGGTCCAAATGATCAGCCCATGGAGTATCATGATCAGCCCCCAAGATCCTGTTCTTCACCCATGATTCGAGTACCAAATGGACTCAGTTTTGGTGAGGGATAAGCCCAACCATCACCTTGTATTTTCCCTTACTTATTTCTCCATCAAACACATCATTAGCAAACTTGTTCTTTACATACTCAGCTGAAATTAGTAACTTCCAATCCGCTGTAATTTTTGATAAAGAACAGAAATATGATTCACATGAAATGCCCTCTATCAAATAATTAATTTGGGAAGTGCTAGGAAGTATACCTTGCAATGAGACTCTTTTCCCTTGGTCCATGTGGCTTATCTTCATGCTTTGATAGTTGAGAGTGAGCTCTCCCAACGAATGCCACCATTGAACTCCAAATATGATGTCAAACTCAGCCATATCAATCACCAAAAAATCAGCACATACCTCATATGATCTCATGGTGATGTGGAGTTGAGAACACCTTTTTGTGCATTGCATAGAGTACCCATCCGCTATCCTAACAATGAAGCCTTTGAAGTTCTCAACCATCAATTTCAGATTTGAAACCAAGCATGCATTTATGAAATTATGAGTAGCCCCTCCATCAAACAAAATTGTGACCATGTGCCCATGTAGATCACCTTCAATAATAAAAGAGTTGTAACTTGGTGCTCCTACTAAAGTAGCAAGAGTGCTAGTTACCTCTTCCGGATCTTTTCCCAATATGCCATCATGCCTAATTTCATCCTCATTGCTATCCTCATCATCACAATCTGAAAATACTTCAATGTAATGAACCTTATCTTTACCCAAGCAATGATGTCCTTTGCAAAAAATAACACTCCTTACCTCTTTACCCCATGAAGTATGATGTGCACAAAGGTGTTCAATCATTAGTGACAAAAGAGGACACATCATATATGAAACATGAGTATTCCTAACCATCCACTCATGGTAAAAAATCTGAATTGATGCATAGGCCAAAACTGAAATACCTCCATGCCAAGGGCTGCCCATAACACTCAGAAATTCTGAGTTTAAATCAGCATGCAAACAATATTTCAAAAACACCTTACCTTCATGATCTTTCGCTTTCCGGGTGCTTACCTTCACTATATCTTTGCTTGATGCTTGCTTGTCAATTCCCCCATGTCCTTGTGCTTTCATAAGGCTGATATCTCCCTCAAATGACCTTCTTTTTACTGCTGTTATGTACAGATCAGCAGCTCCATTTTTTGTGATCCTCGGACCTTCATGGAGAAATTCTTTCTCTCTCCTATCCCTCATCAATTTGGGCGAGTTATATCTAATGCATTCATCATTGTGATCCAGAAATTCCTTTATAGGCACGTACATAGCAGCTGATATAGGAATCAAGTGTAAAAAGGAATTTGTTACCTCCATAAACATACCATAATCCTTTGGAAGAGGAAAGCTTCCCCCAATCCACCCTTTGGATCACCCGGATCCCATTCCTTCATGTGCATGCCACTATGAACTTGCAAACTTAGCATTTCCTTTAGTATCCTCATATTATTACTCAAGATATGTCCCAATAAATGCAAGAATGGAGACAATAATTCAGAAGTGTACATACCAATCCATGGGCTACCCACCCATTGAAGCCACTTAGCTTCAACAATTGGAGCTACCTTTGCCATGCAATCATCCGTACTTTGTACACACATGTGTACCATCCTCATGGCTTTTGCTTGAGTCCCCAACCTCATTCTTTTCATCCTTATGCAAATTTGAATTTTCTTCAACACATTGCCCCATTCAATCATTAGAAACCAAAGGAATATCATTAAATACCAATGAACTATTATCTTGGAACTCATCCTTGAAAGCTTGCATATCAAACCTTCCTATGATCTTTTCATTGAAATCATCCAAGAAGCAAACCGCATCTTCTTCTTGGGTCTCTATCACATGGTACCACCAATCCCTTGCTTATCCCTTCCAAATGACAAGGGATGAATTCCAGGGCATCCTCCACACACATAGGGTTTGACTACAAGTATGTCTCCAATTCTGACAACCATGATTTCACTGAAAGCTTGATAGTGTCATCAAAAATAGAGATCTTACCCTTCTCGTTCCATCAATCCTTCAAACTTGAAACCCTAGGCCTTTTGAGAATCCGAGCTCTGATACCACTGTAATAACCCTTTTGAGGGTTTTATCAAATTTTATAAATGCAAATCTGAAACTGAAAATTGCAGCAGTCAATAGATAAAAACCAGCGACTTATACTAGCTCAAAATGATGCCAAAAATACCATGAAACACACCCAAACAGCTCGCCAATATTTTTATATGTTTTTATGATTTTTAGAAGCAAATACCATCAACACAAACTGAAAACACACTGCTGGAAATGAAATAAACACTGAAATTGCAGCCACGAATTAATTATGAAATATAGATATAGAAGTCTCCAAAAATCATGCAACTCAAGATTCCGGCCTTTAAAAATATGGCAAATAAGATTACAAAACCAGATTTGTCAAATTCTTTGCCAATGTTCTCAAACCCTACCCTAGGTAGGTCGCTCCACCCTAGAAAAATAGTATCACTGCTGGAAATGCCAAAAAGGTCTTCAAATCAGCTTCCTTCTTCAATGCCAAATGGTGATGAAGGGTTTTCGTCCTTCACCCAAGCCAAATGAAGGGTTTTCGTCCTTCAACAAGACCTCACATGAGGGTTTTCGTCCCCAAGTGGTAGACTAAGGAGCAACAAGCTCTCTTCGCCAAAGTATAGAGAAAATACGCCAAGCTAGAGTGCAAATGAACTCCCTCTTCTCCTTTTATATCTTTCCTTTGGCACCAAAAACATAATTAGGCAAGGCCGACCTGTATAGAACAAAAGAACACTAAAGAAAACATTATAATATTAGATAAAATATATTATAAAGTGCTCAAGGGTCTTCTCCTTCATTTCTTCTTCTTTGCCATGGAGAAGGGATGGCAAGAAGACCAATTTCCAGCTCTTAGGTGGGAAAAAGGGACATTAATCACCTCCCCTTTATTTTTTCAGTTTTCTCCTCCTAACTCTGTTCCCTTGGAATTCTTTAGCGTAGGTTAGGTTGTTTAGAGAAGAGGCTGGTATAGGATTAGTTGCAGCGAACTGGGATGAAGGGAACCAACCCTTTCATCTGGAGAAAGATCATGAGTTACCTACCCATAGACTCATGTTCTAACAATGTTGGCCCAAAATTCTTGATCTTCCATGATCAAATCTAGGGTGCAATTTTGAGCTCCAACAACAACCAAGTGGTTTATGATTTGTGTTGTCAAATCCACAACAATTTATTCGGATATGTTTGAGGTCATCAGTGGAGAATCTGAGTTTTTGAATTAGAGATAAAGAAGCGACATTAATTCCCGAGCCTTCATCCACAAAGACTCTTCTTATTTAGGCATCGTGAATGATGACACCAATAAGAAGTGGAGGATCGTTAGTACAGAATAATATTTCATCATTAATCATATCATCCTTTGGAAATTCTATGTCTATAGACTTATAAGCTTGTGAATTTGAGGGAAGGGTGATTTTTGAATGAGGTTCAATTGAGGGAGTGGGCTCATCCTTTGATTGTGTATGGGATGTATCAATACGTTTTTGGTTAGTAGGTGAAGGTATTTTTGGGTTTTTAGATGGGGTCCTTATGTGCGGGCTTAGGTCAGTAATTAACTTTAGATGCATTGACATATTACGAATCGAGGTAGTTATGATCATATGACCCTTCAATATTACCGACAAAGTTGTTCATAGGTTCTTTGTTATGGTTGGTCCTAGATTGGTGGTTCTCATGGGCTTGTAGAAGGGATTGATATTTCTCATAACGTTCTTGGATAGTGATAGCATCAAAGTCAAATTGAGGTTCAAGAAAGAAATCAAGGGAAACATTTTTAAGATCCCTACAATCCACGTGGGAGTGGCCGATAGTGGCATGCCACCAACAAAAGAGGTTAGGATTGAAGGAAGTCTGTTGCTTGGTAGGAGGAAAAATGTGAGGCATGGGAAGAACTTGTAATAGTTCACCATGTGATAAAGGTGGGTGGTGTGGGTTATGAGAAATAACATTTTGAGTATCATTGTTTGAATGAGGAATGTGTGATATATTTGCCTTTAGAAAGGGCTTAAGGGTTGATGGAATTAGACATTGATTCGAGCGTGTTTGAGGGCTTAAGTGGTTGTTCCAATTCTCACATAAGGTATTCTTACCACTTGGCTTGATTGAGATCCTCTTCTAATGTGGTGGGAGAGAAGGATCGGACCTTATATTGGAGATTCAGGAACAAGGGCCTTAAGGAAGAGTTGAGTAAAGATTTTTATTATCAAGATAATGGTTGGCTTGATTAGATAAAAGTTTCCATTGCTTGATGAAATCCTAGGCTGATTCATTAGGGGATTGTTTCAAGTTAATGAAGTTTTGAAAGTTATTTTTAAGAAGGTCATGTTGTTGGAACTCCTTCACTAAATCTTGGACTAAAGTCTCTAGATCAACAATAGAGTGTGAAGGAATCTGGTTATACCAATCTAAAACATCTCCTACAAATGTTATTTGCAAGGAGCTTGGTTGTAGCATATGTATTGGTTTGAATCCAATCCTTGTAGATGTTCCCAAAGTTTTAAGATAGATGGACTGGATCAATTGATCCATCATAATAAATGGTAGGAGATATCCCCCCTATATCCATAGAAGCTATGTAAGGAGGTAGGGGCTCATTTTGTAAATGTTCGAAGAACCTTATTATAGATTGGAGGAGGAGGGATAGGGATTCTCATTAAGCATCAAAGGAAAAGGAGGTATTGAAGGTTGATTAAGCCCTATAAGGACTTGTGATGATTGAGAAGACATTTGTAAAATATAATTTTGCATTTGAAACATGTTATAAGTGGTGGAATATTGCATGATGGCCATTTGATCCAAATAACTTGATAATCATGAGATTAGGATCAAGTGGTGGATTAGGGCCACTAGAGGAAGAAATACTTGGTATTGCTATTTTGTAAAGGAGTTTTTGGGGATTGATTAGGGATTACTCCATTTATAGGAGGCTTGTCATGACTAATAGGCATTGAATGAGGTTTTAGGATTGTCTCTTCCATAGGACCTATGCCTTAAGAAACATGTTATTTATTGGCCCTCTTTGTTGGGTGTAATATCATTATTGTTGAGGTTTTTGATGATTTTTTTTGGATCAATTGCTTGAATTTCTACCACATTGCAATTTTGTAGGGGTTGTCGTATTTACAAATGAGATCGGAATGTGTTAGAGCATAGAGGTAGTGTCGATGGCGTCGTAGAAGATATAAATATAATTTATTATGCAGAGGAAGATGTAAAATTGATGAGAAATGGGAAGTATCATTTTGGGGTTCTTCAGTTGTGATGGAGTAGCAAACAATCTATTTCTAGGTCTTTGATTCTAGAAATGATGTAATTCCTATTATTATGTATCAATAGTTGATTGATGACATGTTGAGGCCATTGCGAAGATGGTTCCATTGTATGTTGCCCCAAATGGCAACGATATTGGCCAGTGTAGAGACCCATAGGGGCCGATGGCATTTGGAAAGGGTAAATGAGAGATAAGAAAAATGGCTAGAAGATATCGATGTGCATAGAGGACAAGGCCGATGGCATAAGATCAGAAAAGAAAATATGTAGGTGGGATCAATCATGTAAGGGGATTTACATAGTGGCCGATTGTGCGCAGGAAATGAAGACAAAAATAAGATAATTGATGCAAAATTATAAATAAGGAAAGGATCAGCATACAATAGATAATAAGATTCATAGAATAGAGAACCAAAAATTTGATTATTGGAGATGAATAAGAGTGATCAAAAAATTAGTAATGAAGGTAGGCCAAAAAAAGTGATGTTTGAATAAAATATTCGACCATTGTCAAATTACTAAAAATGACCATTAATGGAAGATAAAAAGTGAATTTAACAAAACAAAATGAGGTATTTTATCAAATTAATGTGTGGAATAAAACCTCCAAGGAATTTTCCAAAAAGTGTATATATTTTTAATTACGCCCTTATTACTAAAAATAGTAATTTGGAATTTTTGAAAAGTGTGCAAAAAATTATGCCAAACAAAAAGAGGTTTTCATTTAATTTATAAAAATAAAGAAAATCCTCAAAGATATTTTAAAATAGAAGTAATTAATTTCTAGATATATAATGAAAGGTATGTTGGCCAATAAAAAGCCCTAAAAAGAGACCTAAAGAGGAGGACCGAATCATGAGACCATAAGGGAAATTATGAAAAACCATAGATTTAGGGCAGATCAATAGATGAAAATATGAATAAAAACCTAAAATATTGATAAATTTAAAGCCCTAGGACAAGTAGGAGTTGAGAAAAGCGATATATTTGATTCAAGAGTGTCTAATGTGAATATAAGAGATGAAATGTGAAGATAACTCAATCGAGAGAGTGAGTAAGATTCACGCTCGGGTTCACTAGAGTGTATGATGGACAAAAGATACATTCCGAATTGGGCTTCTCAAATTTAGGGATCCAATATAATTCCAAACACATTGATGTAGATAAAAATGTGCTCAAGGAGTGCTAGTGTCATAATTCTAGAGGATAGTAACCCTAACCCTAGGATATCTATAAGTTTCCAAGGCCTACAACTAAGATAAAGATAGGTATCCTACTAGGATTTAGAAATAAGAGTAACCAAGGGGTGGATAAAGCCAAGGGGCGTAATATAATAAGAAAATGCAATAGATCAAAACAAATATACATCTACTCTAGTCTATAACAATGAATGGCTAGCATGCATACAACATACATGTGCAAGATAAAAAACTAAAGAGGGTTAGAAATACTTATCTGTAGCGTGCATGTGACCGCTGATGCATAATCCTCCCTAGAGACAACAATCCCGAGAGAGAATCGCTATGGGTGGAGAAAGGGGGAAAGCTCAACAAGAAGATCTCCAGTCCTAACTCACCATGGTGACCCAAAATGCACAAAGGTAAGCTCCTAGACTCCAAGTCAACAAATAAATGCGAGATACTGTGAAAAATGTGCGAGCAAGAAGTGCTTTCATGTACGACAAAGTAAGTGTTTGATGGTTGTAATTGGTGAAAATGTCAAAAAGGTAGTGGTGTATATATACCCAATGCCATTGCCCACAGGCGATGGTGTCGACCAGAGAAACCAAAATAGACACCGTCGCCCATGGGCGATGGCGTTGGCCTTGGGGGAAACCCTAAGGTCAAAAGGTGTAAAACACGAGGGATGAAGGCTAGGGGATAAATGGAGGTGAATGATGAAGGTCCAAGGTGATTGAAAGAAAGAATAATAACATGCAACAAGTGGAACAAGTGGACGTAATGGGTGTAATGTGTGAACAAAGGGAAGAAATGAGGCAAAGATAGGGTAACTAAGGTGAAATAGCATCATCTCTCACATGTTGTGGTCTACCCCAAATGACCAAGTCCAATCACACCCCAATCCCGACATGCCCCTTAAGGCACCCGCTCAGGAGCAGATTGCATCAACAACTCCTGCACAAAATAAATGGTTAGCTAGCATAAAAAATATGGTGTATACAGACCCTTGCATCTCTGTTTTTGTTTTTCTGATCTTGTTCGACGATACAATATTCTCCTCTAACTCCCCTTGTGCATCCAAGGAAAAGTCTTCATTGGAAAGCTCATAAATTGAAAGATGAGATTTCCCCTGACACCTTCATTTATCACTTCTCATGGAGCAAATTTGATTTTTGGAGTCTGCTGTTCCAACCTCTTTCCTTGCAAATCAGATTGGTTTTGGATTTTTATTGATCCCTTGAAATGCTTTCTAAATAATGTCCCTGCCGCATGATCCTCTTGTTTTTTTCTCACATGGCTGCTTTTGCACCGTTTGGTGTCTTGGCTTCGTACCTGTGGTTGGCTGTGGTTTTTGACCTGGTTGATTCTCTTGTTCCCTTTGCTGCAAAAACATTTGTAAGCTAGAGTGACACTCTCTCTTTGGAGATGCTTGCCATATTATCTTCCTTTTTTTTTCTCACATGCTGAAAACAATTTTATGAAACATCTTGATAGTGTGAGCGGCTTAGATCACAATTTCCTCTACATAGTTGCCCCTCCTTGAGTTTTACAATCAAAACAACAATGAACATGTATAGAGCCGTCGTCAATAAAGGTGGTGCATATGTCAAACTCTACACTCATGAAGTCAAAGCCTTCTTTGAGGAGTGCTGCACGCCTTTCTATTGTTAACCAAACATCATTGCTCCTTCCTCTTCCGTTATGAAAACAACTCTTTGGTTCATGGAGATGCTTGTAGACTAATCAATGTGGCTACTTCAATTACTGCCGTACAAAATCAAATTTGAAAAACCTACTGCAACCATGTTTTAATATGGATAGAACAATTGAAAACACATCCTATATTAGTATGTTCTAGCTCCATGTGTGCAACATATTACCATTGTCATACTACATCCATGCTAAACATAATCCTCTATACCATTGTGATGCCTAAATGAATGCTACAAAATATTTTGTCGAGATAGTGGCTTGGCATTCTTTTCTTGCAAAGTTGCATGCTTCAGCTGTTGGGAGCATTCTACCAACTTCTTGTTTCCTACCAGTACCCCAATCTTGTATATTGAGGCTTTTCTTCAACATCTATGGGTCTTTTCATTTCTTGGCCATTCTTCCCAAGACATTCTCCCTCATATCTCATCTTTAACAACTTAGAGTCAATCCCTTTTGGTGTGCTTCTCAAAACTGGCACAGGACTCATTCAACACTTCATCAGAAGAAAGAGCATATGCTGGTGTTTACCATGAATACTTCCATCATAATTTCTGCATCCCTGGTAGGGGCCGAGCTCTTTTGTTTGGTAGACGTGTTTCTCCTCTTCATTCCTTTACCATCTTCTTCGAGCATTTCTAACGTCGTTTCTTTTTCCAACAACTCTTGTTGCAGCTCCACTGTGGTACCAATGAGGAAATTTTCATGGCTAGTCAATGTATCTTTGTAACTCTTGATTCTCCATTTCCAAGTGCTGCAACATCTTTCTCAATTCTCTATTTTCCACTTGAATTCACTGATTACAACCTTCAAGCTATGTAAGTATCTCTCTCTTCAAATATTTTCTCATGATTAAACTATGCAATGACAAAAGTCTGCAATACTTTTGTCAAGCAATTGCCATTGCAACCTTACTAAACACACAAATTCCAGTGTGTTAGCAAAGCCCTCTTCAAGCCACAAGGAACTTGCTACTATGATACTCATGCAATCTATAATTAATAATTTCATATGCAAACTTACTTATTAGAAATTCAATGCAGATGTTAAACAATTCATGCTGCTACCACCTGCTTCAAATTGCAGTGAGATAGAATGCACAATGAGTAGTTGACTATTATTTTTGTTGCTTAAATTAAATAAGATCAAAAACCATAGTAGCACTGTACTTAAACGGTATTGATGTAAGGAAAGCTAAAAGTGTAAATGGAATTCAATTACCTGGGTTTAAAATGGGAAAAACTTGGAAAGCTTGGCAAACTAAAAAACTACCAAATATTTGTAATAATAGGAGGAAAAAACTGTTTTTGTTATTTCATGTCAAATATGGTAGCTAGAGATAAAAACTAATAATACACAAAAACTAAATTTGTTGTTGTAAACATCAGCTTGAGCAATCCCTTCCCCTGAAATTATTAGCTGAAACGAAAAAAATGCTTTGGGTTAGTAAAAAATTGTAAAATATAAACTTTAAGATTTAAAATAAATAATAAATTTATTTAAAGTAAAACCTAAAAAAATTAAAAGCTCTTAAACTTTAAGTTTAAAAGCTATAAAAATAACAAAAAAATATTTACCTCTTTTCTATGGCTGCTGTGTAGAAGGAACATGCAAAATAGTTGAAAATATCATGCCCAAGTGTAGTGGGAAGTGCCCTAGGGTTAGTAAAACAAAAAAATGGTTAGGGTTTTAAACTTTGCAGTTCAAATCCAAACCATAACCATAAAACTTTAAAGTTAAATTTTAAATTTTAAAAGTTACAAAAATAATAGATAAAATAGTAACCTCTTTTTTGTGACTGCTTGTGTACAAGGAGCAGGCGAAAGAGCAGAAAATGTCGTGCCTTAGTGGAATGGGGATGTGCCCTAAGTTCTGTTCTGATGTCGAATTTTCCTTTGACTTTTTGATTTGCCAATGTTTCAGTCTACCATTGCGCTCTAATTTTTCTGAATCCGAATGTCAGAATGAGGCCAAAACCAAAAGGAAAAAAAAGTATATAGAGTAAAAAAAAATAGTTTTCAAAATACTCACTCCTGGAATAAATGGAAGATAAATTAACAAAAATCAAGAAACATAAAAACACACGAGTACGTCCAAAGGGATGTGGTTGTAATGGTAGTGGGGGACCTTTGTGAAACTGTAAGCCATGTTCAAATCCCACTCACTGCAATAAATTGGCCCATAAACCCAGCAGACATTTGGTTGTGGTGTAATGAATGTGGCGTACAACTTAGTGTGACCCAATTTTAAATTTTTTAGAATGTGTCCCAAGTTTACCCAGCACTTCGTTAAAGGCAGCTTATGACCTCACCCCAGATTTACCAAGAAAAAAGTGCAGTTTGCAGGAGTGCATGCAAAAGCTGGTTCTGGAATAAAACTTGAAATGTTCTATGTGAACATCAAAATGGATATTTGTCAAAAAAGTGTGGATGGAGGTTTTCTGGATTAATCCTTTTAGGATTTAGTTTCTTGGATCAAACCACAGTTGGAATAAGATGTACAGTCCAATTTGATACCACTGTTGTGCAGGTCTACGATGTCTCAGACTATATGCATGAGCATCCGGGTGGATATGAAGCTCTTTTGGAGGCTTCAGGTGAGGAAGTTATTTGTTATTGTGAGACCGATTATAAATAAGAATTGCTTTGTAAATCCAGAAAAGTGAGTCTGATAGATTTTGTCTGTGTCTTGGACATCTAGGAGGAGATGCCACACAGAGCTTTGAGAATGTCGGTCACAGCAGCAATGCGAGAGCTCTCTTGACACCCTATTGCATTGGATATACAAAACAAACACCCGAGAATGAAACAGCAGATGATTCAGGGGATGATTACAGAAGCTCACGGAGTTTTGAAAGGATTGTGATATATTTTGTACTCTTATTTTTGATGAATTTTGTTGTGAACATTAGATGGACCCCAGGTGCCATAGTGCTGATAGCTGCAGCTCTTGCCAATGAATACTTCTAATTCTTATTGCAATTATAGGTAATTATTGATGGACTTATATGGGTAAAGTAGAGCACGTTCAAAACAACTGCACTGAGGATTTCATTAAATTTATTGATTCTTGCCTTGTTTTATTTCATTCTCCCATGCATACAAAGCTCAACAGTTACATGTTTGACCAGTGGCCAACACCATATCAAATTTTTCCAGCAGTTGGCATCGAGGAACTTCAAGAATCTTTGGAACAATCTCACTACAATTTATCATTAAGTGCAAATCATAGTGAGCCAAAGATATGCCAAAATACTATAATGCTGTAGAAAAGTACAAAACAGCTCAAGAAGCTGAGAAAAATCTATCAACATTACTAAAATGAAAACACACACCGCTAGATGAGATCTGACGCTATAAATAAAGAAATCTCAAGTTTGGATTCTTCAGCCAATTCCTTCTTTATTTGGGGATTTACCCCTTTTACCAACTTTTATCTTTGTTAAAGAGTGATTACCTATTCTTGATTGAGCCGGCTTTTACGCAACTGTTTCAGTAGCACACATTTGGGGAAACCCCTGAACAGTTGAGGATCAAACTCAGAGATGGATGTAAGCTGGTGCATGCGTTGCCCCTGAGCGTCACCTGCTCAAAATCAATCACTAAACCATGATTTTAATAGAAAATCCAGCCTAATATTAAAATTGCTTTCCTCATATAAGTTCTCCTTCGTAACTCAAATGATAAATCCCACAATCATCTACAGTTGAAGATCCTTAAACACATATGTACTTGTATAACAAAGGGTGATTCTCTTTTAATGTCATTGAGCTTTACAATGAAAACACCCTACCTTGGCACCCAATAGAACCATGAATTCTTTTCTCCTGCCCATTGATTATTATAATGCTAAGAACCCTAAAACTATAATATAATATATAGCAATAACAGTCTAAAGCGTGTTGAGGAAATTGCACTTTATGCTTTCTCATAAACTAAAACCTTCGATTTAATGTTGGGTTGTTCGCAGTACAATAGACTATGTGAGCCTTCTGGTATCTTGTGTGATAAAATTTAAGTCCGATGTTTCAGGTCTCATGAGTGAACCTATCATGAGGGAGTAGTTTGTAGTCGGGACTTTCTCATAAACTAAAATCTCACCAGCATCTTTAGGTGTCTGAGGCAAAAGTTTCAATTAGAGGTTCTAAATGTTGAATCTCAATCCAATTGGGGCCATCAACCTTCCCATATTGTCGTAATTTTAAATTATGTTCCCTAGGAGTACAATTCAACACAATATCCTAGTAATACCAATAACTCTTACTATGGAATTTTAGCAGCATACTAGCCTCTTTGGAGAAAATCATAAGACACCATTTTCTAGGTATCGAGAGACCTCAAGAACTAAACCAAGCCTCACCCAAACTTTCTCGATCCAAATATCTATTTCCTTATAGGAACACCATCTAAGCACGAGGCAAAAACTCTTATAGATTGTTGTTTATGCTCTTCTGCTAGAAATCACCGCCATTTATAATTTATGAATAAGAATCTCCTAATTTATCCTTTTCCAAAGATTTTTCTCCCTTCTCTTTATTGTTGCTAGCTTCAAGCTCGTCCTCCCATGCACTCAACAATTTTTACATCTTCAGCCATAGGAAATCATAAAAACTTAAAGAGTAATATGACAGACATCTAATCGAAAGCAAGAGACCAATTCAATGCTAATACTAAAGACGATGAAGCTGAAGGAAAAGCCACTATGTGAAGAGAAAACAGGTAGGAGAGAGTTTCTAGGACCAAGAAAAATATTAGAAGCATGCTTCCAAAATTGATGAATTGCACTTATTTTGTTATTTTGAGTTTATATAATGAGATTACTTGGATATATAGCTAGAATAACAACAATAGAACACCAAATGATGGTAACAAGAGTAAAATATTCAAGCATATATGACTTAGTAACTACGAGAGGGTAACCTCCACAACCTTACAATAAGATTCAAATGTGTAATATAATGATTGACTTCCAACTACTACCTCTTATATATACCCTACTTATGCTATGGAAACCAGCTAGGCTAACTCTACTACCAATATGAAATATTATAAATGATTATATGACAAGGAAAGAGATTATGTTAGCCACAAGTCGGCCCTACATATCCAAATACAAGTTAGATGTTAGGGGTGTAGCATGCCCCTCCCCTTTAAATCAATGATGTCCTAACTTTGAATGTTTTTGCAGAAAAGCTTCATCCTCCAATGTTGCATTCTTGCTGGTCAAATTCATCCATTTGATCAAATAATCCCGAATCACCTCAGTTTGTAGCTTCTTTGTCTGTGTTTAAAGGATTTCCTCAACATAATGACTCTACCTTCTCTTCATCCAGCTAGGGTAACTCTGTTTGGGTTGATACAGTCTGTTCAATGACCTTCTTCAAGCGCGAGACATGCAATGCAAAATGTATTCATGCAAACTAAGTTATCTCCAACTTGTATGCTATATTGCCTATTCCATGCAAGACTTGATAAGGAACATAATACTTAGGAGCCAATGTGTTATCCTTTTTTTGTTTCAAAGACATTTGCTTGTATGGTTGAAGCTGCACAAAGACCTAATCACTAACTTCAAAACCCCTTTCACTTTGTTGCTGGTTAGCTTGTTGCTTCATGCGATTTTGTGCTTTTTCTATGTACTCCCTAAGCTTGGCTAATACCTCCTATGGGTGCTTAATGTGATCTTCCATAGCTCAAACCTTTGGCTGTACCCTTAAGAAAGAGGTGATGGATGGTGGTTCGTACCTATATAATGCCACAAATGGAGACATTTTAGATGAGGTGTGGAAGTGTGAGGAAGTTGTGGTTAGGCTCACCTCTCAAAACACCAAACATACTATGCAATAATGTACAACAAACAAGTACAAACATAAAATAGGGAACTCTAAAACATAAAAATATTTATTCGGTAACAAAAAGCAATAGATCACAACACAATTAGCTATCTCATAGGGGAGGTGCTCAACGAACTCTAGATCCTAAGATATTTGCTAGCTAACTCGTAGTCTTTGCAAGTATAAGACTAAACACAAATAACACATTGAACTAATGTATCCAAACTAGAGTATCAATTGTGTAAGAGACATCCCTAACACGAGTGGTAACATCCTTATAGATCCCATCCTCAATGCAAGGTAGGAACCCAACACAACACAATGCAAATTGAGTTGGCTTTGATCCATAAAGTTTGATCCCACAATAAAACATAACAATGTAATGGCTTTGATCCCTAATGTCTGGTACTGTCTAAGAATGCTATGCGATTCACATGTTACTTTCTATTGATTGACCTTGTCAAAAAAATGGATCTTGTGTGATAATCACTGTTTGAATTGTTGGGGGGGGGGGGGTGGGCGCGTGGGGGCGGTTTGATAAGAGGAACTAAAAAGGACATGAACAAAAATGCTAACAAGAGTCCATACTACAAAACGCCTTTGTTGGTTAGGTTTTGCTTTCGAATGTTTTTGAACATCAACATGTTTCGTCTCTAAGAAGGGATGAGCTTATCTCTACTATACATATGTTTGGTGCTTTTTGCAATCCATAATGCCAATGATTATGATCCTTACACAATTTATGAATTGCACACTTTGTCACATCTTGAGTGTGCTAATGTTATAAGCATTGTTTTTTAAGTAAACTAAGGGGTAACACGTCCCATTACAAACTTAACAAAATATATTCAAATGTAGTATTGGACAAGGCTAAAGTAGATTTGTATGAAATAAACCATATTACACATGAACACTACTAAAAAGATCCTATAAACTCAATCAATAGACGATATAAATGCTAAGCTTGCACTAGTTACATGATTTGTTCATGGACAACATGTTGTTTTGTAATGCGAGATAAAGTGTCAAGTAGTTTGGGAGGCATTGGTAGTTTATACGCACCAACGAATAGTTTCTGACATAATCAGGATGGATAACCCCGTTGAATGGTATGACTTATAAAGATGCGTAGGTGCAAGAGACTAGGATGAAATCTATGTACCCTTGCATTACTAATATATCAAAATCACTAGTTAATATGGAGTATAATAGTTTGACCATTGTATATGGCGATTAACAATTTAACTCTAAAATTGGTTACTATAGTGAAAAAACACTAATATAATTTCCCCTATGATTTAATCTTTATTGGTGCAGTTTTAGACATCCGTGTTAAGAAATTATATGCAGAAATGCTTATAAGTGTGGAAGGATGTAAAGGTATTGTATGTTGTTTTCTAGGGG